>NW_020872593.1:415684-425684 GCF_003789085.1 Penaeus vannamei
CTGCTTTCATTGTCTCAAGTGTGCCTGATGCACTTATCATGTGCTTAAATGCAGTTTTTGTTTTCCTTTTGACTGTAGCAAAACACCTTTGTATTTTCTATCTCTATTTCTTTCTCACCTTCTCTTTTTCTCTTACAGCTAATGACCCCAAGTTGACGGTGAGGACCCCGGCGGCCGCTCCTTCTTCGCCGACGGCTTCAGGATTGCCAGATGGCTCGAGGAAAATGAACCAGCTGCCTATCATATCCTCACCTCCACCCCAGTCAGGTACTTGCCTTCACCTTTTAATCACCTGGCTTCACAAGGGTGAATGACGTAGCAACAGGAGGGGAATTGTGTAGTCACTTTCCGTATAGAAGAAATAATACTTGAACTGGAAGGAGACAGCAAGAACGTTGGCCAAAGCCAAAAGTTAACCAAGCAAGCACTATTGACTTTTCCCTTTGTCTCTTGCAGGTTCTCCATCAAGAATGAGGGCAAGCAGTACTCCCCCTGTGGCCCATTCTGTGCACCAACACTGACGGCGATGTCACAGAGGTCCACTACAACAATCGCACCATGAAGCCCCTGCAGGCTCCCACCCACGTAGTCACCCCCTTCTACCAGGCTTACAGTAAGTGCTCAGCTACTTTGCTCATCCACTGAAGGTAACGAAAGATCCAGCACTGTAATTTTAAAGGGGGAAGTTTAGTCGCGAATAACCTTCATTCCTACTGAATGCTTCCAATATGCTTAGGCAGTTGCTATTGTGCAAGGTTATAACACTGACACATAAATGATTGCTTCTGTGTTGACTGTCCTAGGACATCTTATGTTGTAAACAAACAGAAATGGAAACTTGTTCAGAATTTTGATGATTTATCAATGAAAATTTATACAACATTAAATTTTCATAGCAAAACTTTGAAAGGACATGAGATGTAAAAAGTCTATTAAAATTAGTGTGCAAAACTATATCAAAGATAAATATTTACAGTATGATTGTGCTTGTTATGGGAGGCTTTCTCATAGTCATCCCCATCAGCATTGCTCAGTTCTAGTTCCCAGCTATGACCAAACTTAACCTTCCTACAGCTGTTCTCGGAGCGCTTGCGTGACCCTGCCATGGGATTGGAGTTCAACATGGTACCAGGTGACCTTGTGGCGTTCAACAACCGCAGAGTTCTCCATGGCCGAACTGCCTTTGATGCCTCTAAAGTTGACAGGTGAGAGAGAGGAAAATCTATCAAAAGGATGACCATAAAAAACACTTAGCAGCAACTTCAGAGGCTCTTGAGCCCTTTGGTGATTTTATTCTCATTTGCATTTTCCAAAATTTAGGTTGTTATCCACTCCTGACCATAGGGAAACATAAAAGTCTTATTTTGAGAAGAAATCTCTTTTTTTGCATGTCTTGGTTCCAGTTCCATATATGCATTCAGTTCTGTGTCTTTTAAATTGATATATATATATATATATAATATATATTATATATATATATATAATATATAATACACATAACATACATACATACATACATACATACATACATACATACATACATACATACATCATACATACATACATACATACATACATACATACATACATACATACATACATATATATATATATATATATAATATATAATATATATATATCTATACATATATACATATATACATACATATATACATACATACATACATACATACATACATACATACATACATATATATATATATATACATATAGATAGATAGATAGATAGATAGATAGATAGATAGATAGATAGATATATAGATAGATAGATATTTATTGCAGTGTATTATATAGATTTTAAGTGAATGATAATCTTTAACCCATTCTTTCTCCAACAGACATCTCCAGGGATGTTATGTAGACATCGATGAGGCCTTTGCGAAATATGATAGCCTGCGCTCAAAGTACGTTCCTTCTATTTTTTTCGCGGGAGATAATTATGTATTCTGATGGGTTTACCTTTTAGTGAATTGTTTGTGTAGCATGTGGGCCATATTTTTTTATCATGTTTATTTTTATTATAACTGTCATTATTTTGTTTGTTTGTGGTGTGCTGTGATTAGCATTATCTGCAAGATCTTTGGATGAATTTGTATTTTATCAGACTTTACTACATATGATTGTGATAAATACTGTTTGCAGAAGTTAGAAGAGCCTACCAGCAAATTCACTGGATCAAATGAGATAAGCCACTTGTAGGTTGTGGTTCTAAATCCATTTAGAAAATTATCACTGATATGTCTGCTTTGCATTATGTTAATTTTTGTTACAACTTAAAAAAAATATATGAAGCATGATGGCACATACATGCACTTCATTCTATCTTTTTTCTGGCAGCTGTACTGAATTGACTAACCTTAAATGAATAAGAATAACGAACTATGTGTTTTTTCTCATTCATTTCAGGAAATGAGCACCTCTTCCTGGGTCTCTAAAACTACAGGATGCACCTTAGTCAGAAGCCGACTCTCTCAGTCACCTCACTCTCACCTCATGTAGTGGCTCTCAAAAATGGAATCTTAATTTGGCTTGGGACTCATAGTCAATTGTTTCTCTCTATTTTTATTTCTTTTTGCATTCTTTAAGAGTCAAGTTTCAATGAATCCTTTTTTTTCAAAAGGAGACCAGTTTGAGTTCACACTAATTACCTTTCTGAGCTTATGCTTTATCAGTATCAGGACACATCTCCTATTTCTCTATTATGGTGTGTGTCCCATTTGTGTTATAAAAACAAAACAGAAAAACACAGATGTAAAAAAAAAAGAAAAGAAAAAAATACTGATGAAGTAGTAAGCTCAGAACATCCCCATATTTCTTTCTTTTTGTATTCTGGGAAAAATGGTTCATTTGCTTCTCAGATCGTTGACTGTGCATAAAGATTGACACTTTCCAGAAAACAGGATTCACTGGTACAAATCTATATATAGTTAAAGTGGAATATATTGCCATGATATGTAGAAAGATAAAAAAATAAAAGGCAAAAAGATAATTCACAGAAGCAAAGGAACTTTTTACCAGTTATATTTTCAGCTTTGCAGCAACACAAACTATCCAGGTGAGTTTAGGTCGTAGGATGCGGGTGATGATTTTGGGGTCACAGTTTCAGGGATGCCCCAGTATTAGAATTTTTTCACCTTCTATTTTCAACCTCTCTTGGAGTGTGGAAATTTTAGTTGTAAAAATTATGACACTGTTAAGAGAGAAAGAATGAAAGTTCTTTGGAGTGATTCTTCATTTGGATTTGGAACGAAGATGTAAATGTGTCCTTTAGGTATTAGTCACAAAAGTGTCTTTGTCCTTGTTTCTTTACAGAAATATCCTTTTACAAAACAAAACAAAAAAATAATAATAAATTAAAAGAAAAAAATTGTGAAGGTCAATTCCTGGTGGATAGAATTTACATCTTGTTCCTCCTCCTCATCATCATAATCACCATCATCATATGAAACTTCACCTTTTCCAGCAATCTTTTCTCCAAGACTCTTAATTCCTGACACCATGAACTGCATGTACAACAATTGTCTAATGTTCCCTTTTTTCAACTTCAGGTTCCACCAGAACTGAGTGCACAGTCAAGAGGAAGAAGGAGTAGGGGGAGGGGGAGGAGAAGCAGTGAAGAGGGAGGAGAGGGAGAAGGATAAGCAGTGAGGAGGGAGAAGGAGCAGTGAGAAGGGATAGGAAGGATAAGCAGCAAGGAGGGAGAAGGAGGAGCAGCAAGGAGAAAGGATAAGAAAGATGATCAGTGAGAATGGAGAAGGAAAAGCAGTGAAAAGGGAGGAGGAGAAGCAGTGAGGAGGGAGGAAGAGGTGGAGAAGGAATAGTTCAACTGTTGTAACATGTCTTTCATCGATCCTTTTTGCGTGCAATATAAGGAACAATAGGAAGTTTGTGACTTAGTTTTAGTCTTACAATATCCATATTGCAAATCATGTATTAGCTGTGCATATGCAGCCCAATGGTGGATTGTCCAAAGGAAATGATTTTGAGCAAGGCTTTTTACTTTAGAAAATTATTTTGTCTCTTAAGTTCATTCATTCCATGATATATGAAATATCAGTCATTCCATTGATTCATAAAACCATTTTCCTAATATTTTCAAAGTGACTTTCATTCCTAAAACATGGCAAAAATTTTATATAATTCACATATCATTGCAGATACTAGCAAAAGCTCCCAAATGTATATTTATTTTTAGGTGAAAATTCTGATTTAGATCTGCATCAGGTAAAATAGATGTTCCTGTACATGAATCTATTTTATAAGATTTTTTTTTAATCTATACAAAACAAGTTTATATGAAAGGCTTCGTAGAATATTGAGCCACTGTAAAAATGTATAAGGTGTGTCACTTACTTGTAATACTGTTTAATTTTGTATTAGATATGAAATATTTTGCATGAATACTGATTTACACAATAATTTACTATATGACAAATATTTATATTGAAATCCTTTGTTATTAAAGAAAAGGATGATTAACAATGTACATGCAGTTCTTTCTCTTTTTTTAGTTATTTTATTACTCCCTGAAAGAAAGTCATGTATGTAAAAATATGATTATCACAAATTAGTCTTTGAAGAGTGAAATATATTTCTCTACGGTTAAAATCATACTGTATTGCTAAGAACTTTACACTATATATTGGATATCTCATGGTTGAAATACCATGCTGAATGTTAAAAAATGCCATTATATTTTGTAAAGTTGGAATACTTTAAGCTGAGGGATATTTTCAATGATATAATTTTGATAGTGTGTATCAATGCAACAATGCAATGCAAACAAGTACAGTCTTACAGGGGTTTGGTAACATTTATTATTAAGACTGACTGTTAAACTTCTTTATTTAATGAAGTATAGCATATCCTCTCAAAATGTTTCAATACACCTACTGTATTACTGAGAAAGGGAAAGGAGAAACTTCTATGCAGTTGCTGAGCCCTCCAAAAAAGACTGGAGTCAAACATCCCACACTTAACCTTAAGGTAACTTTCCTGGTACTCAAAAGAAAACTATGGAATTCCATGGCAACCATGTCTTGGGAGATGCACCCTTATGCCTCTCATACCATTTTTTTTTTAATGTGAGACTTAATGAACTGGCCACTACATTTTGCCAACTTCTGCTAGCCAAAACCTTTGAAGATAATATTGGTGTTGCTGTACATGCAACACAAACATTACTTCAGTACAGCCCAGTAGTGGTACTGTGTTCTGCAACTCCCAAGAGTTGTGATATCACTTCATATGTATACTCACTAATGCACAATATCACAGAACTACTTGCCACTGTGACCTGAGCACAACACATACAAATTGCAATCATTAACATTGCATTCCATGAGAATGCACACCAGAATTACCAGAATACTGCTCTCCAAACTTATACTTATAATATATCACCCTGGGAGGAGACTTCAGTATCAAACACAAACTGGTGCTAGAGATACAGCAAGAACATAACAATAATGATTATAATTTACGGTCAATAGACAAGGCTCTCGTGACCAGTCAATTTGCATGTCTATTGTACTTCTTATAGTATTATCACCATGAAATCACATTCTTCCAAAAATTATGATGTGACTTGGTTAAAGTGGCTGCCAATCTGCTCTATAATGGGAAGCTTGAGGACACCCAAGAAAATCAACTACTTATAATGATATAGCAGTTCATTACAAAAACAAAGATTACTTTAATGTGAAATGAGTGTCTTCTTATCAGTTTTTCCCTTTAATTTTTGGCATTATGAATTATGCATTTGAAAAATATGAGTAAATAATGATAAAAAAATATTATTCCTGTGAAACACTGTGTTTATTTTCTCAATCATATGAGTATACTCATGAGCATTGAACTAAAATAGTTTTCATGAAATTTGATATCTTTTTTATGCCTTCATTGAAAAAGTATATGATCATAAAATGATTAAAAGAAAAGAAAATTTACAGCATTAGAGGAGAGAAAAAAACAATACAATACGTAGAAGAAAATTTAAATTATCCTTATAATCTGTAAAAGGAATGATATATATAAAGTTTCATAGTCTTTCTTTGGTAAGACATCCCCTTAGAGTAACATGGAAATAGTAAGGAAGTTTATGTTATCATCATCATCCCATATTCACTTTGGAAAGACATAAAGTGAAATTAATAAAAACCTTAACAAAACTCGAATAAGTTTTTCTATATATACATGCAAAACTCTTAATCATCTTGAATTCAAGTAACCAACTAGGACCTGGCTATCTAAATGTCTTAAACACTTGATTCTTAAAATGGTACCATTTGTTTTACTTTTCTAAGATTTTTTTAATCAATGAATCCTCATGGTAAAAGAAAGTAGTTCCCATCGTTTTCAATCATTGAAATACGTATGGAGAGGATATTTGGGTCTGCAGATGAGACTAGGTGATAATTAAAACATCAGTATCACTTGTGTATGATTATGCCTGATTATTTAGCAAAATGTTTGAGAAATTTCATTAAAGCATTTCATAAAAAAAATCATTTAGTCATTGTTGTCATGCAGGACTTAACTAATAATAGAAGCCACTACCTCTGAACTGACTATTTTCTGTTTTTCAGTGTTGGAAAATCTTAGAATATTGAAATAGAATCTTTCTAATGATAGTCAATTATACAACTCATAATGAACCCACCTCGAGTTTATATGACTATTACTAGATGACCTTCATGATGCTGAATCTCAAATGCTCTGTGTGACCTGATTCACAGTTGACTTCATTTCACTATTATTCAACATATAATTGACTGCATTTGTATCTTTCCTTGCTTGTTGAGGTTTTATACATCTAAGGACATCTAAGCACTATTTCTCTATGCAATCTACATTATTCTTTGATTTAAGCACCAAACTTCCAGCTACCTGATAATCAGTAACTTTCTCAAATGACATTTGTTTCATAATTTTATCTTTATTTCTTTCCATTTCCTTTAAACTAGATTTGTATCAGGTCATGATAACAGCTTGATGTTTTGCTCTTGAAAGTTTGTTGCTGGTGTCAAGACATGTAGGAATCACTGTCTTGCATGCCAGAAAAGACATATAACTGGAACATTGAGATTTATATCATATAAACCCACTCTTGCCAGGAAAATATGTTCACTGTAGTACCATTTTGGGAAATGTCTCTGCACATAAATACCTCCACAGGAGCTTTAGCTACAAAGGACCTTGCCTGATTTCATCTTTCCTTTTATTTGTAGATTTTTTTTTTACTAATGCAATCAATATCAATGCTTTATCATTATCATAGACATCATAATTATTATAATGTTATTGACACCACTAACAGCAATATGAGATACCAGAAAATATTTCAGAAAATTAAGGAAACGGTTAAAACATGCCATACCTGATGGCAATGAGTTAACCCAATAATGTTTTGAGGGCCAACATCCATGTCATGCAAACTGTTATTTTAGATTATTAATTCAATTTATGTGCCGATGGCACTACAAGCATTTAGTCAACAAGGAGTCAATTAGTAGGCTAACCTCACCTCACCTGATTACCTTTATCTTTGAATTTTTAGGATTTTTCTTTTTAAATTTCATATTTCATTTTCATTATTATTATATTCATCATTATTATATCATTCCTGACATCAATTGTGGCAGAATGGATAATGAAACACTTACATTCCAATACTTTCACAATATAATAATATGTTGATTCAACAAAATGATACACTGACATAGATCTGTGAGGGTATTATTTAACTAGTAATAGAAAATGACTCTCTGCTTGCTCCTAAATACTAGTCCTAATTTGAATAGGGCAGCCTCTCACCCCTTGATTTCAATAGTGTTCTTGCCCTATTATAAAGATAATATTCAAACTTGTCAATCAAATTATATTTGAGTATTTGTAATAATGATATATAGAACAAAGGTATTATTATGCTATCATATGAACACATACTCCTAAAGATTATAAAGTGATTAACATAATTCCTTATTACCATATCCATGACATGCAGGGAACATCACAGAATACCTGTTTGTTTCTCCTTATTGGGGTTTTTAGAAACCCCTCTTGGCGACTGATTCATGTAGTGTTAAAATATACACACACACACGCACACACACACACACACACACACACACACACACACACACACACACACACACACACACACACATATATATATATGCCAAGTCTTACTAACAATAGGTGAATATGGAGCAATGAAGAACACAAAGCCAAGAGATGTAATTCTATTTTACATAATTGGGTTTAACTGGTATGATATTTACAATGCTTTAAGATAATTTACAGCTGTAAAAAAGTAATAATAAGACAAAGGGCAATTTGGCAGTTGTAATTGATGAAGATCTGATTTCTTTTCTGGCAGTTTACACAATTATCCTGTACTTATATATATATTTTTTTTACTAGAGAAAATGAATAACACCTATGACATACTCCAAACACATAGAAATGCATGAATAGTAAAATCACCCTTTTATACAGTTTTAAAATCCCTTTTTCATATTTCACATCCAAAATTAACCTTATACACTTTTGCCATTTTTTCACCTGGAAGTTTATACTGAGGTGGAATCATGGTGGAAAAAAAAAGAAAAAGAAAGAAAGAAACAAAGAAAGAGAGAGAGAGAGAAAAAAAAATATATATACTATTTTCAATTTTTAAAGCATATTCTACAATTACAGCGTATAAAACATTTGCTATAAGTATAAAAATAAAGAATATACATCTACACATTTATTAAGGGTGTCTTTAAATTGGCCTCTGAGACGGATCTTTAAGATCACATATATTGTGCTTCTTCATTTTGATTCTTTCTTAAAACACAAAGCTGTTTTATACAAATTGATAAAAATCCTGGTGGCTTTCACTGGAGAGAGGAATAAAAATAATAAATAATATAACAGAAAAAAGCTCTGTTTGACAATTATAATTACAATAAAAAATCTAAAAATAGTGACAATAAAACATTCTTGAAGTGGCACTGACTTCTGCATAAAGAGGAACACTTGGGCTTCAGTTAGACAGAATATCCCGAACAATACTATTGCGTTGTCGTTTCAAGCCACAGGACTCTAATGCACGAAGGATACCTGGAACGGGGTCTACGTCTATGTTTCTGTTGTACTCCTCCAGTAGCTGAAAAAATATTGAGTCATATGAGTGGAGGTGACAGTAATGTTGTCTAACTGTTGAAATTAGTGTTGATAAATTCATTTTTCATATCTACAAATAGCGACAAATTTACATCCAAGTGTGTAGACATAAAAGATGGAGAAAATGATATTGGAAAAAGGTTTCACTAACTGGATAAAATATATATAATACAAATAGGATGAAAAAAAAAAAAAAAAAAAAAAAAAAAAAAAATGCAGAACAGTAATAAGTAGCACCAAGGAAGCAAGAAAAGGAAAGAAAAGAGAAAGAAAGGAAGAGGTCCTACAAACTGATAAGTTCCTATGCACACAAAAAATAATTGGAAACTTGTTCTGTGAATAACGTTTTCTTTTCTAATAACTACTTTGATTTAAAAGGTTCATATGATAGATATGATACTGGTTATTCTTTCTGCATGGAATGAAACTGTCAAAGATGATGTCCTGAGTTAGGGCTAGAACAAAAAGTGGACGAAGAAAAAGATAAAAAAAAAAAGAGATATTTGTACCTGAATTTATAGATCTCATATATTTTTGATTTCTCATTTACAATTTATAATTTTTCAATGAAAATGTGATGCCCAGAGACAGTTAAACAGTTAACTTTACCTGATAGACTTTGTCCTTCTGCCGGAGGCCTGGTTCTCTCTGCAGCTCACTCACAAGGCTAGACAGGCCAAGGCTACGGCCAATGTCAGCCCACCGCCCATTGTGGTTCTCGCTTATGTACTCATACACTACACAATCGAGAAAAAAGAGGATGCTTAAGATAACATAGATATTACTGCATCAACAGCTGTTGATGTGA
>NW_020872593.1:430684-436749 GCF_003789085.1 Penaeus vannamei
AAAGCAGACTTTTTGGTGTTAGATGAAATCAATTTAAAATGAATTATGTCACATTAAATATAGCATTGAATTAGGATGTAAAATCTCACAATTTTGATCAATTTCTCTAAATTCCTCATGTACTCCACTAACACAAAATTAATTCCTTAATACACAACCTAGAATTAACGATGAACGATATTACAATCAACGAGAAACACAAATAAAAGTAATAGTACTGATCAGGAAATTTAATTATATTTCCTCCTTCAACAGGTGGCAAAAGTCCAAAGAATAAGCACAAAACATATTCAGAAATAACAGAAAGACAAATACTGAGTTCTTATCACCCAAACACATAATTTCATTATAAAAGCGAATGATATTTACCTTGTTTATGTAGTTTTATTGGATCTACATAACGAGAAATGAATTTTTGTGATAGCGGGGAATCCCCGAAGTGACGTCATTGTTGACGTCATGACAAATCGAACTGTGAGAAAATATAAACATAATCCTTAGAGCGCCTGTACTTTTAGCTATAACAGTGATATACACCTAACAAAAGAAGTTCATTAAAAAATCGCCAGTAAACCTAAAAAAAAATAAGAGAGCCTAAACATATAATATCAATATAATAGTTATTCTAGTCAGTCCATTTTCTTTAATAACTACTATCACTCCATTTTCTTTAATAACTACTATGTCCATTTTCTTTAATAACTACTATGTCCATTTTCTATGATATTACTATGGGTAACTATATCAAAGCCATTTGCCATATAGACATAAAGTGCACATACACATACACAGACGCGCGTATGCACACCCCCCCTCATTCATTTGCCAGTAAAGTCTCCCATGACTGAAAATACTTTAAATAACATTGTTTCGAATCAGTTGGTGCGTGTGCGTGTGTGTGTGTGGTGTGTGTGGTGTGTGTGTGTGTGTGTGTGGTGTGTGTGTGTGTGTGTGTGTGTTGTGTGTGTGTGTGTGTGTGTGTGTGTGGTGTGTGTTGTGTGTTTGTGTGTGTGTGTGTGTGTGTGTGTATGCATAGTAACCGGTTTCGATTCGCTGAAAAAGTGCTTGGGACAGAAGGCAGAGGGAGGAACAAAAATATAAAAGAAACAAAGAAAAAGTGTAATGAAGAACGTAACAGCTATATAACTATACAGAAAGATTTTTTTTTTCAATTATATTATAAGGAAGCGTTAATAGAAAAATATTTAAAAGGTACGAAAAAAGGAAGAACTAACAGGTATATAACTAACACATTGTTTTTTTATTTATATTATAAGAATAAGCATTAATAGAAAAAGTTACAAAGGTAAGAAGATATAGCGATAAAAATCTAGTCAGAGCTTAACAGAAAATCGTTAATTCAGCTGTAACCAGATAAGAAAATAATAAAAAAAAAAAAAAAATGATAGGAGTCTGGAATGAGTGTTTTGTTTGCAGTATCGAAGTCTGGTTGTAAACGGATTTCAGATCTGGTAACCTGCCTACCCATCAGCNTGTGTGTGTGTGTGTGTGTGTGTGTGTGTGTGTGTGTGTGTGTGTGTGTGTGTGTGTGTGTGTGTGAGCGTTTGTGCATGCGCGCGTGTGTGTGTTTCCTTCTGCCTGTGTCTAAGTAAACATCCAAGCCCGAGTGCACATGTGCGCCCCAAGTGAAAGAAAGTTCAAAGAAAGAGGGAAGAGGGAGAGAGCGGGTAATCCGTCAGTCACGGAGCGCCAGCAGATGCCGTGACTTGCAGCCTGCGAGAAAGCGGCAACACGTGCTATGCAGCCATTCAGCGCCCCCCCCCCGGCGCAGCGAATACCCGAGAGGACGGCAGCGGAAGCCGCCCTCGCGCCGCCCGGCCGTCAAGGGGCACATAAGGAAGGGCAGAGGCAAGGGCGTCGCAGGCCGACCTTGTCCCACATTGCGTCGACATCCCTTGTCCTGTCCCCTTGCAGGCGTTGTTAACGTGGCTGCCGACAACTTGACCTACATCCGCGCTGTTACCAAAACGTTGAGGATCCCTCGAACGCGGGAGACGACTGCAGGCTGAGCAAGGGAATC
This sequence comes from Penaeus vannamei, assembly GCF_003789085.1. Classification (NCBI taxonomy): domain Eukaryota; kingdom Metazoa; phylum Arthropoda; class Malacostraca; order Decapoda; family Penaeidae; genus Penaeus; species Penaeus vannamei. The sequence continues at coordinate 432,726 of NW_020872593.1, forward strand.
CTCCCTCCCTGACACGGCGGAAGTATTCCGTCCTTATAAAGTAGCCACAAACAACCGGAATCCTGCGAAGTGTATTCATCTTCAAGTAACCAGCCCGTGCACTATCGGATCGAGACTTGCCAAGCCTATTTCAAACCCGTTTCGAACGTCCAGGTTCATCCCACACTTTCGTCTAGGGCGAGACCGATTCGAAGCTTCAATTCATGCCACGTCCGTCGCCGTGCGGAGACTCCCTCCTCGACCCCGGCGCTAAGCCCTCCTCCAAACAACCAACGAGATGGATCCTCGCCTGGCTAACGGAACAATTAGGGATTCAGGTCGCCGTGATCGCCCGGAAAAGATCATGGAATGGAGTCCATCTGACGCAGGGAGGCGCCACTGGGTCACGGGGGAGCGAGTGATGCGCGGGCGGACGGCAGCGTGACGCCGGACAGGGAGATGGGCGGACGGAAACCGCGTCACGTGGTCAGAAACGCGGCAGAGGTGGGAGGGTGTGGGGGAGGGGGAAAGGAGGGGGGAGGCGAGGCATATGCACAGGAACTGGGGGGGGGGGGCGTTTCGTGTCTGGAGATCGCAATGCACATTTAGAGGAATCTAAAGATATGTGCATCGGAAGATATACTGCACCTCTTATTCCACCTCCAGATGTATACATATGGACTCGTATTTTCAATCATATCAAATACCTTTAGATATAGTGGACGCTATCACATTCACATGCAATATCTCTCTCTTTCCTCTCTCCCTTCCTCTCTTTCATCTCTTTAAACACACACACAACACATACACACATCACACACACAACACACACAATACACACATACACAACAAACACATATATATATATATATATATATATATATANTCTCTTCTCTCTCTCTCTCTCTCTCTCTCTCTCTCTCTCTCTCCCTCCTCTCTCTCTCTCTTTTCAACAGTTCTTTGTTTACGAGCATGGAGGTGAGCATGGTTATAAACCGCCTGATCATAAAGAGAGCGACCGGCCTTTCGTTGTTGTCTCCAGGTTGCACTCACTCAAGGATGCCAGGAAGGGGAAGATATTCTTTGTGTGTGTGTTCAAGTCTTTGTTATTATTATTATTGGCCTTATTTTGTGTTATTATCATGAATATGTTATTATCATTTTATTTCTTTTTATCATTCCTATCATTATTATCTTTAATGTATTTTATTAATACAGTGAGTATTTTCATTATATCTGAAATATTGTTTATCATTATTGTTATTGTTATCATCATTTTTGTCATTATAATTAGTATTAGCTTCATCATCATTGTTGCTATTTTCATTATCATGATAATTATGCTTATTTTCCGTTCGTTAGTCCGCAGGGCTTACATTATATGCCTTGAATCATATTTCACGTGACGGTTGCCTTCAAGACAATTGATCTTGGTGTAAAATGGGGTAATAACTGACAAGATAGATATCTGAATAATCACGCACACACGAATCATATTACATATCTACGAATACCGTTTTTAAATGAAACTCTCTCTCCCTCTCTCTCTCTCTCTCTCTCTCTCTCTCTCTTCTCTCTCTCTAATATATATATCTAGAATATATAATATATATACTATATAAATATATATGATTTATATATTATATATATATATATATATATATATATATATATATATATATATATATATATTATCTATTTATGTGTGTGTGTTGTGTTTGTTGTGTGTGCCTGTGTGTATGTGTGTGTGTGTGGTGTGTGTGTGTGTGTGTGTGTGTGTGTGTGTGTGTGTGTGTCTGTGTGTGTGTGTGTATAATAATTACTATTATTTTTAGTACAGTAGCATTATCATTACACTTACTTGAGGCAAGTGTATTGCACTGAAGTAATTACACCGGCAGTTTATGCACATATACCATATACAAGACATCTAAGGGGAGAGGTTAAGATGGAAGTTAAGAGGGAAGGGGGAAAAGAAGGAGGAGATAGAAGTGTGGGAACGGAGGGGATATGTAGGAGGAAGAGAAGGGTGAAGCGAGAAAACTAGGATCATTATCATCTTTATTGTTATTATCATTATCATTATCATCATTATTTTCCTTACTGTTATTATAATTATCATTATTATCATTGTTTTAATCGATTTTATCATTATCATTATTATCATAATTGTCATTATTAATTTCACGCTCATTTTATCATGTTTGTTATAATTATCATTAGTAGTAGTAGGTGTTGTACCAATAGTAGTAGTATCATGAATATCATTATCATCATTATTACTATAATCATTACTGTTATCATAATAATTCTCACCACATTATAATTATAGCTGATATTATTATTGTTATCAATATTACTATCATCATCATTATAAGTATCATTGTTATCATCATCGTAGTTACAGTCTTTATGATCATCATACTAATGATTCCAATGTCGGTTTTTCCTCCATATCATAATAACATCACTCAACCATTTTCTTGCTTTATAATAAACATGTCATCTAATATTACTGACCAAATGTATACCCATACTGGCCTGCACGTAATAAAGGAATAAGTGAGCATTCTTACTTATAAACAGGTTAAATTCTGAAGGATTATTGTCCTGATAATTAGTTTTTAATTACATCCTTTTTGTGGGATATATATGTTCTTGTTTAACTCCTTAGATATATATAAAGAAGATAGAGAGAGAAGGGGCGAGCAGGGGGAAGGAGAAAAGATGGATATACATAGAAAGACAGAGAGAGAGAGAGAGAGAGAGAGAGAGAGAGAGAGAGAGAGAGAGAGAGAGGAAGAGAGGAGAGAGAGAGAGAGAGAGAGAGAGAGAAGAGAGAGAGAGAGAAAGAGAAGAGAGGAGAGAAGAGAGAGGAGAGAGGAGAGATAGAGAAGAGAAAAAGAAGATAGATTAGATAGGTAGAAATAGATATAGAGAGAGAAAGAAGAGAAAGGAGAGAGAGAAGAGAGAGAGAGAGAGAAGAGAGAGAGAGAGAAGAGAGATAGATAGATAGATAGAGAGAGAGAGAGAGAGAGAGAAAGGTAGGTTTGCCGGTCTCGTGATTCCAAGAAGATATCATTAACATTTCTACCCAACCAAGTATACTAAATCAGTCACAAACATCAGATCCAACTTGCGAGAATTCCACCTCAAAGGAAACGCACGGAGGAAGTGATTTAAAGAAGGAAGGAGGATGCGAAGGTGAGAAAAACAAGATCGAAGAGGATGAAGCAAGTAAAAGAAGTAAAGATGAGAAGAGGTGGAAGAAAAAGACAGTGGAGAAAATTAGTGGCATGTAGGAGGAAGATGACAAAGAGGAAAGACACTAGAAGAGAATAAAAGGACAGTGGAGAAAATTAGTGATAGGTATGAAGAGGAGGAGGAAGTGGAAAACACAACAAGAAGGAAGTTTCACAAACACATCCTCTCGCCTTTTTCTATATAAGTATATAAATACACACACGGGGCACACCCCACTAACACACACACACACAAACAGATAAAACATACTTAATATATGTGTATATATAGCATTACATAGTATATTATAGTATAATATATATATATAATATAGTATTAGATAATATACTAGTATATATTATATATATAGTAAAGCACTGACAATCACCGACAGGCAAGCACACACAACACAAACACACACACACCGACTATCACACGATTCCACAACACAACACGACACCACACACACACACAGTAACAGACACATATAGATATAGTTTAATATATATCTATTATATATATATATATAGTATATGATAATATTATATATTATATATAAACAACACACACACATTCGCTACGACAACACACACACACACAGATACTCTACACATATAGCAGCCACACACACACACAACACCACACACGCAACACACATGTATAGTATATATGATTATATATATATAAGTATTATACTATTTATATAGATATATGATTGTATATATGAAACACCCACTTACACACCACCCACACACACACACCCCCATCACACAACACACACACAAACACACGCACACACGCA
>NW_020872593.1:456808-461808 GCF_003789085.1 Penaeus vannamei
ATTTTCTTTTTTATCGAAGAAGGAGACAGAAGATTTGGTCCTAGCTGCTCAAGGACAAGCTTTAAGAACAAACTCGATCAAACACAGTATAGATAAGACTTCAGAGACACCGCTGTGTAAATGGTGAGGAGACTGTACTGAATTTGTATGACATATTATCAGCGGATGCCCAGAGAGAGTACAGGAAGCAGCATGACAAGGTGGCCCAACGGGTACACTTGGAATTGTGCAGAAAGTACGGGATAGAATGTACTGACAAGTGGTATTCGTCAATGTCAGTCGCAGAGAATGGAGACGTTCGAATTACCAGGAACATTACTGTTTAAACTAATAAGAAGCTGAATCACAATCGACCGTATATTACTCTAGTACAAAGACAGACACGGGAGAAGCGGACACTAATTGACATTGCTGTACTAGAGGACCAGAACATCATCAATAATGAACAAGAGAAAGTGGATACATATCAAGACCTAGCATTCGAAATTAAGAGAACCCACAGAACATCGAAAGTGACAGCGATACCAATAATGATTAGTGCACTCGGAACAATTTCGAAGAACGCAAAGACCTGGAATTGGAAATTAGATATACCTGACAGCACTGGAAGTGCACAGTTGTCGGCCATCCTTGGAACAGCTCACATATTGCGGAAAGTGCTGCGGGAAGTAGCTGGGATATGACAAAAAAGAACCAGAACATAAAAGTACTGGAAAGAATCACAAAGTAATAATGATAAGGTTAATAATAATAATAGTAATAATAATGACAATGATAATAATAACGATAACAATTATAATGATGATATTGATAAGGGTAATGGTAATAATAATATTATAATGGTAATGATAGTAATGATAATAATAATGATGATGATGATTATGAAAATGATAATGATATTAATAATGAACATAATAACATTGCACTAAGGATAATGGTAATGGTAAAAATAATAATGAGGAGGATAAGAACAGTAACACAAACATTAACAATAATAATTGTAAGAATAATGATATTAATAACAATTATAAATAATATTAGTAATGAATAATATAATAGATAATGATATTAATAATGATGATAATAGTGATGATAATATTGATAGCCATAATTATGATAATAATAACAACAAATATACTAATAATGGTAATAACTATATCAATTAATAATTATAATAATAAAGATTATAATAATCATGACTAATGATAAATAATAAAATTAAATAATCGAATAATAAGAAGATAATGAACAACAATAATATAATAAATAGTGATGATAATTAATGAAATAATCATAGGATGATTGATGAATTGATATTATAATAATATGATGATAATAAAACCTATAATGATAATGATGAATATAAAAATAAATATTAACAATGAATATAAATTGAATCAAAATGAGGATGATGATAAAGAAATATGTATGAATATATACATAATAGTAATCGATAATGCATGGAAATAATGATAATTGTCATAATGAAAATGATGATGATAATACTAATAGTAATAATCATAATAGCAGTAATGATAGTGATGAGGATTTTCAAGATGATGATAGTGATAATGATGATTATGAGGATATCAGTAATAGCTACAGACCTAATCCAACACGAAAAGGTAAATACGTTTCACAAATAACCATAAGAAGCTCTAGCAAAACCATTTTCTTTGGGATACAACTCAAAACACTAATTCTTTCATTAATCCTTAATCCGAATGCACTTAATCCTCATTAATATCTAATAAAATATATCGCACGGCTTTTGGTCAACCCACATTCAAATCCCAATCATGATCCATCGGTCAATTTTCCCTTCATTTTGCTGACAATTCAAGAAAGACAAAGAAAAAAAATATATCAACGAAGTAAAAGCAAAGAACCATGGTAGATGAAAAGAAAAAGGTCACGTTGATAATAAGACAGCAAGGGAGATAAAGACATACGGTGAAAATAATGATAATTCCATACTGTAAGAACAACCGCAGAATGACTTACGGTTAATCAGCCAATAGCAATATCGTCGGTGGAGTCTCAGGGGGAAAAGCTTCTCAGAATTCGTGTTTACAACGGTAAGAGGCTTTGGCTTTTATCTTATTGTTTTTATAAGATGCCATTTTTCTTGGTCTCAATTTTTTTTTTTTTTTTTTTTTTTTTTTTTTTTTTTAGTTGGTATCTTTTTTATGTACGTTCTCTCTCTTTCTTGCTCTTTCTCTTTCTTTCTCTCTCTCTCTCACTCTCACTCTCTCTCTCTCTATTTCTCTCTCTCACCCTCACTTCTGTTTTCCCCCTCCTCTCCTCACCCGGTCTCTCGCATTTATCTTTATGAAATTGGGCGACGCGCGATCCAGTATTCCTTTAAGAACTTTCCGACAAGGGCTACGTGACCTCTCCCTTCCAACTGCTGCACAACACGGTCGCTTCTCCGGCATTCAAACGAGGCGGAGAGGCGTCTAAAACCCACATCAAAAAGACAGCGAACTCGTGAGTCGGTGAAAGGGTGGGTGGGGGTGGGGCTAGGTATAAGGGGATGGAGATAGAAGTGATAAAAGGAGAGGGACGGGAGTTTGGAGGGAAAGAGAGATGAAGAGGAAAGTGGGGAAGGATGGAAGAGTAGGGAGAGTGGTTTAAAGAAGGACGAAAGAAGGGGGGGGGGGAATTAAGAGAGGGAGGTCTGAGAAAGGAAGGTAGGAAGAGAGAGAGAGATAGAAATAAAGAGAGAGAGAAAGAGAGTAAAATCTATAATGAATCCTTAATGATAACGGAAAATAGACAACAAAGAAGTTATTATCGTTTACACCATTCATATATTGAATGAATACGCACCTAAAGAAGTACTCGTTAGGCACTTATTCACTTAGCAGAAGGCTAATCTAAGACAATTTACAAAGCCGGCGAACTTGTGATTTGTGGTCTGAGATTATAGAAATTGCAGAAGGAAAAATATGAGTGACAATTCCAGTCTCTATCAAATTTAAAATTAGTCGCCTGGAATTTCAAAGGCCCTATTATGTCAAAAGAAAAAGGCGAAGGCATTAATAGAGAAATAAATCTTCGTGTCTTCTCCATTTCTTTCTTAGGATAAATGCAATACAAACACCATTCCATAATGATAATGGTGATGATGATGACAATCAAAACAATGCAAATAATAATAAATGACAGCAATAATGATAGTGATGATATTGATGATAATAAATCGTAATGATGATAATAACAATATCAACAACAACTAAAGCAACATTAATAATTATGCAGTTTTTTTATGATAATGATAATAACAATAGTTATAATGATGATAACAATTATACTACCAATAATGATGATCATAATGATAATAATGATGATAATAATGATAATAGTAATGCTAACAATAATAATAATAAGAAGAATAACAATAATGATAATGCTAACAATAATGATAATAATAATAACAATAATAATAATGATGATAATAATTATAATAATAATAACAATAATAATAATGATAATAATAATAATAATAATAATAATAATAATAATAATGATAATAATAATTATGATAATAATGATGATGCCAATGATGATGATAATAATAATAATAATAATAATAATAATAATAATAATAATAATAATAATAATAATAATAATAATAATAATAATAATAATAATAATTTGATAATAATAAGAATAAGAATGATAACAAACAACAACAAAACAACAACAATAATAGTAATAATATAATAATAATAATGATAATAATGATAATAATAATAATAATATAATAATAATAATAATAATAACAACAACAATGATAAAAAAAACAATCATAGCAATTACTTAAATGATAATGATGATATTAAGTGTAAAAAATAATGAAAATAATACTAATAACAATGATAATAATGATGATGATAATGATAATAATAATAATGAGGAAAATGGGAATTATGATGATAATAATAATAAAGGGAAAATAATGATAACACTTATAATAATTATAATGATAACTAAAATATTAATGGCGATAACAATAGTAACAATAATGATGAAAATTATGATGATAACAGTAATAACAATAATAACAATAGCAATCGTAAAATAATAATAATAGTAATAATAATAATAATAATAATAATAATAATAATAATTAATAATAATAATAATAATAATAAATAATAATAAATAATAATAATAATAATATAATTAATAATAATTATAATATTATAATAATGATAGTAATAACGATAACGATAATGACAATAAAATAATAATAATAATTATGAGAATGATAATGATGATAATAATGATAATGATGATGATAATAATGATAATGAATGATAATAATGATAATGATGAATGAAAAAATTTATAATTACAATAATGATAATATAATGATAATACTACATACTGGCCGACAAACTCACTCTCAGTCCTCTGTGAGACTACACATTTTAACATAGAGACCTCTTCCTCTCTAGTCAACAGTAATATACACGATAGGAATATATTCATTACCACGTGTGAGGTTCTCCCACGTGACTCCCCACTCTACAGACGCCACAGATAACGCAAACATGTGTCTGTAATCAAGACATAAACTTACACTGATTATCAACTAATAATCGATCACTCTGATGAATATGACTGCACAGTAATTCACGTATTAATGACTAAAGTGAATAATAATAAAATTCAGGGAAGTTCTTCTGCCAGTGTGCGCCCGCACACCGAGAAGATATATACATATACATAGACAGACACACCACGCTCGAGACGATCTATTCAGGAGGCTCTACGGAATCGGAACATATGTGAGTGTAAATATATCTATATCATCTTGCTCATTATAAGGCAACTGTGAGAGACATAAATACCGAAAGAGTGAAAAATGAACATGATGATAACAGTAAAATATATATTTTAGCACACGTGAGTGGAGAGCAGGAGATAATTATCCGATCTTCCTTTATCATTTATCGATTCTCTCTCTGATGTCTATCTAATCCTGCTTC
>NW_020872593.1:529308-531808 GCF_003789085.1 Penaeus vannamei
CCACTGCGCTATAGAGAAGAAAAGTATCCACTAACTTGGGCGCTTATTTCCTCATCCTTTAATGTGCATCAACGCGCCATTAGGGAAATATCTGCTCGCAACATACCCCGACTTGAGAAATGCTCGGCAGCATAGATCTACAAGCATGTAAGGTGTGTGTGTGTGTATATATATATATATATATATATATATATATATATATATATATATATATATATATATATATATATATATATATATATATATATATATATATATATATATATATATATGTATATGTATGTATATATATGTGTGTATGTCTGTGTGTGTGTATTTGTGTGTATGTGCACGTATATATATACAAACACATACGCACGCACAAACACACACACACGCACACACACACCCACGCACGCATACACACACACACACACACACACACACACACACACACACACACACACACACACACACACACACACACACACACACACACACATACATATATTGTACGAGGTTTCCTTTCATTTGATAAATACCATTTAGTAATTCACTTTCAGTTTATAGATCTTTTAATTGATGTGTTTTTTTCCCGGATACTTTCATGAGCTAACTTCTTTTTGGTTCGTTTTCCATATCCTCTGGGGACTAGATTGGTTCAAAGGAGACGGTAAACGCAAGCAACATTTTCAGTGTATACTCTCATATATATATATATATATATATAATATATATATATATATATATATATATATATATATATATATATATATATATATATATATATATATATATATATATATATATATATATATATATATATATACAATATATGTAATAAATATTAAAGAAAAATAACCGATGCAACTGGAGAGAAAGCATCCGAGATAGTACAGCCCGGAGCAATGCAGCCCGAGGTAATGAAACCCAGGGTAATGAGACCCTGGGTAATGCGGTCCTGGGTAATGAAACCCATGGTGGTGTGGACCGAGATAGTACAGCCTAGGGTAATGTAGGATCTGCCAAGTCCTTCCACTCTTATCTAAAATGGAGGCTGAAAGATGAACCTGTTTGGACTTTCATTTGCCATTTATAGTATATTTATAAAGTCACTTCACTCTACTTAATTTATCATTATCTATCAACAGTTTTCACAGTATTTTAACATATTCACTCATTGAAATTCGGAGCCAAATAGCTGACCATATAACGGCCATTGCTCTCATCCGGTTCGATGCAGGGGAAATGGTTCGTATGGGTGAACCAAATGGTTCGGTTACGCACACAAGCACGCCCGCATTCTCACACTTCACACCTAAATGTATAACCTTACGCGATAGATGGAGTTCAGACCAAAGGGAAAATCTTGGGGCCTCATCGTCGCTGAAACTTCACAGTGCAGACTCCATCCGAACATGAATCTGAACCAAAGTAAATCTACGCACCACACCGACCGTCAAGCTGGTTACCAAGTTGTTGGTATTAATGTATATATTACTGGGAAGAGGACATAGCTATAGTCGGAACGTGGAACGCAAAATATGGAAGAAACTATTAAAATAAATACTGTCATTATTATGGGTCATTATTATCTGAATCAAACTGGAATGGGGTTTGGCAATTTCAAAGCGATTATTAATATACTGTAAACAGTGGAAAATACTGTTGTAAAAGACAGTAAGCTCCAATGACGCTTTCAGAATAAAGTAAAATTGCATAACTCATAATCCAACAAAGGCATTACCTGGCGCAACTAACGACTAAGACAGCGCTCTACTAGAAATAGTAGACGGTGTACCTAATCGAAATGTTTAAATGGTTTTGGCAGATGTAGATGCCAAGGTCGATAAAGCAACACAGAAGAGAAAGCAATCTGACGTCTAGATTCCCAAAGGAACATGAGGAATATGTAGACTTGGTCGAATTCTACAAAACATAAATCATACGAAACACGTCTTCACCGTAAGTATTTAATGATAAAGGTCGAAATTAGAAATTCAAGATATTTTCCGAACCTGACTGCAAGTGACCGATATCTGCCCACATTAACATCATGTCCCTCAAAATAACTCAGAAGAAATACCTTGGATATCTTATGAAAATGTCCGAAGAGTGAAACAAAGAATGGGAAATTACTTTGTGATGTTGATTTATCAAATCCAATTATATTACAAATTACAGAAGTAAAAACATAGCTAAGAAATTTAGACCAAATGCACTGAGGCATAGAAATGAAAAATCTATAGCCAAAATGCAGAGGACAAAAGTCTAACTCTGCAGAATAAACAAGAAATAAAATTATATGATAAAGCTTTCCTATGTGCGGAAGATATGAAACCTCGGCAGGGATTTACTCGAAGAAAAGAGCTATCTGTAACAAAGCCGAATCGGCGAAGAAAAATGGAGAAGATGTCACAGCATTCTTTCGAAATACGGAAACAAAAAGAATAGCCGGCGGACTAGATTGCGTCAGTGATATCGATAAGAAAGGAGGAAATATGCTGGAATACAACAACAA
>NW_020872593.1:546808-549308 GCF_003789085.1 Penaeus vannamei
GAAAAAAGTAATAGCAATAAGGATAACAATAAAAGTAGTAATGGTAATGATACTAACAATGATAATGATAATAATGATATCATAATAAGTTTAATAATAATAATAACAATAATAATGATAATAATGACAATAATAATGATAATAATAACAACAATAATAATAATAATAACAATAATAATGATAATAGTAATGATGATGATAACTATGATAATAATAATGATAATAATTGCAATAATAACAATATCAACAATAATGATAATAATAATAGTGATAATAATAACAATATCAATAACAATTATAGTGATAGTGATAAGAATAATAATGATAATGAAAATAATGATAATGAAAATTATGATAGTAATAACAAAGATGATAGTGATGATGATAATAATAGTAATAATACTAATAATAAAAGCAACAATAATGATGAAAACAATAATGATGATAATACGACTACACTATTACTAATATTAACAATAATAATAATCGTTATCTTTATGATCATGATAATAGTAACCACAAATATAACAGCAACAAATACGACATCAATAATAACAATAATGACACTAACAAAACCACGTGTAAGTAGAAGTTAATATCAAAATAATGATAATGAGTTTCAACTGAGGTGGAAACATTGGAATTTGATAGCTTTGTACCCTGTCCCTTTATCCCGAAGCTCGAAGCCGAACGTCCGGGCAGATGCTTTAGAATCGGAGGCTTGTTCTGGGGTTCAAAGGATTGGATCGGGGAGTATCGGGAGAGGGGGGGGGGGGGTATTCCGATTGAGTGGGTGTGCCTATATTTCTGCTCGCATGACAGGCATATCTGTCTGTCTATTTGTTCCTCTGTGTTTATCAGTCTGTTAGCCTATACATCTGGCTATTCATGTAACTATTTTTTTTTTTTTACTGTCTACACGTGTATCCATATTCTACATCTATATCTATCTATTTATCTATTTCCTTATCCATTCATCTATCTATATACATATATGAATAAAAAGATAGATATAGAGATGCACTAGAGAGGTAAGTGATAAGAGGCATGACTCCAATGACAATGCCAGGGGTAAGTGAGACGTGAAAGTAGTGACTAGAGATATTAGCTAGATAAAAGACCATATAAGGGAATCCAGTGACCCTATAAATGCAGTGGATAGATAACTTATAAAAGATACAAATCCAGTAACGAAATTAATGATAAGACAAGCAATGCACGCGACCTGATAAACATAGAGAAGAGATGCGTGATAAGAGCTAACGTGACTCAGCATACGGCTCTTACGAAAGGAGAAGGAATGTCACTTATGTAAGGTCATATATACATTGTTTTTCTTAACCTGCCTTATGCTTCTTATTCTCTCTCTCTCTCTCTCTCTCTCTCTCTCTCTCTCTCTCTCTCTCTCTCTCTCTCTCTCTCTGTCTCTCTCTCTCTTTCTCTGTCTCTCTCTCTCTCTCTCTCTCTCTCTCTCTCTCTCTCTCTCTCTCTCTCTCTCTCTCTCTCTCTCTCTCTCTCTCTCTCTCTCTCTCTCTCTCTCTCTCTCTCTCTCTCTCTCTCTTCTCTCTCTCTCTCTCTCTCTATCTCTATCTATCTATCTATCTATCTATCTATCTATCTATCTATCTCTGTCTCTTCTCCTTCCACATTCTCTTTAAAGCGTTCCTATAGGTCAGACCCGATAAGATCTAGCTTTATCTAGATATAAGATCTAGGCTTTTTTATTACCTTTATGATGATAACGATAACCATGATGCTAACAATCTCAACAGTTATTATAAGTTATGAAGATGATTATCTTACCAATAATACTGATAATAATGGTAAGTTGATGATAATTAAGGATTGATTAAGATAATGATCTTAATCTTTAGACCGGATAACGGTAACAAAAATAATAATCATGATAATGATAACGATAATACTCTAATAATAGTAATAATGATACTATTTTACTGTCATTATTACAATTATTGAAATAATATTGCCATTGTTATCATAATTATCATGATAATTATGATGATACTGGTGATGATAATAATGATAATAACAACAATATTACTACAAATGATTATGATAACATAAAAATGAAATAAAAAATGGTAATTCTAATAATAATCATAATGACAACGGTAATGATAAAAATGATAATAATAATTAAATGGGTGTTGTGGTTCCGTATCCAATTTCAATCTGTTGCAGTCAGACTTGTTTTTTAGGAGTGATAGTGTAAATAAAAAACAATTGACTCCTCGTTTATATACCTCGGCATTATCGTATAGAAATAAAGTTGAATCAATATTTTTCAACATAATGAAATAACGAAAATAAAGGAGTAAGATTCAGTGGTATCCACAAACTTGACATCTTATGTAAAACCTATAAAACTGGTTTATATTTACTTTTATAAACAAAGTATCATGGTCAGCTTCTAAGCTTCTATTTTCCGTATGGTCATATTTTCTGTATGATATCCGTATGGCTATATTTTCCGTATGAT
>NW_020872593.1:579308-581808 GCF_003789085.1 Penaeus vannamei
TGTAATTGATCAACAACACTGACTGCAATTCTGCTGTTGCACTTGCTAATATGAAATCCCGTCTGTGATGCAGGGCATGCAGCTCCCCATTATATAGACGCCTAAGCTCCTCCTCTCTCCCACGAGGCTGCCAGTGGCTCGAGAATTGCCGCGGAAAATAGTGCGTGAGTGTTACCTGTCGCTGCTCATGTCAGTGGGAGTAAGGGTCACCTTTGATTGCAAGTGTAATCGCTGGAGAATCTTTCCAAGTTGACGCAGGCGAAGAGAGCGAGAGGTGTGTCTGTGACTGATGCGACTGGCGCCGGTCAGAGGGAGATCACTTGACACAGAAGCTGGGCGCTGAGAGGACCTCTGCTGTGGAACCATTACTTCTAATTACCTTTCCAGGAGGTCTCTTTTCAAAACGAAATAGATGGGTCGTTACTGAATGACTAAAAAGAAAACCATTTTCATTAATGGACAGTTTCTAACGCTAAGAATATCATGAAATTGCGTTACCATTCGAAGGTATGATGTCAGTAATAATATCAACAAAATTCTATTCAACTCAGGAATTGTGCCAATATTGACTCTTATCAACTCACATATTAGGATGAATTTCATAAACAGCCTTACCAATAGAAACAATATCTAAATTCATTTATATAATCATTCATATTATCACTCTTATCAAATAAGTCATATTGTCGATGAACTCAGTCTTTGTAATACCTACATATATTTATATTATTCTGTTACAAAAACGACAAATATATGAACTAACTACACATAATTTCTTTCCATTCCATTTCATTTAGCGACACAACTTGGAATAATTTTCAACACAATAGATATATAGCCCTTGTGTTTAAGAAAAAATAAATAAAAATAGAAAAAAGTGAACTAATAACAACAGACGAATTAATATAAATCCAAATACGGCATTGGTTTTACGTTATAAAGAAAGTTCAAACAACAGTTACAACATACGTGAAATCAATATAGATAACATGAGCTGTACATGCATTGTTTCCTCTTCTTCTCTCTGTCTCTCTCTCTTCTTTGTCCTCTTCTTTTTTTCCTTCTTCCTCTGTCTCTCTTTCTCTTTTCGATTTTTTCCATCCTGTCTCCTCTCCTTCTCTCTCGTCGGGGTACTCGTCTCATATCCTGCCGGAGCTCATCTCTTAGTATTCGAGGCTGGTCGGCTCTCGCTCGATGCGACAAAGGGCCAAGGTCGAGGCCAGTAGTCTCCGTCATCCTCAATAGTCTTTCTTCGCTCTCTCGAGTTCGGCGCGTCTCCCACACTATAACACTCATGCGCTCTCGATACTCCCCGTCATGGGTGCATCCTCGGCGGGCGGTCGTGGTGCGGTGGGGGGACACGTCGGGGTCGCGTCACGCGGTGCGCAATGACCCTCATTGTGCTCGTCTGGGTCTCGGGTCGGTTCGTCGTCGGTGCTCGGGGGCGGGCGTCCGGGGTCCTTCTCATCTAGGTTCGTGTGTGGCCTCAGTTCTTTTTTTTCTTAACATGCTCTCTCTCTTTCTTCTAAAATTGCATATAGAAACTCCGTTTGAGGGTGAAAATTATATATTTTTTTGTTATGGATTTGTTTTGTTTGACTTTTTTTATTTCTTT
Source organism: Penaeus vannamei (assembly GCF_003789085.1). Lineage (NCBI taxonomy): Eukaryota > Metazoa > Arthropoda > Malacostraca > Decapoda > Penaeidae > Penaeus > Penaeus vannamei. Next base: position 580,924 of record NW_020872593.1, read on the forward strand.
GAATACATAATTACAAGCGCGCGCAGACTAGTAAATGGATCTACGCATTTCAAAGAAATACTGGATCTATATTTTCATATCTTTTTACTGTGTGTGGTATGGGTGGGTGTGCTGTGTGTTGTGGTGTGTGGTGTGTTGTGTGTGTGTTTGTATCAATCTGACTGTCTGTCTGTCTGTATGCCTCTCTCTCTTCTCTCTCCTCTCTTCTCCTCTCATTCTCTCTCCTCTCTCTCTCTCTCTCTCTTCTCTCTCTCTCTCTCTCTGCTCTCTCTTTCTTTCTTTCTCTCTGTACTCTCCCCTCTTTTTCTCTCCCGTCTCTCTCTCTCTTCTCTCGTCTCTCCTCTCCGCTCTCTCTCTCCTCTCCCTTTCTCTCTCCTCTCACTCTCACCTCTTCTCTCTCTCTCTCTCTCTCTCATCTCTCTCTCTCTCTCTCTCTCTCTCTCTCTCTCTCTCTCTCTCTCGTCTCTCTCTCTCTCTGTGTGTGTGTGGTGTGTGTGTGTGTGTGTGTCTGCTCTCTCTCTCTTCTCTCTCTTTTCTATCTCTCTTTCTCTCTTTCTCTGTCTTTCTCTGTCTTTCTCTTTGTCTCTTCTCTCTTTTCTCTTTATTTTCATACTTTCTCTTCCCCCCCCCCATATCCCCCTCTCTCTATTTCTCTACCGCTCTCTCTCCTCTACTCTCTTCTCTCTTTCTCTCTTCTCTCTCTCTCTCTATCTTTCTCTCCTCTTTTTTCCCTCTCTCTTCTTTCTCCTCTCTCTCTCTCTCTCTCTCTCTCTCCTCTCTCTCTCTCTTCTCTTCTCTCTCTCTCTCTATCCTCTCTCTCTCTCTCTCTCTCTCTCTCTCTCTCTCTCTCTGTCTGTCTGTCTGTCTGCTCTCCTCTCTCTCCTC
>NW_020872593.1:586808-599308 GCF_003789085.1 Penaeus vannamei
ATGGCGCACCTTTCTTCTCCTTTTTGCCTTCGTACTTCGGGTACGTGACTCGCCTGAGCTTCCACGACAACTTGTTTGAAGCCATTTGTCCGCTGGGAAGATGCGGGCTCGTTGCAGCGCTGAAATAAGGTGTGCGGCGCGACCTTCCTCAGCATCTCTCTTTATATGTCGTGAAGCCCCACCTCTGTCCTCCGGTTGCCAGAGCAATAACTACGCATTCAATAATAATGCAGTTAGGAGCTTTGTGTATAACTCAATAGTGGTAATATATTGTCGTCCTTCCTATGGTCATTTATTATTACCATTATATTATAATATAAGTAATGAAAATAAATATAATGATTATAATAGTACCAATAATAATGATAAGAATGAAAGAATTGATGGTCACGATGATAATAATAATGATAATAATAATAATAATAAGAAGAAGAAGAATGATAATGATCGAAACAATTATAATAATAATGGTAATATTGATATCAATAATGATGATAATGACAATAAAAACAACAATAAAGATAGCAATGATGATATTGATAATGACTGATAGTGATGATGATACTAATAATCCTGATATTAGGTAATATTGATATTGATAATAATGATAGTAATGATATCGATAATAGTAATGGTGATAATATTAGTAACAATAATTTTCATTGCAATGATAACAGCAACAATGATAATTATGATAATAATAATGATAATATTAAACATCACCTATACCGTCATTATTTTCATTACCATCATATCATTTAGCATAATTATTTCTATCAATATTTTTTATGATTATTGTGATTATTATCAATATACTTTTATAATAATAAAAATAATCATTATTATCAGTATTATGATTATTACTATTAGTATTACCTTTATTTTATCATCATTATTGTTACTATTATTATTACCAATATTTTTTTTTTATTATCATTATTTCTAATGTTTTGTTTTGTTGTCTTAATAATAGCAAAAGTAATTTAATAAAAATATAGTGATGTCTGGAGGCCGGGAATGGATTATTTTTATTTATATGTTGGCTGATGTCACTTTTATTTATTGATTCTTAATTAAAATATTTCTTATATAAATTTTACTCGTTTTCTTTTTAGTCTTCATAAGAATGAGCACATTCCGTCCCTCGGAAGGCAGCATCCTTCCTCTCGGGTTATTAAAATATTAGTCAAAGCTACTCCGTCCTTTTTAAGTTGTTTGAGAGGGGTTTTACAGGTATCTTTTAAGTAAAACTCACTAAATGGGAAGGAAGGAGGTACCGCCCTCTATTGAGAAAGGTGTCCTTTTGACCTTTTTTGACCCCAGAGTCCCTTCGTTTTTGTATATTCGTTGCGGAGGGTGGTAATAAATATAGCCCAGGAAGCCAGGTCAAGGCAGAGCGTCTCCCAGCCGTGTGACCCGGCAGTTGGATGTAGGGAGATGTTTCTTTTGTACTTTCTTGTGGTTTTGGTTGCAAGGGCGCTTTGCTGAAGGCGGTAAGACGGAATATCTTTGTTATCTTTTATTTCTTAATTAAGGCGATGTGCTCTTTTTATGGTTTCGTTATTAAGTGTTATTTTACTAGTCTTCTTGTTTTATTTCTCGTTTTATTTCATGTTCGCTTGTCATTTCTGTAAGAGAGCTTTTATCATTTTTGCTCTGTGGAAATATTTAATAAATGTAACCAAATTATTTAATGTTTAAGGTATCCCTATATGCGCTCCCTCAAGTATACTTTAAAAGTTATATTTAAAACCTAAAGATTTTAGTTTATTTAAAATAATAATTTAGATGAAGATAAATGAGATGATAAATAAGATGAGATTTGAGATGAAGGCAGACATTATTTTCCATGGTATGTCAATTCCCATGATGGTAGCATAAATGAGCTATGGAGATGAGATGTGGAAGATTCAAAATCTTGCAAGTTAAAAGACGTCATGTCTGATTTCTTCTAGTTAGAATTCTAGATTTTACTTAGCATACTCAAAACCCGTAATTCTATACCTTCCATCTGCTTCGGGCCGACGCGCACTCCACCTCGGACATTAAAAACCACGCTACTCAAGTGTTAACCTTTGAAAGTTGGTAGTGTCATTTCTTTACACTTGCACACTTGCTAGCCAGTTTCGTTTACCCTCTTCTAGGCGCCTCTAACTTTCCAAACACGTAAAACTAACTGGACGAACTAACCAGGTGGTGGCAGCAAGACCCATACCAAGGATCGATGTTTTTTATGAGTCTTATTCGCGTGAATCACTAGAAAATCACTACAATAACAGTAGTAGTAGTAGTAGTAGTGATAATACTTGCGATGTTAATAGTAACAATAATAATGATAACAAAAGCAATAATAGTAATTTTGATAACAACAATAACGATTATAATGATAACAAAAGCAATAATAGTAATTTTGATAACAACAATAACGATTATAATGATAACAAAAGTAATAAAAGTTCTGTTAATAACAACAATAATAATCATAATGATAACAAAAGTAATAAAAGTAGTATTAATAACAACAATGATAAGTATAGTGGCAATGACAATAATAAGGATATCACTACTACTAACAATAATAAAAACAATAATAATAGTAAAATTTGTAATAATAATGATACCTTTAATCATCACCATCCTCATTAATATCTTAATGATAACTATGTTAATAATAATAACAATGATACTAATAACAATATCAATAACAAATATAATAATAATAGCAATGGTAAAAAAGGTAATGATGACAACGATAATAGTAATGATAACTATGGAGATACTAATGATTGAGGTAATATTCATAATTTTGAGTTAATAAATAATAATGATTATTATTGTTATTATTGTAATTATTATTATTATCATCATTATCGTTATTTCCTTTATTGTTATTGGAATAATGGCAATTATAATGATAGAAATAAAATGATAATAATAACAGCAACAACAATAATAAAGATGATGATGATGATAAAGATATCAGTAAAAAACAAGACTAATAACAAGAATACTATTTGTCTCAATAATATTAACAAGAAAATAATGATAATAGAAGTAATGATAATATAAATAATATTATCAATAATATTTTTTTGATAATGGTGATAGTAATGAAAAAATCATATTGATATAGTAATCATTTTATTAATAATCAATAATAGTATATGCTAAAAGTGATAATAATAACAATAGATATTAGATTACCATAATCAGGATAATAAGGATAAAAGGATAGTAATGATAATAATAATAATAATAATAATAATATTATTATTATTATTATTATTATTATTATTATTATTATTATTATTATTATTATTATTATAGTAGTAGTAGTAATAGTAATAATAATGATAATAATAATAATAATGATAATGATAATGACGATGATAGTAATAATAACAGTAATAGGAATATGCCGACAATAAAGAAAATACTAATAATGATGATAGTAACCATGACAAATGATGATAATCATTTTTATCATTAATGTTGTTATGGTAATTACTATCTTTTCATATAATTGATGATATTATCTATTACCACTATTATCATTATCCTTCTTATCATAAAAGTAATATTATTCGTCTTTATTGCTATTATTATTGAGACGTTCTTATTTTATTAACATTATCATCGTTCTCGTCATTATATATATTTTTCTATGTGTGATATCATTTTTATCAGTTATTATTACTATTTTCATTTTAATTACATTCATTATGGTGGATATAATGATCGTTATTGTTATCAGACTTATTACTATTAATTATATTATTATTGTTCTTGATATGATTATTAGGATATGATTATCACTATCATTATCATTATTCTAAATAAACTTTTCATAACTATAGTTAAAAGTAATTATAACCAGTGATCGATCTCAATAAATATCAATAATAAATTACATTACCGCAATTAACCAAAGGATTAATAATAGATATAATAATAGTGTACAAAATTAATCATTCATATTATTAAATATAAGACAGCATTCCATCAGTCGGGTCATCAGCATATAATAATATAATTATCATATTTAAATAATAATATAGATTTAAAATTATTTTTATTTTGTGAATAAAAATCAAAATTATAATTAGAAATAAGTAAACAGATGTAGTAGTGCTATCATTATTCGATCATTATTTATTATATTATTTTATTATTTTGGGAATTATTACAATATATTATTTAATATGATAGATTAATTAAGTTATTATTAACTTATTTTTTTCCATTACGGGTTAAGATAGTTAAATTACTAGTGTCCCCCCTTATTGCATTATTAATTATTATTATTTATGATATCTTTATTGTTATTGCTTTAATTTTCAATTTCCTCTTATCTGTTGGCTGTTTCTCATTCCGTAGGGTATTTTGCGTTATAATTTTATTTATATTAATTAAAAAACTACGTGACTCGTTTTGTTTAATATGCTGGGATATATCTCACAAAGATAAAGTGTATATATCGTATGTATAGTTGATATAATGATTATCATTATCATTAGGACTATTAGATACGACTTACTATACGCAGTATGAATATATATTATATAATCAATATATTCATTACTGGGATTATTAGATTAATCTGTTAATTACTCAATCAATGATACATCTCAGAAGAATAAGTATAAACTATACAATCATTACTATTTTATGATTATTATTACTTTAATCAATACTATTATTACAATTAATAGCATTAAAGACAGTTAATTTATTACTGATTATTGTTACATTATGATGACTTGATCATTGTTCAAATATGATCATATATCCTTTTATCATTATTAAAGATATAAGTTAATGGAATCGCTCAAGCAAGATAATTAATAATATATCACTATGCACTACAATATTATTGAAACATGAAATATTAATGACATTCCAGATTAAGTAAGCTGATAAGAATAGAGAGAGAAGATAAATATAGTTAATATAATCAAAATAACATGACATCAGATAAATTATATGATACAATTAGTTCTTAGTACTTCATAACTCTCTCTCGTGATATATATTTGCTACCAAAAATATATACTATACATGATGAATTAATCGTATTTTAATATGCATTGGCTGTGAAAAAATGTTCATCATATAAATATCGAGTGATCGACAGCACCATGAAAAGTATTCGTGTATCTAATTTGTGCCATGTAATGTGAATGTTATTTAGCATATATTTTTTATCATTGGATAGGGTAGTTATACGCTAGGGATGTGATGATATATGATACTAGTATACCAAATTATAATAAAATTTAACAATGGATAAATCGATGTGAATTATCATCATCTTTAAAGTTATAGTTTTAAATTCATTTACTGTACCTATACATCTACTTTTTATCAGATCATATATATATCATCAGCATTATTATATATTACTATTTGTTCAAATATGTTTGATCAAATTAATGTAAAATTACACAATATTTAGCATGATAATTTAATCATTATTATTCATATGTTATTATCACTATTATTATCATCGAAGTATAATACGTATATCAAAAGTGTAACCAATTAACCAACATTGGATACTAAAATTTCCATTATGATCATAGTTAATTAATACTTCGATCGTGTTGTCGTATAGGGCTGATCTTTTATCGGGATGTAGTGATGAGAATATAATACACAATGATACGTATAACACGAAATAAATGTATCTGTAATAATCATTTATTAACCTGTAATATCTAATTTATCATTAGTGATATATACTGCTAATTCGTGATTAATCATTATTATTATATACTGTATTTAATGTGGCAATTTATTATATTTATTTATCAATTAAATTATATAATTTATTTTATTATTTAGTATTTATTTATCCTCTTGGATTATTAATATATTATTATTATTATTTATTATTATAGTAGTAAGTCAGTTAGTAGTTATAAGTAGTGGTTAGTGTCAGTTTGTAGTTGTAGTAGTAAGTAGTTTAAGTACGTACATTACTACTACTTACTACTACTAACGTTTGTATCCAAAGTGACTCACTGCGCTCGACTTGCTTGCTGCTGTCTGGCTGCTGGCTCGCTGCCTGCTGCTGCTGTCTGCTGTCTTGTATGTTCTGTTGACTATATTCATTTTTAATTATTTGGATAATTACATACGGATATACTAATCATTTGTGATAATCATCTAGTCGTTGCTATCATTGATATTATTTTATTATTATTGATTGATTATAATACGTATCACTAGTTGAAACTCAAGGAATCTTGTTAGTTGTTTTTTGTCATTTCGTCATAAAATATTGCTCATCAATATAATTTATAAGATCAAGTGTGTCATTAATATCATTATTGATTTTATCGTGGTTTTCGTTTTTGTATCAGTTTGTTATGCTTAGTCATTATTACTTGATTCATTTATTATGTTATTATTCTTTTGATATTTCATTTCATTATGTTGTTATCCTTTGTGTTTATTGTAGTAAGTTGTTTATATTCTTATTTACTATCACTTTTATTAAAAAAAAAAAAGAAAGAAAAAAGAAAAAAAGAGAAAAAAAAAAAAAAAAAAAAAAAAATTAATAAAGAAAAAGAAAAAAAAAAACACAAAAAAAAAAAAAAAAAAAAAAAAAAAAAGAGAAAAAAAAAAAAAAAAAAAAAAAAAGGTGTTCCTGAGATTTGTTCCATATATTATTGTTCATTATAAGTTATCATTCTCACTTATATCGATCTTTTTGTGATATCTATTATTTTATTCATATTAGCTCTCCGTCTATCAAACATTCATCACATTACTCCTCATTTTTCAATTCTCCTACTTTCTTATCTATTCCTTATATTAGTCAATATTATACAGATATTCTCCTCCTCTATTAGTCCGATTAGTTATTATATGGCCTCTGGTATTGTTCTTAACTTGTTATCACTTATGGGTATATTGTTTTCTTGATCTTTATTACTTGTTTATTAGGTTCAATTGTTATCTTCGCTTGAAGTTATTATCGATCAGTAGTGCATCGATCATCTATTCATCAATTAATCAACTCACTCAATCCCATCACCCTCCCTTCACCTTTCACATCATCATCTTTCTCACTCCATCAATTGCCTTAACTCATCATTCATCAGTCATCAATCATCATCATCATCATCCCTGTGATCATCCATTCGATCCATCATCATCACATTATTCCTCTATTCATCATCCGTGCTTAATAATTTCCAGTCCATTTCATCATCATCATCATCATCAGTCATCATCATCAATCATTCATCATCAATCATCATCATTCGATCTCCAGATCCATATTCATCATTCTTTTCTATCTTTCATCATTATCTCTTCTCTTATTATCTCATCATCATCATCATCATTCATCATCTCATTCATCATCATCATTATCATCAATCATTCTATATATATCATCATTCATCATCATCGTAATTCTTTTATCTTCATCACATCGATCCTATCACTACTCCTTCATCAATCTAGTATCATCCATCATCTGATTCACATATCATTATTCATCAATTCATCATCATCATTCATCATTCTTTGAATCTCAACTCAGTCATCATACTATCTCATGTCTAATCTAGAATCTTTAATGTGTTTATGACCCTATACTAATCTCCTCCTCCACCTCCTCGCCATCACCATCATTTCTCTATATTATCTCAATTAATTTCTATTATCTTTTTCTTAATTCATTTAGCTAGTTATTAAAAAATGCTTGAGTGAATATCACATACTTTATTATTCTTTTAATTGAGTTTATATTTTCACTGTTGTAAATAATAGTAATGATTAAATATGAAAGTTATTGTAATATGCATATGATATATAATAACGCTTTAGATGATGATAAATATTATGTGTATGTGATTAATAAACAATTGAATAATATTTTATATATAATTAATCTTTTATCTTTTTCTCAATTATATATAATTGTTATTTTCTAATTATATTCAATCATTAATATGGCCTGTTATTGTTATTGTTTAATTACTTCTATTGTATTTTATTTGATTCTTGGCATATCTCAACTGCTCTACTACTTTATTTATATTGTTCTTGATTCTTTAATCATACATAAATGCATTTAATATTTGATTGATAATCATTAATCTATTTGCTACTATCTATTTTTATTTAATCTATCCTTGTTAAATTTGTATATTTCTCTATTATTAATACTTTCGTTATCATTTACTATCAATATTATTTTAAGTTAGTATCTATTACTGTTATGAAAATTATTTTCATTATGATATTTATATATTTTTATTTACTTCATAATTTTCGTCATCATACATACTATTCATTCAGTTTAATATCTATCATTTGATTCGTAACCATCTAATACTTAGTCTGATCTTCCAGTGATTGTCTCTTTATATTCATCTATTCATGTTTGTTTTGGATTATTATCATTATTGTTATTGTCATTTATTTAACCTACGACACCATAACTACGAACATTGATCAGTGTCATTATACTGTATGGTGATTATCTAATTTACTATTATTTATATATTATTATATTGTTATATTGATTTATGTATTAGATCTATGTTTATTTTTTATGTTATCTATATTAATCAATTATTATAGTCTAGATGTTATTTTTTGTAGATATATTTATTATTTATATCATTTGATTCATGAAGATTTTGTAATATACTGTATATGTACATATTGTGTGTATATAAATTTTATATATTATATTTTTTACATATTACTTTTATATTTTATATACATATTGACTTTACACACCACCATACTAGAAATCACGCAAGCCGGTTCATCCCCTGGATTGCGCACTGAAACGCGCCGTGAGAGCCATCCGCCTAAGGTGCGGGTTTCGCGTATCGACGACTGTAGTGGGTTGTCCCGCGGCCGGCCGACGGGAAAACCCCGATACCCTATCGCTAAAAAGAGTCCCGGTTTGAACTTCTCTTCCCTTGGACTCATTTTGTTACGAAGCATAATTAAGCGCCCGTCATCGGCCCCGCGCCCATGGAAAGCCCGGCGCGCAAAAAAAGTCAAACGACTTCGAGACAGCTGCGGACGCACGCACCGAATTCGGTTTCCGCGGCTCGACAAGCATAAGTGTGGCGGTTGGGTGACGGACACGCGAGGGAGGGAAAAGGAGGAATGGAGGGAGTGATTAGCGAGGAGGGAAGGTAGGAGGGGATGAGGGGCGGAGGGTTACTAAGAGGGAGGAGATAAGGGGAGTGGGAGGATAGACGAGGGAAGAGGGATAGGGAAGAGGGGGGCGGCGATCTAAGAGGGGGAGCTTGAGAGCGACTAAGGGGAATGGAGAGAGTGATGTAAGAGAAGAGAGGATAGTGAGTACAGTGGGGAGAGGGGGAGAGGGGAAATGGACGAGGGATTAGTAGGGAAGAAGGAGTGTGCTGTATTAAAGAGTGATAGTAGAGGGGAGTGAGGAGAGGGGGAGTGAGGGGATGGAGGGTAGTTGTAGAAGAGAATAGTAAGTGGATGAGGGCGACGAGGGGAAAGGAATGTAGTGGAGCGACGAGGGGAAGGGGAAGGAGGGGAGCGGGGGAAGGCGGAGGGATAGGGGGAGGAAGGGAGGGGAGGGTGGGAAGAGAGAGAGATGAGAGATGGAGAGACGAGAGATGGAGAGAGAGAGTGACGCAGAGACAGAGGAGAATAAGGAGAGGAGAGAGGAGATGAGAGGAATGGGAGATGAGAGTTGAGAGTATGAGGATGATTTTTGAGATTTGGAGTTGACGTCGAGAGTGGACTCGAGTAGTCACGGAAGAGTAACGAGAGACCGAGAGACGAGAGCGAGAGAAGAGAGAAGAGATGAGGAAGACTATGATTATTATTACTATTATTTTATCATTATTATATTTTTCATTATTATTATCATCATCATTTATTATTATTATTATTATTATTATTATTATTATTATTATAATTATTATTATTATTATTATTATTATTATTATTATTATTATTATTATTATTATTATTATATTATTATCATTATCATTATCATTATCATTATTATATTATTTATTATTATTATTATTATTATTATATTATTATTATTATTATTATTATTATTTATTATTATTATTATTATTATTATTATTATTATTATTGTTGTTGTTGTTGTTGTTGTTGTTGTTGTTATTTATATTATTATAATAATTATTATTATTATCATTATTATTATTATTATACATATATATATCGCCATTGTTATTATAATTATTATTGCTATTATTCTTATTATCATTATTATTATTATTACCATTATTATTATCATTATTATCTTTATTATTATTATTATTATTATTACTTTTGTTATTATTATTATTACTATTATCGTTATTGTTATTATTATTATTATTATTATTATTATTATTATTATAGTTACCATTATTTTGTTAATATTGTCATTATCATCGCTATTATCATTATCATTGTCTTTATGATTATTATCACTATCATTGTTTTTATAATCATTATCATTATCATCATTACTATCATCTTTATTATTATCATTTCCATTATTACTATCATCATTATTTTTATCACTGTTATTATTATAATCATTACTATCACCATTATTGTTCTTAATGTTATCATTACCATTATTGTTATCACTATCACCAATATTGTTCTTAATGTTATCATTATCATCATCCAGAAAAGGTATGAATGAGAATGAATATCTTCACAATACAAGAAATATATTTGACCGGTTTCGACTGTATCTTCGACAGAGATACAGTTATAATCGAAACAGGTCAAATGCATCTCTTGTATTGTGAAGATATTAATTTTCATCCATATCTTTTTTTTTTTTTTTTTTTTTTTTGCATTTGTCAACATAAATATACGATTCATTATCAGAATCATTATTATCAATATGCTAATAAATATTTATCATGTTTTCATTACTGTTCTGATTTTTAGTATCAATTATTATTTTATGATATTATGATATCTAATGAGTAATCTAACAGTCAGTATTACAGACGGTTATCATTTTCCAATGGGTCAAGGTAAAGGAAGGTAAAGCTAATATCATCTTAATGTGCTTCTTACGTTTCTAGATGTGACACATTTCAAAAGAGAAATGAGAACATATTCCATAAGCATACTCGCAATGATTATAATAAAAAAATAAATAAAAAAAACACTCCGGCGTCCTTCGCTGTTTGACCTTTCAACGACCTTCCCCTCTAGGAAGGTCGTCTCACTCCCACTCTGTTATGTAACGATCCCCCCCCCCCCCCACACCACCACCGTGCTCTTGGTGTCGGCTGCTATTATTCTTTCATACGCAATATGTTACACACACACACACACACACACACACGCACACACACACACACACACACACACAACACACACACGCACACACACACACACACACACACACACACACACACACACACACACACAACACACACACACACACACACACACACACACACACACACACACACACACACACACACACACACACACACACACGCCCGCGCGGGCCCAAATACACAGTAACAACACACACACGTACAAACATATGCGTTTATATCTATCTCCATGTCTGTATATGTGTATCTATCTCGTCTTTCTAAAACAAAGGATCTGCTTATGAACAACAACATTTTCCCCAAGATCCAACCTTGCCAGAGGAAAGGTCGTTCCAATAATAAACTAAAGATTATACATTTTCTAATACTTTTGCTAAATTCCGCTTTTATACGATTGCTATATTGTGTCACTAACCTGAAAATGACCTTTGGAATACGTAGTTTTCCGCTGGTGAAAATATCGTCTATGGGATTGTTGTGTGTGTCAGGACAGCGATTAGGGCCATTGTATTCTATCACATTATTGATTTTGCTAACACTAAGGCTACAACAATTTAAATAATGGTGCTTTTATCTCCATTATCCAGTGTTCTTATGACCATTGTTGTATTTATCATTACTATTATCGTATTTATTATTGTTATCATTATCAACAATATTATTGTTATTATCATTACTATTATCATTAATGTCAGCATTATAGTTATTATTATTGTCATTATAATAATGATCATTATCATTATTATTTTTCCTAATTATGGCTATTGCTATCATTATTATGATTATATCATTAGCATCATCATCATCATCATCTATACCATCATATCATAGTTTTTTATCCTTATCATTCATTATCACTATAACTGTTATCTTTATTGTTATTGCTGTTATTCTCATTACTTTCACTATATTCATGATAATCATTATCATTACTTTTATTCATAATTATAATGATCATTTCTATTTTCATCATTGTTACTAATACTATTTTCATTATTATCATCGTTATTGCTTATGTCATCATTATCATTACATTTCTTCCATCCAAAATACCCCTCATTGTTTCCTTCTTCCTTCACTCCTTTAGAATCTCAACAAAGGGCAAATCCCTCGCAGCTGGCAGCGCTGATGCTGATGTTTATGTGCAGAAGATAA
>NW_020872593.1:626808-631808 GCF_003789085.1 Penaeus vannamei
TACCGTCGTGTGATCAGGTTGTAGAGCATAATCCTTAGCGTGGTCATTACTGGACCATAAGCATACACGCTAGATGAGTAGCTCGTAGTCGATCGTCTATAAGACTCACGAGTTGCGAGTAAATATATCGTGTTACACTATCTGAGTTATTAGTGATGACGATTAGTACTAGTATATAGAGTATGATATACTCCGTTTACTATATATATAATTCAGATAGTATCTGACTAGTGATGTATATAAAGAGTATTGTTATGTACGCTATTTAACGTACATAGAGATATTGTGATATGATTCACTGTAGGTGCTGGTAGAGTTGCGTTATAATATCGAGTCCACTAGTATGTAATAGGTATAAACGTAAGTGGTATTGACTAGAAGTAACGCTGATTCCGCTATGTATATATATATATATACATTATAATACAAGCTGACTGCGGTGCTTCGGAAATGTGAGGCGATGGAGTTCGAGCGTAGTGCATTTGCATAAGATGATAGTAGAGAGCTTTGAGGAGCGTCGGCGAAGTCTGATAAGTGCCAGGTCACTTAGTTCTGGTGCAGTGGGCGGATATTTTAATATAATATATATATATAGAAGATACATAAGTGTGTGTGTGTGTTTGTATATAGATATATAGGTATGTACGTTTGCAAGGATATGTATAAACATACGTATATACTTATACTAATACAAGAATGTAGGTCATCTGTTAACTGATATAACAAATATTCAAACAAATAAAAAAAAAGCCTAAATGACGCACTATTCCAACAACAGATATCATACAACGCCATTGCATAACAGCTCGACCTCCACGCCCTTGCAATAGCCCACGCCCTCTTGGCAGCGACGCTCTATGCTTGGCGTCACGTTCGTCACCGTCTCAAGAGCGTGTATTCAACGCCCCTGATATTCCCTCTGCTTAATCGTTGCCCATTAGATAAAAGGGGAGCCTGGTGGTTTGCTGATTGTTTTGCTTAATGGGTGTTCATTTGTTCTTCTTTGTCGTCTGATATTAGTTTGGGGGTGTTCCATAGTTCTCTCTCTCTCTTTTATACATTTAATCGTATGTATTGTTGTGTCTGTGTCTGTTTATTATTTAAAGTTTCTTTGTATGACGTATAAACAACAAAATATTAGATAAATGAATAATCAATACCTTAAACGTTTTGATATTTCAGAATTGTACCAGTATTTATTTCAAATATTCTGGCATGCTTAAAAACACTACCGTGTTGATACCACGGTAGAAAAACCTACAATGTACAAACTAGATTTATTAAAGAAAGTGAGACAACAGTTTCGGGTCAAAGGAGGAAAGGTTCAATTCAGTTCAGTTCGATTTGCGAAGACTAGCTTCGCCCGGGCCTTTTCTCTAGAGTGGCCCGGCCAGTGTCAACTATTTCTAGTTAACTCATGTGTTTTCTTTGAACTGTATGCTTATCGCTGTGGCTAAATTACAAGGAAGCGATCCAGCAGCCACGGTGTAAGCATGTAGCATACCTTTTTTACCAGCCCGGCGGCTGTGTTGGGTGGACCCTGTCTTAGAAATTACGCGTGTTCACAATTCTGCAAGTAATGTAACAGGGTGGCGTTAGGCTCGCCGCAATGCTTGCACTCCCTGACAACCATGCCATCAATAATTTGCCAAGCGCATGGGTAACCTAGTCTTAATCTGTGCAGTATGACTTCGGTACCTCTTTTTATATTTGGGAGAAGGGCCAGTGGTTCATAGCCTGTGGCATCTGAGTACCACTTGGCAACGAGCCAAGTACCAAAGCTGTAGCTTTGGAACTTTGGCTCAGTCTCCTTTGGCTTCTTTTAACGATCATGGAGGTTGGGGGCATACCCCTGCCCTTTTCGGCTAGTCTGCCAGCAAGCTCATTCCCTTGGATGCCTATGTGGCTTCGGACCCAGTTTATGATGATGATACCCTGACCAAGGATTGTTTGGGCTATGGTAAGTACAGATGTCAGAAGGTAGATGTTGTCCTGGGGCATGCTATGGTGTAGACTGCCAATGGTTGTTCAAGAGTCTGTATGTATGACCACGTGTCCATCCCATAGGGAAGCGTGTGTCAGGGCTTCAATGATCGCGACCGTTTCAGCTTGGAGCGGTGAGGCATTGTCAGTGACCCTAATGGATGTTGTGGTATCCCTTGCTGTAAAGCCGGCGCCTGCAGTGTATCCATGGGTCCCTCTGTGTAACAGCTTATGCTACCCAGAGGAGTTATTTGAGCAATGACTCTTTGTACTTGTGCCTTTATGTTAGACAAAGAGTATTGATCTCTATGCCTAGCCTAAAGGCACAAGGAAAGGGAGAAGAAGTAGTATAACAGGGAGAGGAGAAGCACTCGGGAAACACGGGGCAGGTGAGGGTGAGGAGGTTGGCGTTGTCAGGTCGAAGGATCCAGCCGCATAGGGAAGGAGGCGGAGAATGTGGGAGGCGAGGAGGCTGTCGGCAGGAGAAAAACCGCTGTTCAGGTTGTAATTGGGTAGCAGCTCAAAGGGAAGATTCCACCAGTCTGCGGGCATGGTATCAGCGGAAGGGAAGACCATGTGCGCTGCTTTCCAGTCCATCTGATGGCCAGTGTTCCACAGATGGCAGAAGAGGACGTTGTTGAAATGTCCCCTAGATACAGCGTACTTACGCTGAGATAGACGCTAAGTAAGGTTGGCGCCTGTTTCACCAAAATACTGCTTATGACAGGAGGCACAGCATAGGTGCCCACCTTCGAGGTAAAGGGAATGCAGGTGTGAACCAGGTTGCGACGTAGAGTGATCAATTGAGAGACTGCAGGGGGCGATGGAGAGAGTAGATCTCCTCAGTGTAAGGCGGGCTGAGGACTGGCAGGTGAGGGGTCTCGTCAGGAGGGGAGTCATTGTAGAAGGTACGCCGCGCCCTGGATAACACGACGTCGAGAACATGGCAAGGGTAGCCCAGTTTGGAGAATGAACGACGAAGGAAATCGATCTCCATCCAGGTACTGAGGGTCACAGATGCGGAGGGCGTGAAGGAACAGCGAGATGGCAACCCCTCTTTGCTGATCATTTCTCCTAGGCACAGTGGTATGTACATACATTTCTTCTCGTACCATATATATGTGTGTAAATGTGTTTGTGTATATATGAGTAAATAAATATATGTATATATATATATATATATATATATGTATGTATATTATGTATATGTGTATATATATATATATATATATATATATATATATATAAAAGAATTTTCATTTACGAAATTATCATATTCATGTTACTCTATTTTTTAAAGATGTCATATTTGTGAGTTTTTCATATGCCAATTTATTTAATGTGTAGGTTTATTTTAACTGGATTTACTGTACCGTTCAATTTCTGTGGATAGCGTAACCTAACAGTCTCTAAGGCTCGTGGGTATGGAAATGAATTCATTCCTCTGTTGTGTGCCAAATTTTAATGGTAACGGAAACATCAATCTTTAATATTTTGTTCACTAAACAACCAATAAGGAACACATGGCATGGCATTATGGAAATAGCAATAAACATAATTCAAATAAGCAATATTCTCAAATTATTCATTTCATATCTAAGTTAATTCTATACCCTCCCTTTTCCCATTAATCATAAATCAAAATTATAGTAATGAAATAAAAATACATGTGAGAAATTGAGACGCTCACACCCAGTCCATTACTTCCAGATTTTCCAGGACCCCGGCCCCATCATAAATCAAAATTATAGTAATGAAATAAAAATACATGTGAGAAATTGAGACGCTCACACCCAGTCCATCAATACTCTTTACATGATTTTCCAAGGACATAAGCCGATCATTCCCTTTCCTAATATCTTTGCAATTTCCCTCTCATACGCTTCCCTCTAATAATTAATTCCCTTCTCAAGCTATTAATTGATACTACCGGAACTGTCACATGCTACTACCTCCGTTACTGTATCCACGGACTATTAGAATAACTAAATAAATAACAAATATTCTCTCTCAAACAAAGGATTATTGCGTGTTGTTCTCACGCATTTCCCACCGTTCCTCCTCTCTCTCTCTGTCCACAGGAGAAAGGCAAATCTCATCTTAATTATGATAAATAATTACAAAAAGATTTAACAATTACGGTAACACACTTAACAAGCATGACAATCTATGATACCAGGGTAAAATACGACTTTAAATACCAGAACTAAGCTTACCTATGTCCGGGAGGAAGGCAGGATTCGTCTGATGAGAAGTCGTTAAAATAACTTATTGTTTTCCCCAAAATGTAAACTTTTAAGCAAATAAACCATTTACAAATGATTATCATAATTTACTCTATTTATTGTAACACTAAATTTTGCTATGCTGATGGGTGGGTGCTTCATGCGCAGGGTGGAGTGAAGCGATGGAGTGGTAGTCTAGCTAGTGTTTAGAGCTTTTGCATGCCTTATTGCTTACAGCTGCCACCGCTGGCTGCTGCCCTCGTGCGAAAAAGGGAGCAGCTCTGCATAAGCTCTCCCCTGCCAGTGCATAGCCTCTCCATCATCGAGACTACCTGCAGTGCCTCCTCGTGGCCTCCCATGGAAACTGGGTACCTTGCGGTTCCAGGCTAAACTGAGGGGGATCTCGGAGCAGCAGGAGGCCCCAGAGGTTCAGGATCATGGCCCACCGGCATGTGGACACGCCCTGGCCTTGTACCAACTCTTGCCCCCTAGCCCCCTGGGGTTAATGGGAGGCTTGGGGGAGGTGGGCCTTGCCAGTCCTCCTCTCCCCAGATAAAAAACTATCGGCAGTGTTGAATATATACGGAAATGCTGGGAGGAGGGGAACTGCTCCTCCCACCCAGCAAGTGAGGCGGACTGTGGGCCCTGCTGGGAAGGCGACTGCTGGAGCACAGGCTGGGAATGGGAACTACTCATCTCGCCTGCGCTCTGGTGGCCGCCAGCCCAGAGTGAAGCTTGTGGGGGGAAAACCCTCGGGAACCCCACAGGTGGATGATGGGGCACGCAGCCTGC
>NW_020872593.1:664308-666808 GCF_003789085.1 Penaeus vannamei
ATTATAATAAATAATTATATAATAATAATAATAATAATAATAATAATAACAAAAATGATGATTATGATAATGATGATAATAACAAAAATAATGGCTGTGATTATGATGATAATAGGGATAATAGAGGAAATCATAATGATAAGTATAATGATCATAATGATGATAAACACAAGAGAAATAACAATGAAATAATAACAATAATAATAAATCAATAATAATAATAACAACAATGATGATACTGATATAGATACATAGCACATAGAAAGAAAAGGCAAATAATTAAGTAATAATGATCATTATAATTTGTAAATCAAGAGGAAATTTCATTACTGATTTCCGGTCACTCTCTCTGTGTCCACACGCTACCCATTCCCGCGTGTGTGTGCTTCGTGACTGACGCGTTCAGAAGCAAGTTTCCATCAAGTCCGGAGGTCGTATATTAACATAACTAAAGTGGGTGTGTCTTTTATAAACACACACACAACACACACACACACACACACATACACACACACACACACACATACACACACACACACACACACACACACACACACACACACACACACACACACATATATATATTATATATATTATATATATAATATATATATAATATAATATATATATATATATATAATACATATATATATATATATATATATATATATATATATATATATATATATATTATGTGTGTGTGTGTGTGTGTGTGTGTGTGTGTGTGTGTGTGTGTGTGTGTGTGTGTGTGTGTGCGTGCATACATGTGTACACACACACACACACACACACACACACACACACACACACACACACACACACACACACACACACACACACACACACACACACACACACACACACACACACACACACACACACACACACACACACACACACACACACACACATCGCCAATCTTGATGTCCTGTTCTGTATCCTAAAACCCAGTATAGAAGACTGGCAATAAATTTCCCGGTAGTAATAATCTGACCAAGAGGATTAACCATGAAATAAGCTTTAGTCATACTATTAGCGGGATTGTATAGTAGTTATAATCAACTCCAGGAATGCGTCTTAAGATATTGACACACACACACACACACACACACACACACACACACACACACACACACACACACACATATATATATATATATATATATATATATATATATATATATATATATATATATATATATATATATATATATATATACAGTTGCAGAATTATTCAGTACACGCTGGGTCCCACTTTTGTACATCTGGCAACCAATCGAAGTAAACGTAGCGTATATAATTTTTGCATGAATGAGGCTAAAACCTAATTGGATTTAAGTATCCAATTAGTGTATTAATGAATATCTCTGGAAACTTTGTAAGTCATATGATCATTAGGTATTCTTCGAATAAACGATAACAAAACGTAATATTAGTTGTCGTTGAGGGATATTCTTCAAAAGCGATATCTTGGAATTGTTTATCTATCGAAATGGCAACACCTACGGTATGGAGGCGGCATTTCCCCCTCCATTTACTACAAGTATCAATTCTTTTGGTTGCATATTTCTTAAAACAGGTAAGCGCTTCATGTTTTAACCATCAAACAAAAAATCAAACAAAAAATTGTGCAAAAGACATTTGTAAATGCTTCCCGTAGCTGCGCCATCTACTAGCGGCTCATCGAACTATTAAAGTGATAGATTGTTTTCCTTGTTGTCGGAACCAAACACTTACCCAATAAACAGAAACCATTTTACATTGTATTCTTCAATATGTCTTATCATTGGTGTGTGTGTGTGTGTGTGTAAATATAAAGTCAATACTTAATGACCAGTTCTGAAACTTTGTATAATTCGCTTCAATTATTCTGAATGTCCTTATCTTTTCGCTATTATTTCGTAAATGATGGTATTTCTATATTGAGACGCATACATATTCAAACAGTCGAGTGAGAAAATGCATTTATGCTTGTTTCTACTCAGACAACTACTAGCTTAATGGTTGCAAGGAGGCTGAATAGCAAAAATACAAGAACTGACTCTCAATACATGAGTTGTATGATATCTGACATTTTGAAAATGAAAAAATATCGTTCTGGAAAAAAAATAGTTACCTCATCCCTCTCTTTATTTGTCATTTATGCAGCTTTATTATTATTATTATTATTTTTTTTAATCATGTATGAATAAAAATTGGCATATTTGTCCCTTATCACAAAAATGTTTATATATATTGTTTTGATATGAATGTGAACTAATAAAGTGACTTGACTATTTATTTTCATTAGATCCGAACACGGATAGACTATTAACTAAACGGTTAATGTGAAACCACGGATGGCAAATCAATGTGTGTATGTGTTGTGTGTGAAAGAACTGTTGTTTAACACTTATTTAGAATCCAAAGTTTCATATTTCCTACACGTTTTGAACCCCTCGCGCACTATGCTACAGCATGTGCGTGATAACAGATTTTTTTTTCTTTACTTTTCTTTTCT
>NW_020872593.1:676808-679308 GCF_003789085.1 Penaeus vannamei
CATGGAAAGAGGTTTATAACTGCAGAATCTTTGCAAAAGTGGCTGCGAGAGTGGAATCTGATGTGAGAAATCCACTCAGACACTTACATATACAGTCATATACAATCACACTCACACACACACACATACATACATACATACACACACAGACACACGCTTACGACCTTACAGACAAATACACACACCCACATACACAGTGTGTGTATGTGTGTGTGTGTGTGTCTGTATATGTGTGTGTGTTTGTGTGTGTGTCTGTTTGTACACACACATACACACACACACACACATATATAGATAGATAGATAGATAGATAGATGAATAGACAGATAGATAGATAAATATTAGTATATGTGTCAGCGCTACATATGCAAGTAATACTAATATTTTCAGTGATATTCCATGTAAAAATTCTGTTATATTCAATAAGAAATGATAAGAATGGAATGGATAATCTATTTGGCGAGGTAGTAACTGGCAAAAAATATATAGAATAAGATAAAATTGCAAAGGATATCAAAAGGGAATAAAAATGCAATCATTAAACAAGACAAACACTTGGTTCGAGGAGATAAGTGTTTAAAAAAAAGGCTTTGAAATATCCAGTTTAGCTGGAGATTATGTACATATTCATGCGAAGGTTCATATACTCATGATTCACTCTCTCTCTCTCTCTCTCTCTCTGACTCTCTGTCTCTCTCTCGATTGATCTATCGATCTATCTATCTGTCTATCTCTCTATCTATCTGTCTATCTGTTTATCTATTATCTCTCTCTCTCTCTCTCTCTCTCTCTCTCTCTCTCTCTCTCTCTCTCTCTCTCTCTCTCTCTCTCTCTCTCTCTCTCTCTCTCTCTCTCTCTCTCTCTCTCTCTCTCTCTCTCTCTCTCTCTCTCTTTCTCTCTCACTTTCCATCTCTGTTAGTTAGAGTGTAATGTCTTACGTAAGTCAGAATAAAGGTAAAGAACGGAACATCATAATTTTGGACTAATTATAATGTTTTCTTTTAGTTTTTACCGTCTTACATAAATCTCTCTCTCTCTCTCTCTCTCTCTCTCTCTCTCTCTCTCTCTCTCTCTCTCTCTCTCTCTCTCTCTCTCTCTCTCTCTCTCTCCCTCTAATTATGTCATTTCAGATTTCCCCCGATACTCGTCTTATCTGCTTGTTTTTTGTTTTTTATTCCTTTGGATTGGGATCAAAGCAAGGTTATTTTTTTTATCTATGGTGAGTGGTATTTACACCTCTCCATCACCCAAGCCTGTGTTTTTGCAGAAATAGCTGGTGTTTTAGGCGCTGAGGCCCTAGGCGAACCCCACACCCCAAGGTTGCAGGAGGGACTGCTATGTATTGATCTTGTTTTTGTTGTTTGTTTTCTTTCTTCTTCTTATTTTGGATTTCTTCCGACATGTCGTCGATGAAATATCAAATATAATGGATTTCGAGAATTCCATTATCAGAGCGAATCTGTTATCCGTAGACAAATCAGGAAAAAGGCAAGACGTCAATTTCTCCCGCAACAAAGAAAAAAAATAAACAAACACTATCGCATTCAAACATCCCGAAAGTGTTCTAACAAAATTGAAATCCACTCTCTTTTAGTTCCCTTTTTTTTTTTTTCGACCCATGTTTGGTGCCGTCTAGCAGTGGATGTGGAGCAGCTTGCAAAACGAGTCGCTGTGTAGACAAGGTCGTTTTGTACATGTTAGAGGACTTGTGGGTGTGTGTGTTAGGTTTGGTCACTTTTAGTTTTAATTTAGGACTTCGTTTCCCGCATTCTTTGTTTTCAACTGACTAGTGTAGTGAAAGTTTATATGGATATACTGATAGACAAGAAGGCATATAACAGATAGATAGATAGATGGATAGATAGATACATACATAGATGATAGGTATTATATATAATATATATATATATATATATATATATAATATATATATATATATATATAATAGATATAGATATAGATATAGATAGATAGATAGATAGATAGATAGATAGATAGATAGATAGATAAAGAATAGGCAGATAGATAGATAGGTAGGTCGTTAGATTAATATATTGACAGAAAGGTAGATAGGCGGATGGATGAATAGACACAGATAGATAGATATAATAAAGAAAGAACCAAAAAGGGTCGATAGATATATAATTACACGAACAATTAGACAGAGAGATAGATTATATAGATCAACATCTTTGAAATCGTGTTCCTCCTCATTTCTCAAACATTTCCTCCTCCTCCTCCTGCTCCTGCTCCTCCTGCCCCTCCTCCTACTTCTTCTTCTTTTCCTCTTCCTCCTGCGCCTTTTCCGCCTCTCTTCTCTTCTTCTTCTTCTTCCTCTGGGTCATTGGTAATGCATATTACATAAACAAATAGCTCTGGACACAATTATCTATTAATACTCCTATGATATGCTACTAAAACAGATTCTAATCAATGCCATCGAATCCAAACGTTTCCATAACCTCTATTACTTTTGTATTTTTAATTTATTATTTTTTTT
>NW_020872593.1:694308-696808 GCF_003789085.1 Penaeus vannamei
CTATTGTTGTTATTGTTACTATTGTTATTATCATCATTTTATTATTATCATTATCAATTTTATTATTAGTAGTAGTATTTTCAGCATTGTTACTATTATTATTATCAGTATTATTATCATCATTATTATTACTATTATCATTATCATTGTTATCATTGTTATTGTTATTATTATTAGTAGTAGTATTTTTATTATTGGTATTCTTATTCTTATTATTATTATTATCATTATTATTATTATTATCATTATTATATTATATATATATCATCATCATCATCATCATCATCATCATCATCATCATCATCATCATCATCATCATCATCATCATCATCATCATCATCATCATCATCATCATTATTATCATTCTTATAATTTTCATCATTATTGATATCATTTTTCTTACCATTATTATTATCATTGTTGCTACTACTCCTTCTAGTACTACAACTACTACCACTTTTATTTGCTTTCGTTATTCTAAGAAATGTTATTATTATTACTTTTATGATTACATTTATTGTTTTATTATTACTTTATATTATTATTATTATTATTATTATTATATTATTATTATTATTATTATTATATTATTATTATTATTATCATTATCATTATTATTATTATATTATTATTATTATATTATCATTATTATTATTATTATTATTATTATCACTATAATTATAATTATTATTATTATATTATTATTATTATTATCATTATTGTATTATTATTGTTATTATTATTATTATTATTTATTATCATTATATTATATTATATTATTATTATTATATTATTACTATTATTGTTATTATTACTATTATTATTATTATAATTATCATTATCATTATCATTATTCATCATCTTTATCATCTGCATCAGCATATTCATTATTATTATTATCATGATTGTCAATTTCATCCTTATCATTATTATATTATTATTATTATTATTATTATTATTATTATTATTATTATTATTATTATATTATTATTATTATTATTATTATTATTATTATTATTATTATTATTATTATTATTATTATTATTATTATTATATTATTTATTATATTATTTTACTATTGTCATTGTTGTTATTACTATTATATTATTATTATTATCATTTTCATCATTATCATTATCATTATTATTTATTATTTATTATCACTGTTGTTGTTGTTGTTTTTGTTCTTATTCCTGTTATTATCATAACATTATTTATGTTATTATCGTTTCATGCATTATCATTATTTTCATTATTATCATAATTATCATATCTATCATTATTATTATTATTATTATCATCATCATCATTATCATCATCAATCATCATCATCATCATTATTATTTTTTGTTATTTATTATTATTATTAATTATTATTATCATTATTATTATCATCATCATCATCATCATCATTAGTAGTAGTAGTAGTAGTAGCATCAGTATTATTACCATTATTATTATTAATGTTCCAATTATCATTATTATTTTTTACTTTTATTGTTATTCTTATTGATATTAATATTTTCGTAATGTGTATTAAATTTGTATTAAATTATTAGTATTTTTTTCTGTCGATATGATTATCATTATTATTATCATTATTATTTTATTATTATCATCGTTATTATTGATATCATTGTTATATTATTATTATTGTTATTATCATTGTTGTTGCTATTATTATTATTATTATTATTATTGCTATTATCACTATTATTGCCATTGTTGTTATCACAATTATCATTATCATCATCGTAATTGCTGCTATTATTAGTATCATTATTACCATCATTATCCTTATTTTTCTCCCTTTACCCTTCCTATCGCCGTCATTATCTATTAATCGTTATTCTCACTATTTCAGTAATCATCATTATCATCATTATCAACTGATATCCTTATCCTGATGACATTATCTTTCTTTTACCATTGCCTTTTCTAGTATAAAAATCATTATGAACATTTTTGTGAATGATATTGTTTTGCTAGTACAATTATCACAATTATTATCATCAACTTAACTTACGTCAACAGTATTATTGATAATGATAATGGTAACTATGATAGTAATAAAAATGAAAATGATAATGAAAATGATAATGACGATAATGGTATTAATATTGACAATAATAATTATAAAAACGATAACAATGATTATGATTGTGATAACAATAATCATATTTATTACAAAAAATAATGATGGCATTAATGATAAAGAGGATAACAACAATAGCAATAATAATAGAAATATTGACAAAAATATTAACAATGATAATGATAAAGATCATATTTATAATGATAATGATAATGATGACAAAAATAGTAATTCTAATACCAATAATGGTAATGATAACAATAATGATAATATCAATTACAACAGTTATATTAAATGCTATAATGATAAGAACAATAATAACGATAATGATTATAATAACAATAATAAAAATAATAATAATGATAATAATAATAATAATAATAATAATAATAATAATAATAATAA
>NW_020872593.1:709308-711808 GCF_003789085.1 Penaeus vannamei
ATGATTGATAGATAGATAGACATGGGAGATACAATAGACAGGCAGATACGCATAGAAGGATAGATATAATAGATAGAAACATACTTGTAGACATATAGAGAGGCAGACATATGGATAGATACGGAGATGATAGAAATAGACAGATAAATCCTTACAGACAGACAGGCAGATACATACATAGAGACCGACAGACAAGCAGATAGATTCATACATACAGACATACAGAGAAATGCTTTTGTATAGTCTGAAGACCAACAAACAGACTGACGGATAGAAAGAGGTAGAGGAAGATGATAAGAAGGCAAGAATGCGAAAATGAAAATAGAAAAGGAAGTATGCACGGGCCAAGGATGCCATTAGGTGCCTCAGACGCGTCAAAGTTGCGTCAAGTTCGGTCAAGTTTGGCATGCTCTTCGCCACGTAAAACTTCCATCCATTACCATGTATAAATTGAAAATATCTTGGATGTGAGGACGACCTTAAGAAAAATGATTAGGGTGTTTGGGTGGGGGGGTGGGGGGGGGTAAAAGTGATAATAGTCTATAGTTATAATAGTCTGAAGGAACCTATTCTAAATACGTCAGCTGTTATACCCAGACGTTGCGACGGCTAGCATTACGAATAAATGTATGCATAAAATCAAAACAAATACAGGGGAATAATTGAAAGAATGAGTAATTGAATGATCAAACCAATCAACAAGTCGGTTAATTGTTTTTTAGATCCATCAATTATCCGATTAACAAATAAATGAATAAGCAGATAACCAAATATGACCAAATGTGTGCACTTACGAAACTGACCCAAGGATCACATCGACAAGAAACTTAATCATACTGTAATCATGAAAAACATTCTCTATCTTTCCATCAGTTCCATGATCACGCTCTCTTCATTTCATCATATTCTGGCAAAATTACAGTGCAGATGGAGGAAGGCAAGAGAGAGGAGAGAGAGAGAGAGAGAGAGAGAGAGAGAGAGAGAGAGAGAGAGAGAGAGAGAGAGAGAGAGAAGAGAGAGAGAAGAGAGCGAGAGAGAGAGAGAGAGAGAGAGAGAGAGAGAGAGAGAGAGAGAGAGAGAGAGAGGAGAGAGATGAAAAAGCAAGACTCTTGTAGATAGACAGTGAGAGACAAGAGACCCGAAAGAGAGAGAGAGAGAGATGGGGAGGGGAAGACAAAATGATAAAGAAGAAGAAAAAAGACAAAATCTTGTTTTTATCGATCGCTAAAAGGTCAGGGTGTACCACGCATCGGAGCGGCGGCTTCCTGGGCCCGACTGGACTGAACTGCTTGGCGGCCGAAAAGAAGAAAAAAGGGCGGTGTTGCCAGCTGAAGTTTCTGGGTTTGGTCGGACACGCGTGCGTTTATTCTCGTTAATGCTTATGGTTACGTGCGTATAATGTATATATATATATATATATATATATATATATATATATATATATATATATATATATATATATATATATATATATATATATATATATATATATATATATATATATATATATATATATATATATATATATATATATATATATATATATATATTATATATATATATATATATATATATATATATATATATATATATAATATATATATATATATATATATATATATATATATATATATATATATATATATATATATATATATATATATATATATAATATATATATATAATATTATATATATATATATATATATATATATATATATATATATATATATATATATATATATATATATATAAATATATATATATATATATATATATTATATATATATATATATATATATATATATATATTAATGCAAACAAAATTTACATCACCCCACCTCCACCCCTCCTCGGCCTACCCCCCCTAAAAAGAAGACATATAGGACAAAAGGTCAAAGATGACCCTCTGACCTCGCTGATGCTGCCGTGTGACCTTTTTTTAGCATACCATCCTAAACGACCATCTCTTGAGAGCGTTTCAGAACTAGTTGCCATCTTTAATGCCATCTGCTAGAATCTTCAAAGATGACCTGGGATGGGTGACGAGGGGGGATGGGGGGGGAGGGGGCAGGGGCTAATCTATGGCCGTTTGACCGTTTTCTTTTTTGTTGTTGTTGTTGTTTTCTTTGTTTGTTTGTTATCGTGATCATTGGTGTTGAAAATTGCTGTCATTGGTATGTTTATACATATTTTTTTTAATGGTTATTGTTCACGTTTTTGTCATTATTGGTATTATAAATCATTATATTTTTTTTTCCTTTTTGTAATCTTTATCATCTTGATTATCCGCACTGTCATTATTGTTATTAATTTTTTATTACTATTGTCATGATAACTGTTATCGTTTTCTTGGTCGTTATCATTATTATTACCATTATCATTATCATTATTATTATTATTTTATAATAATAATAATAATAATTATTATTATTATTACTATTATCATCATCATCATCGTCATCATCATCATCATCATCATCATCATCATCATCATCAT
>NW_020872593.1:721808-726808 GCF_003789085.1 Penaeus vannamei
ATATATATAATATATATATATATATATATATATATATATATATATATATATATATATATATAATGATATATAAATACACACACACACACAAAGAGAAAGAGAGAGAAAGAAAAGAGAGAGAGAGAGAGAGACGTGCGTACAGAAGTACATGCTTGACACTGATCAAGAGCTAATTTTCTAATTATTCCTGAGGATCTCATGCTTCGCTACCCTCCCCTAGACTCGCCAAGGACGCCCCAGACACGGACCTTGACGGCCGCTACTCCTTCACCCAGAGGTTGTCGGGAGGCGCAGCCGCGGAGGACGAGGCCGACGACGACTACTATTACTACTACTACGACGACGAGGAGCACAGCAACGAGGAGGATGAGTATGAGTACGAGGACGACGACGATGAGGAAGAGAGTCACGAAGAAGATGAAGAAGAAGATGATGATGATGACGATGAAGAAGAAAGTCATGAAGACGACGAAGAGGATTCCGAAGACTCGGAAGAAGGAGACGACTCGTCGGAGGAGGATGGTGCTGACTCATCCTCTGAAGAGGGCGCCGACTCGTCCTCGGAGGAAGGGGGCGTGTCTAGCAGCGAGGAAGACGGGGAAGATAGCTCCTCGGAGGAATCTTCCGAAGAAGGCGCCGACGGCGACGACTCGTCCTCCTCCTCCTCTTCGTCGGAAGAGGACGGCGCCGGCGGCTTCGACATCGTCAGCTGGGGAAGACGGAATACCAACGCCCTCTTGGCCCGCACCCCGAGGCCAGTCACGGACACGCCCGAGGTCAAGCAGGAGAAGAGGAACTTCTTCAGACTGTACAAGAAGCAGGCGGAGCTCTCCTTCAACGCCCCCGACCACTGAGCTGCGGTTCCCTGCTCGCGCGGGACGCACACGGTCAGGACTCTCCGTTGCTTTGCCTGTCAGTCACACTCCTACAGCGGCAGGACTCAGTTGCTGTGATTCAGACGATGCGTTGACCACAAATATGCGAACGAAATTATAATAATAGTTAAAACACAAAAACAGAGCATAATGCAAAAATAACTTAATTATAGGAGTGGACACTGATATGTTTTAAGCAATTATCATGATTTTTTATACATTCTTACTCTAAGTTATGGTATGAAAGCCACAACTCATTAGTATATTAAGTACCAAGTTATCTTCATGAAGGATAATGTTGGTTAGCTTATTTACGTTAGTAGAATAACAAATTATATTTTTTTAACATTTAAGGCATGCAAAAATGCTTTTTTTGCTTATATTTTGGCACACATTTGGATAACAATCCTAAAACACAATACTCCTCCAAGATTTTATACCAAATGACAGCACACACAAACACCTGTATTTTTAGTGTCCATAGGGTTTAAATTCTCATAGATTTGTTTTAGGATGCACACGTCATCATTGCGCTCACGTCACCAGCAAGATTTCGCAAGAGCTCTCTCCCTCCACTTCTAATAATGGATTTCTTTGGAAAATCTCCCACGAATTATCATTATCTGCTCAGGGGCATCCGATGCGGAGGAAGCTCGGGTTACGTTCTTTCGGACGGGCGAAGGATCGGGTTCGGCGGGGGTCGGCGGCGGCGGTTCTGCGCCTTGGAAGCGGGTTCGGTGTCGCCCTCGGGTCGGAGGTTAATCTTAGGGCTGAAGACGCTCGATTCTGGGGTGGGATTTACTTCCATGAATTGTATATTTACACACACATGCACACACACACACACACCATATATATATATATATATATATATATATATATATATATATATATATATATAATATATATATATAGTATATATGTATATATATATATATATATATATATATATATATATATATATATATTATATATATATACATATATACATATATTTACAGCATATATGTTATATATATATATATACATTTATGCATACATATATACATATATAAATATATATATATATATATATATATATATATATATATATATACATATATATATATATATATATATAATATATATATATATATATATATATATATATATATATATATATATATATATATATATATATATATATATATATATATATATATATATATATATATATATATATATATATATATATATATATATATATATATATATATATATATATATATATATATATATATATGTATATATATATATATATATATATATATATATATATGTATGTATGTATGTATGTATGTATGTATGTATATGTATGTATGTACATTGCTGCAATTACGGCAAGGCTTCCTGAAAGAATTATTCATCAGCTTAAAAATACAAACGCGAAGGCATGTAGTGATTACCTGGAGACTGAACTTTCTTTTGAGAAGACCTGAAGTTGAATTGAACATTATTGCATCGACTAGTCAACTCGTTTATCCAGACTGGCTATTTTTCTACGTAGAGATAGTAACAAAGAGTCCCATGGTTTAGAATGCATTTATTATCAAGGGTAATAACCGATACATGTATGGTATTGATGCAGCCAAGACTCGACATTTATTTTAATAAACATTTTCTGCTAAAGATCTTTGTTTTAGTCCCCCACCTCCTTAAGGATTGTTTTATAATGTGATATAAGGTACAGATGAATAGACTAAAAATATAAAATCAGATCCGTAGATTCATCTTTATAGATATTTCTATGAGCATGCGAAACAGACAGAGAGAGAGAGAGAGAGAGAGAGAGAGAGAGAGAGAGAGAGAGAGAGAGAGAGAGAGAGAGAGAGAGAGAGAGAGAGAGAGAGAGAGAGAGAGAGAGGAGAGAGAGAGAGAAGAGAGAGAGAGAGAGAGAGAGGCAGAGAAATATAGATAGCTATAGAAAAGCATAAAGTGTCAAGGACAGAGATTGATAAAGCTAGAGACAAAGAGACACAGGGAGAAAGAGAGAGGGAGGGATTGGGAGAGCGATAGAGACGGAGAAAGAGAAAATGAGAGCGAGAGAGAAGATGAGAAAAAGAGAGAGAGCGAGAGACAGGGTGAGACAACGCACAAGAGACAGTCAGAGAGGACAAGAAAAATAAAATGAGTGTGAAAAAACCGCGTAACAAGCAGAGAGACGGGCAGAAAAAAATATATGTATAAATATAGAGACAATAGCTTCAAAAAAGGAGGAAATGAAACAGACAGATAGACAGACAGAGAAAGAACAAGGCAGATACCCAAAGAAAAAAGTCTAAATCGCTTTACTTTCCCTGGTATTACTGAACAATTTATTTGATCTAATTGACTTATATCCAAAGCTACATCAATAGACAACGCGACGTGGAAATGAATATTAAAGAAATAGCGTTGAATAAGTAAAACAAACTAATAATAAACACATGAGCGAAATATCTTTGAATTTTTTTTTTTTTTTTTTTTTTTGCTTTGTGTGTGTGTGTGTGTGTGGATGAACATATTAGTTATATTCAACAATCTAAAAAAAATCATTTCATCTGTGATTAAAATATAAAAGATAAAAGAAAAGGGAGATGAATCACTCACATATTCTTCTGGAACAAAGCAACAGTTACGTGGCACAATTCACCTATAGCCTATGAGTCTTTGTTCGGCTTCTCTCTCTTTCTCTTTCTCTCTCATATTTCAAATGAAATATGTAAGCTAACATCTATCTGTTGGATAACTAAGTATCTGCATATCATGTAAGACCTTACAATAGGTGCAAGATCCTCAATTAAATAAGTTCTCCACCAAGTTGCCGAAGTTGGATTCTACAGCGGGGTGCGGCCAAGACTTCAAATCCTTGTTAATGTGATTCTTATGGATAGATTCTTATGCTTGTGGATAGCGGCATCGTGAGGGCTGTATCGTCTACATGGCCAGCTACATCCCGACGATGCTAAAGTCTCGCAACTATAGTGAATGACCCAATTCTGCATCGCGTAGGAGTTTCTTGACACGTTCTTGCACGGTCTGGCAAGGAGCGAGGTGTTCCTGCCTCCTCTCCCGACGTTAGCGAAGATTATTCCCGCTGGGCTCGAACTTTTGAGAGCTTGGCATCCATGAAATTCTTCCGAGGACCGCGAATTTGCTGCTGTCCTTGCTATTTCCTTAATGTGCTTCCTGTAGCCGTGCATTCTCTCTTAAAGATCTCCATGGATACTGTTATCGTGAATAGAATGCGATATGTGAGAGCGATACCTTAATTGTGGTTTAAAGTGAGTTTATTCAGTGTAAAGTGAACTTCCCGTTTTCTTCCATAGTTATGACTTTAAAGCATTTACTAATTTTACGATCATTATTTTCGGCATCATGCTAATAATAATGATAATTATAATGTTAATGATATTAACTATAATAGTGATGATGATAAGTATAGTTATGATAATGATGACAGTAATAGTAGCAGTAATAATGACGATAAAGATAATAACATTTGATGATTTTTAAAAAGATAACAATAGCATTGATAATAATAATGATAACAGTAATTGTATGAAACATAAAATGATGATAATAACAACAGAAAGAATGATAAGGATGATAAGAAAATTAGACTATCAATAACAATTAGAACAATAGTAATGATAATCATTAGTATTACGTAGATTATGTTAAGCATGAATTTCTTAAAGATAAAGATAATCATGGTAATAGTAATAATCGTAAAAATTCATAATAACATCACAATGATAATACTATCACGAATGATAATAACAATAATAATGATAACAATAATGATATCAATGATATTGATAACAACAATAATGAAAATAGCAATAATGATAATAGCAATAATGATGATGATGATGATGATGATAATGATAATAACAGTTATGAAGATAATAGTAATAGTAACAGTGATAATGATAATAATGATAATAATAACAATGATATGATGTTATCAATATTAATGATAATGAAGATAACGAAAATAAAAGTAATAATGATAATAGTGATAATGATAATGATAGAGATAACAATAATTTAATGATAATGATGAGAACAATGATGATAATGGTAATAATGATGATGATAATG
>NW_020872593.1:736808-741808 GCF_003789085.1 Penaeus vannamei
AAAAATGAGAGAGAGAGAGAGAGAGAGAGAGAGAGAGAGAGAGAGAGAGAGAGAGAGAGAGAGAGAGAGAGAGAGAGAGAGAGAGAGAGAGAGAGAGAGAGAGAAAGACAAACAGACAGAGAGAGACAGAGACAGAGACAGAGAGAGAGAAAGAGAGAGAGAGAGAGAGAGAGAATGAGGCTCAGATTGATATGAGAGAAAGAGAGAGCGAGAGAGGATTTTTTTTCTTCCTTCTTTCTTTCGAAGCTAAGATTACAGAGTATTCTCATTAGTTTACGCGATCCTCACCTGTCTTCCGTATTTTCAATCACACATGTCTAGTCAAAGGAGACGAAGAGTATTTCTATCTATCCTTTTACATTTCTATTCACCTCTGTCTGTCTATTTACCAATGCATGGCCTGTACCGTCAGCTTTTCTGTCTTAATATCTGTATCTGCGTATGCAACTATCTACTTATCAGCTTATCTATCTTTTTCCCTTCCTTCACTTCTTCTTGTCTTTTGCCGTTTTTCTTTTTCCCCCTTTCTTCTTTTCCTTGTTTTCCTACTCTTGTTTCATTTTCTTATTATTACTTTCATGATTATTTTCAATATTGCTACCCCTGTTGTTCTTGTTATTTATTATCATAATTATCTTTATTACTATTCTCAGTATTATTATTGACATTGTCATTGTTGTTTTTGTTTTGTCGTTATTATCTTTATCAAATTGCTTGGTTTGGATTATTTAATGAGCTGAAAAATAGTATACAGTATTAATTTGCAAACTGGATACACACACACACACACACACACACACACACACACACACACACACACACACACACACACACACACACACACACACACACACACACAGAGAGAGAGAGAGAGAGAGAGAGAGAGAGAGAGAGAGAGAGAGAGAAGAGAGAGAGAGAGAGAGAGAGAGAGAGAGAGAGAGAGAGAGAGAGAGAGAGAGAGAGAGAGAGAGAGAGAGAGAGAGAGAGAGAGAGAGAGAGAGAGAGAGAGAGAGAGAGACAGACAGACAGACAGACAGACAGACACACAGACAGACACACAGACAGATACACAGACAGACAGACATAAAGACAAAGACAGAGACAGACAGAGGGAGAGAGAAGAGAGAGAGAGAGAGAGAGAGAGAGAGAGAGAGATTAGTAGTGTCGCTATGTTATATTTTACTTCCGTCTTTGTTAGGCTTATTGCATCTGTTTACCTAGTGGCTTAATTACATTTACGCAAGAAATAATTTCGTTACATGAAAATAGATATTCCAGATGAACGACTTTGTCTCTCAGGATACATTTTATTGTTCTCATTATAAGGCCCGATGTAATCGTGTATTTAGTTATACTTTTATCATCTTACATACATGTAATATAGTGTCACTATATCATACAAATTCATTGCAATAGTTATTAGTTATTATATAGTTAATTTACATATTAATAGAAAGTCTATTAAAATGTAAATATTTGTTCCAGGTGTGTTAAAATTGAAAAGTGGCACAATGCAAGTCAGACGAAATCGCTAAGGACAGTCTTAAGATAAATGAATCTTACGAGAATCTTGGAGTCAGACACTGTTTTAGGACAGTCCTTAAATATGGCCATATCCTATCATTATTATATTCATATGAAACGCTGTTGTGCTTACCCTTACCTTACCACAGTTGTTGTGATTTGTGTTATTGTCACAATTTTCATCTCTCTCTCTCTCTCTCTCTCTCTCTCTCTCTCTCTCTCTCTCTCTCTCTCTCTCTCTCTCTCTCTCTCTCTCTCTCTCTCTTCTCTTCTCTCTCTCTTTCTTTCTCTCTGATTATAGGGGATTTCTGTTAGTTAGTCTGTCTGCCATACAATTCAAGCTGAGAGTCACATATGTCTCTGCCTTGTTTTGGAATTTCTCCATTTGTTATATCTTCTTAATGCTTTACGATTAACTTCACTTAATGAGAATTATATCTAGTCTCCGATACGCATTATTTGGTATGCTGTGTACTGGAATCTTAAAAGATGAGATGAGAGAGAGAGAGAGAGAGAGAGAGAGAGAGAGAGAGAGAGAGAGAGAGAGAGAGAGAGAGAGAGAGAGAGAGAGAGAGAGAGAGAGAGAGAGAGAGAGAGAGAGAGAGAGAGAGGGGGGGGGGGAGAGAGACAGACAGACAGACAGACAGACGGAGAGGCAGAGAACGAGAGCCAGACAGATGAGAGAAAGAGAATGAAAGAAGAATCTGGATAAATGTTTAGAAGGGAAGCGGAGGATTACACCGTATTCTCATACTCTTACGCAATCCTCATCTGTCTTTCGTATTTTGAGTAGCACATATATAGTCAAAGGAGACGAAGATCATTTCTATCTATCTGTCTGTCCGTGTATGTCCAAATATCTATCTATTCACCCCTGTCTGATCAATATATGACCTGTATTATCTATTTTTCTGTCTGAATGTCTAATTATCTGCGTAAGCAACTATCTTCTTATTAGTTTTCTTTCTCCTCTTTCCTCTTGTTCTTTTATCTGTTTTTCTTTTTCTACCTTTCTTCTTTTATTTCTCGTTTCATTTTCTAATTAATCCATCATTAATTCGGCCATTGTCGTTATTGTCTGTCACTGATGTTCTTGTTATTTATTATTATTATCATTATTATCTGTATCAGTATTTGATTATCATCATTATCAACAATATCATGCTATTGCTGTCTTTGTTACTGTCATTATCAATATATTCTTTTTGTTTTGTCCCTATTATCATTGGTATTTTCGTTAATATCATGAAAGTTGTGATAGTAGTAACAATAATTGTTATCTCTCTTATAGTTACTATTATCATGAATTGCATGTCACTGTACATGTATGACTGCAAACACAATTTAGGGAATAAATGGGTAAAATAAGGCACGGAACATCTGATTTCCAAACATTTGTATCTTTTCGGCAGACAGCTTCTTAGTTTTGGTTATTCAATGATCTAAAAAATATCCAATATTGATTTTCTTGTTGGACACAGCGAAGTTCCGTTTGAACAATTTTGTTGTTAGGCTTATTGCATTATACTTACCTGATGACTTTATTACAGATATGCAATAGTTTCGTTACATAAAAAACGGATATTTCCAGTATATAGATACACTCTCCTTCCCAGAATTTATTTTTTTTCCGAAACTATCATAATCATATTTAGCCCTTTTTCATTTTCATCGTCATTATTAGCAATATCACCATTACTATTGTTAAATACTGAAAAATTCTTCTGTTTTGCTTTTTATCAGTATTCCTTTTCTTCAAGGTCGGTTTACACGGTGCTGTTTACGAAGCTGAACGATAGCTTCTTTCTTCGCCAACTTATCCCTCTCCCAGAGTGAATTTCAAGCTAAGGCGTAAGCGGTAAGCCGTTTGCACGATGCTGGTAAAGAGGATATATTAGCTAGTGTTTTCGAGCAGTCTCGAGCGTCAGGGTATAGCGGGAGGATGTTCCGCGAGCCGCTGTTATCCTTTGTGCAATGGCGCCCCAAGCTAGAATGTGTGATTCTGTTATGAGAAAACAGCCAAAGTAAAGAAGTGTACGCGTACGAAAGTAAATGGGCAGGCTTCAGATAATATCCTGAAGATACTACATACAGGCAGGATTTAGGCTCAGGGGACTTCAGACTAAGAACAACTCACGGGCTTACTGATTGGTTCACTGTAGAAAAAGGCGTCAGACAGGGCTGTATCTTGTCGCCACATCTATTTGATATATTCTCTGAAAAAGTAATGAGAGAGGCTCTGGCTGGCTTTAATTAAGGGAAGCATCAAAATTGGTGGCAGAACAATTACGAATCTAATTACGCTGATGATGTTGTGTTAATTGCTGGTAGTATGACTGAACTACAAGATCTTGTAAATAAAGTATGGACTTACATTAAATCCAAGTAAAACCAAGGTGATGAAAATTGTTAGAAATAAAGTTGAAAATAGAAATGATAATCACCAGATAGTGCCAAACAACACTCAGGGAATAGAGACTGTGAACACTCAGGGAATAGAGACTGTGAACACTCAGGGAATAGAGACTGAAAAACTTTATATATCTTGGAGCAATGATCACAGATGACTATGATAGTAATAAAATTAGACGCAGACTGAACATTGCCACATATGCGATGGTATCACCTGAGAACATTTGGAAAGATAAAGGAGTGTCAATAATTACAAAGAAACGACTTTTGAATTCATTAGTTTTCTCCATAGCTAGCTATGGTGCTGAATGCTGGGTTTTAACTGAAATGGATAGAAAAAGAATTGATAGCTTTGAGATGTGGTGTTATCGTCGACTTTTGCGTATTAGCTGGACAAAAAATATAACCAATGAATGTATATTAGAAAGAATAAATTGCAAAGACTATTAACATTGATAACTAGAAGGAAATTAACATTTGTAGGACATGTTATGAGGAAAAAGAATGTGGAAACTGACCTGTTAATGGGATCGGCATATGGGAGGCGCGGAAGGGGAAGACCAAAAATAAGATTCGCAGACAATATTAAAGAGACTTTGGGTGGTAGAGGGTTTGGGGAAATCTACAGAATGGCGCAGGACAGAACACTATGGAGAGCCACACTGACTTCATATAAACCTTCTGTTTCGTGATGATGGGCTTCAGACAATCTCCTGAAGATAGTACATACCGGAGGGTATTGAGGCTGACGTAGGAAAAATTAGAAGACTGTAGATGAAGATTAATCCTTTTATACAAAAGGGAACGACAGTGTAGGATAAAAGAGACTGGGAATTCATGATTTTAGGCGTTTGCGTGGGGCGGATTTAATTAATACAACTGCTGATTGTGTGCTAAAGCTGCAACGGTCATATAAGCAACAATAATAAGGAGGTGGCATATCACAATGTAAATCTTAACAATAAACAAATATTTTCTCTAACTAATTTAAGGCCAACTATAATTATACCCTCCCTTCACGTACAAATTAAAGTCAATTATCACGATCAACAAAATAAAATATA
>NW_020872593.1:804308-822281 GCF_003789085.1 Penaeus vannamei
ATACTTGTATTTATATATATATATATATATATATATATATATATATATATATATATATATATATAATATATATATATATATATATTTGTGTGTGTGTGTATAGATAGATATAGATATATATGTGTATATATATATATATATATGTGTGTATATATATATATATATATATATATATATATATATATATATTATATATATATAAATATATCTGTTCTGTGTCGTGTGTGTGTGTGTGTGTGTGTGTGTGTGTGTGTGTGTGTGTGTGTGTGTGTGTATGTGTGTGTGTGTGTGTGTGTGTGTGTGTGTGTGTGTGTGTGTGTGTGTGTGTGTGTGTGTGTGTGTGTGTGTGTGTGTATGTGTTGTGTATGTGTGTGTGTGTGTGTGTGTGTGTGTGTGTGTGTGTGTGTGTGTGTGTGTGTGTGTGTGTGTGTGTGTGTGTGTGTGTGTGTGTGTGTGTGTGCGTGCGTTTGCGCACGTGCATGCATGTACGCAAACGTGCGTGAGTGTAGATTCACGAGAGAAAACAAAAACAAAAACAAACTTGAGAGGGAAATAGCGAGAGCGTATGCATGCTTCGATTGACAAATAAGGAAGTAAAAGCTTTGTACTGACGTACGCATTATACTAATGAAAAGGAGATAGCACGTTTCAGCAAAAAGGAAACATGTGATTGGCTATTGAATTGTTTTGTTTTTGTATCTTATCATACCTGAATGAATTGTAGATAATACGACTTGTGTGTGGGTGTCCCTGTGTAGGAGACAAGGAGCAGGTTTGTGTTTATGTTTGAATTAATTAACAATTCAAAAATAATATGTGTGTGTGTACGTTGTATTTCACAAAAAAATAAAACGAAAATGGAAACTTTCTACTTTCTAATCAACTGATTTTTTAAAATGAAAAATAAGAAATAGATGAATTGCTTTCTATATATAAAACACATATAACAGAAGATTTTTGTTCCATTTTTTTAGTTCCTGAATGACCTGAATACAACTCGATTTGAGTTGAGTTGAGAATTTCTATGTGTTCATGTGGTGGGTGTGTGTTTCGTTTTGTGTGTGTTTATGTGCGTGTGTGCATATTTGTCTATGCAAGGCTAACCACAACGATAATAATGGTAATAATAACAGTACTAATGATGATGATGATAATGGGAATGGTAATGATAATGGGAAAGGAAATGATAATAATGATACTGGTCACAAAAAAGATAACTATAATAATAACAATGATAATGACAAAAACTATACTTATGGTACCATAAGCATTATGATAATGACTATGATCGTGAGATTAATAATAACAATAATGATAATAGGAACAAAAATAATGATAATGACAATGATAATATAATCGTAATAAAAGAGATGATAATAATAACAAAAGAAGAACAATAGTAATAATATAATGATAGCATCAACAATAATGATAGTAATAATAATCATTATTATTGTTACTATCATTATCATTATCATTTCCATGATTAATACTTTTATTATTACAATCATTATTACTTTTATTATCATAATTATTATTACTATCATCATTATTATTGTTATCCATATCATTATTATTATCACTATAACTATTATCAATATTGTCATCATCATTATTATTATTGATTATCATCATTACCAATATCAATATTGTTATCATTATTATCATTATCATAATCCTTATTACCATTGATAATTATAACGGTAATGATAATGATAATAATTTCAATGATAATCACAATAATAATAATGATAATAATAATAATAATGATGATGATAATAATAATGATGATGATAGTGATAGTAAAAAACATTATAATAACAATGATAGAAAAAATAATAAAAATGACAATAATAATAATATTAATGAAGACTGTAGTGAGCTGACACCTCCGCTCCTACTTGCCGCTCTCGCCCCCGTGTATGCACACACCTGACGTCACCAAACCCCCACACTCCCAACAACCCCTGGCGCCAGGCCGTAGAAGGCGCAGGAGGCGATCCTGCAGGAGGCGCTGACGAGCGATCGTGGACGCCCTGGACAAGATGCTACGGCCATTGACGAGGAGGAGGATGCTTGTTTCCCTAATTGACGTTTGGCCTGTTGGGCTGGAATGTACGCGGAGGAGCTGGCGACAGACGGGGACAACAAGTGGATGTTCGGCGCCAAGCCTTGTTGGCTAGTCGGCGTAATTTTCATTTCTTATGTTTTAATTCCTGTATGTGTTTTTATTTTTTCGTTCCTTTTATGATGATTTATGTTGTTTTTATTGAATGCCTCCTATTTTTATTGTCAAAAGTAAATGAGCAATCATTAAGAAAACGAAAGAAAGCTGTAACGACCCTATAACGAGTCTTGCTGGGCAGACTCGAGGGGACTGACCTTATGGGTATAAAAGGTCGGGTCAGTGCCCTTGAAAATCACTTGCGTTCTCCTTTGGCTCTGTGATATACGTTCGTCTTTCCTTCAGAAAGCCGACTTTTTTTTTTTTTTTTTTTTGACGTTTTTACTCTATGGATATAAGCAGAGATTCAACAGTTTTTAAGGTATTGTTTATTTGTGTTTTTATTGAGATTGCTCTTTTTTCCGTGGAGGTTTTTACTATGTATTGTTTTATGGCTTAATAATAATGGTGAACGTACTGGCTTTTGCTTTTATTTATCATGTTTCATTTTTTTATTGAAGTTTAAGAAAATACAGACTGATTATTTACTGAAACTATAACTCCCCACTAAGAGAAATGCGTGGATTTGCAATACTTTGCCACGCAAATAAAAGAAGTGACTTGAAGTGGAACTAAGTTTTGTTTATGACTTCAGTGCTTTATCTGTTCATATCACTTCAGTTGAATACTTTATCTAACTTCAGTTGAATACTTTATCTAACTTCAGTATCTCATTTAATTGAATCATGATTTCAGTTACTCTCTCCTATTCAACTAATGAATAATTATTATACCTTCTGATGTTTGGTGATCTCTCTGTGAATTACGAATCTCGATGAACTATGATCTCAGTCCAACTATGATTTAACTTGGGGATGAAACGGTGACTGTTTCCCTGATGCAGTGATTCTTTTGATATTTGTTACTGATGGTGGCTACCTGCAACTCAGATGGGAGTGTTCATGAGTTCATGACTTCTATCGTGTCAACCCGTTTTCCCTTTTGTTGTTTTCACACGAATGTCAGTTTTCTTACTCTTATCAACAAGCGTTATGCTGTTATGCAACATAAGATTTAGGTTAGATGGACTGTCCATTTGATGTATGTAAATTGCCGATTGCGGCTTGCTTGATACTTGGAGAGGACCTTTAATGACGCCTAACGTCTGGTTGCTTACTTTCATGTTTTTGTTTGTTTATATTATTTGCCACTTTTCTTGTTCTCGCTTAACGAGAGTTTGTCATTATGCAACACAAGTCTTCAGGCTTTTCCTTCGGTCAGGTTAGATGCCTTACGCTTCCACTTAACTATTTCTTACCTGCCCGCAGTACTCGAACCCCCATTGACTCATTTGTACCGAAACAGGAAGCACGAGATTCACCCTCACTCGCTCCTACGGGCCGGCCCGTCCTGGGACTCCTCCCCCCTATAAGATAATGATATTAATATGGTAATGATGTGATAGTGATTTTGGTGATGGTGAAAGTGATGATGATAGTGAAGGTGATGATGATGGTGAAGGTATTGGTGATGAGGATTACCAACAATAGAAATGAAATTGACAATACGAATAATCATTTCCGCTACTATTAATAACGATAATGATAATTATAATAATAAGATGAAAATAAAAATATAATGAGGCAATAAAATGTTACAATAACAAAATAACAAAAAACGGTATAATACTAATAGCAGTAGTAACTNTGCTAATTACAATATTCAGGATATCTGTTTGTTCAAGTCTAAAAGATATTATCTATCCGTTTCTAAGTATCCTGCGCAGTAACTAATCTCATAGTGTTAATGTATGGACCATAGGTCCTGAGACAAGAAGATGTGAATCTCATCCGCGAACTCCGGGGGGACGGTTATATATTACGTGTAGACCATTTCAGGGATATGTAACAATTCCCGCCCAGTCTTTCTTTCGTGGTGGGTTCGCATCCACTTTGCCTGTGGCTCACTGGCAAGTGGATTATCACTAACCAAACTCCCCACGGGCATATTGATAGAAAAATATGCCTCAAAAGTGTTTCATAGCTTTTCTAATTTGACGACTCTTGTTCTTGTACCCAATAAGTAGGATTCCTTTCCACTGGGTCTTAGATCCTGTTGTTCGATCCTGTCCAAACCTAAAGAAATTTCACCTCGTGTACAAAGGATCCCATATTAAAAAGGAAGGGGGAGAGATTCATAACCTTGTGCAGTGTTGTGCCCTTGTGTCGCTGTGCTTTTTTGACTGCAGTAAACCCAGTCCACTAGCACATGTTAACCATCTACAGAAGTTACTGATGGGTTTGCCGTAGTTAAAGCACCTCTTTCACCCCAGTGTAATATCCGCTATGCTACAGCTTAACACATCAGCGACACTTGGGCTGCAGAGTCTGGATCTCTGGCGGTTTTGTGATCAGATGAATTACGGTTATATGGGTGAGCACTGAGTACTGGTGAGTAGCGGGAATCTTCTCAGGCTCTGCAGGCTCTGTCCTGCAACCTGAGTACTCAAGCTGGCAAGACCCCACCCCCCCATGCATAGATGTAGCTTCAAGTGCTCTTCAAAATCTGGAGGTGTTGGAGATGGAAGATTGTAGTGAAATTGTCCTTAACCTACGCCAGGCCCTTAGTGTTGAAAGCTAACATACTAAAATACTATGAAAAAGCATGAAAACGTTTGAGAAAAAAAGATCATGAAAGCAGCAAAATTCAGGAGGTGCATCACGGTTCGGGATATTTGCACATATACACAAATACATAATACTTATCTCAAATATCCAACCGCTGCACACCACTATTTGTAGAGATAAGTATTTTTTATTTTGTTTCTTTGCATGTGTTATCTCACTTCGTTTTAAACAGCTAATTTTAGTCTTGTTCATTCGATTTACAAGCTGAAAAATCAGCAAAATATGTTAATGCATGCTTATCTGTTGATTTCTCAAATAAAACTATATAATGGCACAACGCTCACAAACCTGATATAGACTAATCGTAGGTTGGGGACAATTTCACTGCATGGAATGAACCACCTGTTCGTTTGTTCACCGCTGAGCCCACCTTGAGCTGGGGCTGGCTGGAGACCTATTTTCAAGTAAAATCACTTTGAAGGGATAAGCGGAAACACTGGTAGCAATTGATAGTTTACTGGTGTATTAATTAAAGACTAAAAACATACAAAAATAGCACAATGAAATACTTGTAAGACGGCTGAAGGCCACACGTCCAGCCAGCCCCGAGGGTCAAGGTGGACGACAGGTGGGTCACTCCACGCAGCTTCAAGCGCTCTTCTTCAAAATCTGGAGGAGTTGGAGATGGGTAGATTGCACTGAAACTGCCCCCCCCAACCTACGTCAGGGCCCCTAGTCAAGGCATGCTGCCAGGGTGTAAGTCATTAGGTTGGAAGTGCTGGGACACATGCCATCACAGGTCACAAATTATGAGAATTTTACATCTGTTTTCCTTCATTCCTTCGAGAAAGTGTCTAGTTCGCCCGCAGTAAAGTAAAAAAAAAAAAATAGTAAATTGAGTGATAGACCAGAGATAGTCAAGTAATGGAATCTGTGCAGATGTGTGTGTATAGAGAAAAAGTGTCAGATTCA
Organism: Penaeus vannamei; assembly: GCF_003789085.1. NCBI lineage: Eukaryota > Metazoa > Arthropoda > Malacostraca > Decapoda > Penaeidae > Penaeus > Penaeus vannamei. The sequence goes on from NW_020872593.1 coordinate 810,072, forward strand.
AGAAAGGAGCTAAATGTGTGTTTCTTAAGCTCTACGTCTAGGTATTGAGAACAAAATTGACAAGAGAGTCCTTAAATCTTGGAAAAGGGCTAAAAGTGTATTGGAGCACATGTATGATAATTGGTTGTTGCATTATCCGTGAGACGGGTATATATTATACATCTATGCTCAGATACGGAGCCGCTTGATGCGCATCGCGCGAAGACGAAGAGAGAGACGTTAATAGGCGTTCTAAATCGAGAAGAAGGGAGCAGCTCAGACAATTAAGAGTATATCGTATAATAACAAAAGAAAGAAGCAGTGCCAGTAGTCAAATACACAGAGAGATATGAATATCAACATGAGATTGTAGATAATATAGGCAACAATTTGGCTGAAATGGTTGTCTCATGCACAATGGGATATACGACATTTCTTGGGACCGTTCCTAGATCCAAATTACTTTTTCGCGTTTCTAGACGGCAAATCACGTGAGGTGCCGCAACGGCTGCGAGGTATTGCAGCTTGAGAAATATAGAGAAATGCTGCTTGTTAAAGGGCAAGGTGAAAATTACTGCCTTTGTCCATAATAAATAGAAGTGACTCATGTCTCTATAGTCAAGCAGATCGCCTCATCCATGCCATACTGATACGCTATGAATTATCTCTTTAAAAGGCTACAATGGAGAACGGTAGCATGAATTATGTCTCCAAATAATGAGGGGTAGAAAAATATGGGGGACCAACAGTTTTAATATAGAAGACAAGGGGGGAGCGCGGTTTCAAATGTGATGCACACTTCGTCCTGTCGTTGCGGTTCCTAGGTGGTGTTTTCTGTAGGATTTTTTTGAGAAAATTTATCAGTTTTTAATTATGGCCTTTTTAAAATAGAAGGGATGACACCAACGGGAATATACTAACTGACTGCGCTATCGGGCTTTTGGGTGAGTAAAATAAACTCTAGCACGGATTCGATCTGCGCGGAGCAATTATTCAATTCAGCAGATGATAATTACTCGAAAAGGCTTTGATGAGAGAAAGTTTCACTCTAGGGGGTAATCGCTTAGGATTTACCCAACAATAGCTTGTTTGACAGTTGTCTAGTCGTTATTATGGAATTCGCGAGTTAGGCAAGGTTCACAGATGGTTTTCACTCTTATGTTTTATAGCAACAGGGACTGCAATATGATATTGCAATCTTGGCAACCATGTCTTTCTTCTTTAAGGGTACTGTTAACATATAGGTGTTTCCCTCAAGGATGCCATTTTCGTGTGCCCGAAACTCGCTTATTTCAATGTGTATTCATCAAAAAGCGAGTAATCAAGAACATATCTTGTGGAAATTGGGAAAAAATACGATCCAGATGACAAATTGGACGCGCTTTCCATTGTGAAATATTATGATATAACACTCACACTCATTTTGTTGCTGCTTATATGGTTTTTTTAAGATATGTATAAATACTTCTTGGAATGATTAGAAATCGCAGGGGGAGCGTAGATAACAGTAGCAAAAGGTGAAACGGTATCGGAAGGTATGTGGAATAAAATACCCTTCACTCGTAAAGTCAAAGGGTATCCCATCTATGACGAGATAGAGCGATGACTCGAACAGTCGCAAAAATGGGGAGTGTCTTGTATTGCATGAGCCTCTATTATGTTAAATAATAAATCTTACCAAACAGAGGTTAGAGTGTGTAGTGGGATATGTACAGCATTGTACCTCACGCTCTTTCCTTAAAAACAAACTACTTCGTTAAACAATATAAGTGGTTTTCTAGCTGAATCGCCTCTTCCCTAAACGTGTGCTGGTCCAAGCACTCGCACTCTTAAGCTCGGTGCTTTAGGTGTAAGTATTTCGGTAATTTCATGTTCCTAATAGACTTAGGTTGTTTAGGAATAAGTAACTGTTCGGATTTACCGGATGGGTGTTTGGTGAAAGAATAATGTAGAATAGGTTGTTATCAATAAGGATGACAAGTAATTTGAGTGTATCAGAGTGGGCGTAATGGGCTGAGGCCAATGTTTAGTAATCAAATGTATTCTATCGAGTTTTTTGGCTCAGTTGCCAGTCGTCAGAGCAAAGATACGGTCAGCAGTAATAGAAGATATTACAATCAAAGACAGACAGCACACATTTCTCCTCTGCTCTCTCTCCTGTCATATCTTCTCTCTCCTCAGACACCTCTCCCTTCTCTCTCTCTCTCGCCCCTTCATCTCTCTATCTACACTCTCGTCGTCTTCGTCAGTTCCTCTCGCGAGATCCATCCCAGTCTCATTCTCTCGCTCGATCCTAACATATGTATGACGAGCGTTTAGATGACAAACCCTCTCTTCAGGGTGCGACTTCTACTGTCGTGCGAGTCGTTTAACCGGCATGAAGGTAGTATGCTGTTTATGTGCGGATCGCCTGATATGCTGATGTTAGTGACAGTATTGATATGATGGCTGTTCCTTGTCTCCTTCATCATTTCTTCCCTCTCATCTCTCTCAGTTCGTCTCGGTCTCCTCCTCTGTCTCTCTCTCATTAATTCATGCTCCACGACAGTATTCTTCGTTATGCCCTTACAGTCGCTATTTTTAATTATTATATATATATTATTATATCTTAGTGTGACCTAGCTGAGTGTATATTTTGATAATTATAGAATTATAGTAAGGCTGACGCGTTAGTTTAGTATGTAAGATGTGGTAGGATTATAGCCGGTAGATAATATATAAGGTATGTATATGTAATAAGACGTGCATTGAGTGACCATGTGCGGTGTGAGATGCGGAATATTTGATAGAATCAAGATAGATTTGACACTCGTAACTATTCCTCGGTTTTTACGGCCATTGCTTTTGTGAGCTATGGGTGAAGGCGAAGTTTCGCTCTACTGTGGTAACTTTGTGGATTTTGATACCGCTATAATGTTTATATGTGTGCTTTTTTATTTATTGATTGTCGATGATTTTTTTCCTTTTATTTTTGTTATAATTCTCTTTTGTTTTTGTTATTTTTGTTTTTTATTTGTCTCTATTTGTCTTTGGTCGCAAGAACACGGCATACATTTATGTATTTCTATTTTAAAGTTTGCCAAGGTATACACAGTCAAAACGACACAGCATACACTCTCTCTCTTCTTTCACGTCCACGGATCACTCATCTACTCTCGTCTCTCTATCTCTCTCTCTCTCTCAGTCGGTCTCATATCTTATCTATCTCTCTGCTCTCTTCTTCATCAGCTCTCGTGGTCAGCTCCCCCTCGTCCCCTCTGTCTGCCCTACCCTCCGCACTCTTATCCGCCCGCGTTCCCCATCCTTCCCCTTCCGCATCGGAGCTCGTCCCTCTTCTCCCTCTCCTCTCTATTTTTCCCCTCGGAACGCGCAGCAGACCAACGCCCGATGAACCATTCCTATACCTGCTTGCTATGCTTCTTTCGTATTTGTCACCTCTTACTGAACACGACGCTCTTGTTCTTTCTCCTATTTTTTTTTTTCTTGGCTTTTGTCAGTTGTTTTTTTTTTTTTCTCTGCAGCATGTGTTTCATATAAAAGTGTGGTTTATCAGGTAGCATTAGAAGAACCGGGGCGCATCTGTAATATAAATACAAAGTTAAAAAATATTACTACCTCGCTTTGCCTGACGTGGTCACAAGAAGCCGATGGCTGACGCTAAGAAGACTGTGGTGAAAGGTGACTGAAATAATTTGGAGACATGTTGATACCGGTTGGTCGCTGATAAATAATATAGTTGCAGATGTGGTTGTCTTTATTTGCGGTGATTTTGTTGTTCCTTTTAAATTGTTTTATATTCGTCTTTGTTTTTTTGTTCAATTTTTTGTTTTATTTGTCTCGTCTTTTGGTTTGTTCCACGATGCGACGATTATTTATTTCTATTTTACAGTTTTTGCCAAAGAAGGTATATCAATCAAAAGCATCACACACAGCGCTTCAGTTTACGATACAACAGTGAAGTACATGTTATAAAACATCACTGTAGATCTTAGCGACTAATAGCTGTTATGACGATTGCATGCAAACGACACACCACAGGCACACACAACCACACCACACACACACCTCACATCAAGCAGCAGCACGAACACTCAGCTCACTTCAGATCGACAGGTCAGCTCACGTCGACGTCACTCTCTTGCTTCTCTTTTGCTCTGCCTCACATAATCTGGTGCGTCACACAGCATGCACACACACACAGCACAGCACTACACACACACACACAGCAATCAGCATCACAACAACACACAGGCACACAGGGTTTAATGTAAATGATAGCGGGAGCATCATTGTACGGGGTCGTCGGTGGTATAACAATTGGGGACACACACACACCGTTTCTCAACATACCACACAACACATTTCCCTTCCACGATACAATAACACTCTATTCCTATACCTCTTCTTGGCGTTTCTTCACTTATAAGTCTCGCTTTTTTTCTTTTTTCTTTTTATATGAAGGTGGTTTGGTGGTGAGTCCATAGTCGCACCAGTCGATTTAAACGTCTTGAAGCGGTGGCTCACCGGTGTCCTGTTTATATAGGTGGCGAGCAGCTGGTCGATTAGTCTTGATCTTGCGCGGTGAAGAGTTGTAGTCCATAGCTAACTGGTTGTCAGAGCGTGTCAGAGCTGACGCAGATGTGTCCAAAGAGTCAGTTAGAAAGGGACATCTTGCGAGAATGTGTCGCGCGTCTTTCGACGTGTTGCTTTTTGTGGGAATTGAAGGTGGGAGGTTGGGTGTGAGGCTCAGTCCGACGGCTTTGCTTGTTAACTTATATTTACAAGGGGAATTGTCATTGTTAAAGGTAAAGCAGTGTCTGCACTGTTGCTTATGCAGGGGTTGGTGCATTACAGATCGGTTCGGATGCCTAACGGATAGCTGATTAAATTAGTGGCTAGAGCGTGGATGCATGATTTTTGGCTGGTCTGCCTTGTTGTCTTGTCCTACGCACATCTTAGCTTGGCCTTTTCCGCTTCAAGATCTTAAGGTTCTCCTATATGCAACCAGCGCAACAAGCAATCAGAGAAGCTAGCGTGAAGGCTCAAACACTTAGAAGGATCATGAAACGGTATTAATCACGATGGTTGCTGAGACAAATGGGTAGGAAAGAAGTATGAGTATGAGAACTGGATATCTTGCTAGACGAATACATTTTACAAACGATCCCGACGACTGTATCTTTGGACGATCAGCGGGTAATTGCGATACGTAAGTACTGTCTATCTATTCTCGATGGTGGCAAGACGTGTAAGTCTCGAAACGGTTACAGAGTACATCTGCTTGTATTGTGTGAAGATATCGCAGTTTTCTTTTTTTCTCGTCAGTTACGATTACTTTTCTCTTTCAAGAAGACATGATTGAACGAACTCCTATTGTTGCTTCCCATTGGCCTTAGAGAAGCTGGTACTGTGGTACTATTTGAGGGAGCGTGTCACCGTTAAGTTATAGAGAGGCCTTGGCCACTTAGGTTGTATCAGTAGAAGGGACTAATCAGTAGCAAACGTTCCGAGGAGGTGTCTTGGAGTCCTGTTTTTTGATGATGTGGTGCAATGGAATTATAAGGCCCGATTACAGGAAATCATGATAGTTTGTTCCTATCCTTTTTGAAACATGTAAGAAGCACCTAAAATGAGACGACGGCATGATTTGGCACAAAGCATGCCGTAACTTCTGTGGCATCATCAAAACTAGAAAAACGCTCGCAACGGATTGTTGGCCTTTTTCCTTATTTTTGCCCTTTTCTCAATACAAGATCTTGAAATGGCAGCAGGACGCGATGATCACCACATTTAGAGTTGCTGAGGATTACTAGCCTTATCCGCTATCTGCCGAAAAGTCTGGGTGGTGAGGGAGGTTGAACAAGCACAATGGTGCTAGCGCTAAATCTTTTGTTATTTTTTTTGATTCTTATCTTTTATTGTTTATTTTTTTTATTTTTTATTTTTTATTTATGATTTATCTCTTTATTTATCAATCTTACACATACATGTGAGGTTTCTTCCACTCGTGCGATTGTATGAAGTGCTGTATGATGATGCACACACCTGAACCTCTCACCCTCGAACTAATATACCCCCTTCTATGATATCTTCGCCTTTCGTTGAGCGTTTGTTTATATATAACGTGATGTGTGTGGTGTGTGTGTGTGTGTGTGTGTGTGTGTGTTGTGTGTGTGTGTGTGTGGTGTGTGTGTGTGTGTGTGTGTGTGTGTGTATGTATATGTATATATATATATATTATATATATATATATATATATATATATATATAATATATATATATATATATTGTTGTGTGTGTGTGTGTGTGTGTGTGTGTGTGTGTGTGTGTGTGTGTGTGTGTGTATATATATATATTATATATATATATATATATATATATATATATATGCGTGTGTGTGTGTGGTGTGTGTGTGTGTGTGTGTGTGTGTGTGTGTGTGTGTGTGTGTGTGTGTGTGTGTGTGTGTGTGTAGTCAAAATGTTCACCAAAATGAAAAAATTAGAGATGATCCAAACTGAGATCAGATCTCATCACAAGGCCATGTAGCCGAAATAGAATTGGGACAGATTCTCTTGCAAAGAGGACAACATTTTTGACATCACTTGTGGAAGTGGCCAATAAATCAAAAGTCTGAAAATCCATTGCCAGACAAGATTGTTGCTGCCGTAAATCTTATAATGAAAAACAAATTTGTAAATATGAGTATAATCAATGTCCAAAAGTTTAATAATTATTTAAGATTAGTGAGGCTTCTAGAGTAAGGTCAGTATTTGATGAAAGATCCTTACAAGGCATGTTAAAGGAACCCACAGTAATGGAATTAAAAATAAAATTGTGGATGGGAGATGCAAAAGAATATGCCTGACTGGAATACAAGATTTATAAGATTAGGGACAACAATTTGTGATGGAATAATTGTAGTTAGAGATGCAATGACGTAAGTTTTGAAATATTTTTGATGTTCAGTGGAATTGTTTTATTTTGGTATGGTTTGATATATTTCTAATTCTCATAAGGAATTTAAGATTACAATATTGTAGGAATTGTGGTTTGATAATGGGTCATCATTACACGCACACACACACACACACACACACACACAAATATTGAATATTAGACATAGTATGATTTGTTTATTTGCAATATCATAAAGATGATTCTGAATATTTGAACATGATTTTGTAGCTCTTATTTATTTATTGTGATTTCTAATATATAATAAAAAAAAATCATTGCCTTTTAGATAGGGTTTGGTATCATTTTTATTGATTTGTATGACTTACAGGTCGAAACCTTTTTGGTGAATAAATTGTTTAAGAAGGCGTTTCATTAACTAGTGTGACCAAGGGAGTTTGTTTATGTTGAAACTGCTCTGATGTACGATATTGCCCCAATAGATTCACTCCGTGACGAAATTGGCGATTTTTCCTTTTACAAAAATCACTGAAGAAATATATATTTTCTTGTCGTGAGATGTCATCTTGCCCTTAAAATTGGATTTGAACCAGAAGACGACAGTTTGAAAATTGGATCTTCTAGCAGCTTGCTCAAAATTCAAAACTGTTGTCGGTAGTATCTTGACAGTTGCTAGAAGATCAAATTTTCAAACTGTCGTCTTCTGGTTCAAATCCAATTTTAAAGGCAAGATGTCATCTCACGACAAGAAAATATATTATTCTTGTGATGTTTGCTAAAGGAAGAAAACGCCTATTTCGTCACGGAGTGGATTTATTGGGGCAATATCGTTCATCAGAGCAGTTTCAACATAAACAAACTCCCTTGGTCACACTAGTTCACTTCTCCACTCGTTCGAAATGAAAATTGACAAACAAAACACTCCTAAATTTCTATTCCGATTTTCATAGCATATCCAAAAAAATACCTAACTATAAGCATGTAAACAGCCTCTCTGGGCACTAAATAATAATAATTACTCACAATCTTAGGCGTCATACACTTCTTGTGGGTCAAAATATCAATTTAAGAAGAAATTCGAAACAAAGCATCACCCGCTAACAGAACATGGCAGGCTCCTGCCTACGAACATAAATACTTTTATATTTCCAGTAAGACACCTTACTCCGTGACATAAAAACAATGTAAACAATAATGTATCAATTAGATCTGCAATACACAAATTACAACTTTATTCTGACTCAAACTTTGAGTAAAAAATATTAATATTACATATATAATCCTTGATCACGTAAACAAAAAACGTTAATGATTTAAGGCAGACTTGTAAATCTATTTGTGATTTTATTCCATGTCTACAATACTGTCAATATTACACGTAGAAATTCAGTCCATTATTCAACTGGACTCCAAGCATTTTTTTTTTAAATTGCATCACGTTGAGGTTAAGTCCTTGATTTAATTGGACTTCAAGCAATTTTCTTTTTTAATTACAATTAGGGGCGAAACTTGATCATTCTTTGGCTATTCTTATAAGTGTGAGGAATACATGGTTAGATGAAATTATTATCATTATTTTTAACTGATGATTTAAATATTAGTGACATATTTGTGGGAATAAATATATGTTAAGTAACTGTCTAACAGGTAACGAAGGGGAAAAATCTATTTGACTGGCAATTTATGATTGTAAACTACAAGGTACTTGATACCTACACGAAATATTTCATTCAAATCACTTCGGTATCAAGAACAATATTTAAAAAAAGAGAAACTATAACCTTCTATAAAAATAAGAATAAAGAAAAACAGGCCTCATGTTTGTAAATGTTAAATTGCTATATTAAAAGTTAAACAATTTCCTCATGTTTCATGTATTTGCGCATTTAGCATTGCCATGAACATTCTCTCTACTTTGTGTAATCATTTTTCCGTTTAAATTTATTACATGACAGTATGCACGAGGGTAAAAATTCTATTGAAATATAGAACAATATAGATCATGCTGAAGAAGCACTTGATAAGTTAGAAATTTGCCATAATAGATTGATCAAGTTGTATGAGTTTATGGGAGATTTTGACTCGGTTTATTAGTGGAAGAACATAAATTTAAAAAGAAAAGGAACGGGTTTTAAGTCAGATTCTGGTAGGAGATGGTTGACAGCGATATGGTGAAAGATGATAAAAGTGACAGAAACAGCATTAAATCGAGCAGAACTGTGTCATCGACAAATTCAAGTTCCAGTATTAAATTAGCTGCTGCAAATGCTGCTGCCAAGAAAGCTGCTCTTGAAGCCAAAGCTAAAGCTCAAGATGAAATATTCTTGAAACAGATGAGTGAAGCAGCTGAAGTTGAAGTAGCAAAGGGGGAATTGAAGTTGAGATAGCTGCTGCTACGGCTGAAGTGGAAGTGTATCGACGTTTTGAAGAGGAAGAAACTCAGTCATTCATGAAGCCTCGCAGGGTAAAGATCTCTAAGAAGAAAAGTTCCCTCCAAAGAAACAAGACCAGCAGGAAATAGAAACTCCACTTGCTCAAACACTGCTAAATCAAAATGCTGGATCATGGCTACAAGTTTATCCTCTCCACCCAACGTCAAATCAGGTCGAGATGGAAGCCCAAATGCGGAATAATGTAACAACAACAGCAGTTAATTGACCTTGCTGCTACGAAAGTGGAGCTAAGTAGCTTTGATGGTGACCCTTTGAAGTACTGGCAGTTTGTGAAGACCCTTCAGGAGTGTGTGTGGAATCACAAGACTTCTGCAGAGTTGTACTGGTCGTGCTGTAAAGGCAGTGACATGCTGCAATCTGATGAACCCGGAAGATGGGTATAAAAGGGCTCGATATTCTCCAGCAACGTTTTGGAAGTGAGTTGTACATCAAAGAAGCTTGGTTAAGAAAGGGCTGAAGGGCCTTACCTGAAAGCTTCTGATAAACTAATGTTATCAAATTTAGCAGATGATCTTGGGAATTGTGTAGAAACTTTTAATGCCTTGGGACATGAGCCAGAAGTAATGTCAGATAAGGTAATTGAAATTGTGAAAAGACTGCCTTTCCATTTACAAAATCGTTGGAGAACAGAAGCTGTTAAGTACACTGAAAAATATAAGAAGTACCCAGGATTCACGTTGTTAGCAGTTTTCCTCAAAGCATGTTAACATTGAACGTTGTTTTAAACCAACTAGTTTTGGTAAAGTCACATCAAATCCATAATTTTTGTGATGCATCAGAATATGCCTATGGCACAGTGAATTATTTAAGGCTAACAGATGGAAAATATAACATTCACTGTGCTTTTCTTGTAGCCAAATCAAGACTTGCTCCAATGAAGTCTACAACAATCCCAAGGCTTGAATTGTCTGCGGCTGCTATAACCGTAAATTGAAACTTTAACGAGAAGACTAGCTTGAACGGGCAGATCAGTTTCTGGACGGATAGTATGATTGTTTTACAATATATTAAGAACAAATCCAAAAGGTTCAAAACTTTTGTAGCTAATCGTGTAGCTTATATTCACCAAAACAGAGATATTGGTCAATGGAGGTACATTCCGTCTAGAGACAATCCAGCAGATGATGTATCGCGAGGACTTCAAGGTGAAGAAATGAAAAGAAAACAAAGGTGGTTATAGGGGCCGGAATTCCTTTGGACACCAGAAGAAGAATGGATACTACATCCTGATATGTGTAAAGATCTTTTAGCAGATGATGTGGAAGTTATAAGGGTCCCAAAGTCTATTGCTGTAGTGGGCCAGGTAGACGAAGATGTCACTGGCAAGTTTCTCAAGTTGGTTTCGCATGAAAAAAGCTTTGGCATGTATTTGGCCAGTGGCTAAAGCAAGGAAAAGCAACAGGATACAAAAATACTCTGACAACAAGAGAGATGTGTAATGCTAAAAATGTTATCTTAGGTTACATGCAGAGAAAATACTTTGCTGAAGAAATCAAGATTCTAAAAGAGAATAAGGGGCGCATTCTAAAGTCTAGTACACTATACAAGCTTGAACCCTTCCTTGATTTCTGAAACGGGACTTCTGAGAGTTGGTGGGAGGTTACATCAAGCCCCAGTCTCTCAAGAGACAAGACATCCAGTCATAGTTCCAAGACAGCATGAAATTGTGAAGTCGATTGTAAAAGAATCACATGAAGAAACAGGACACTCAGATCGGGAATATACTGTGGCGAGGTCAGACAAGTATATTGGATTCCAAAGAGCTCAGCTTTTGTTAAAGAGAAATGATTAAGAATTGTGTAATTTGTAGCGTTATAAGGCTTAGCTAGAACTCAAAAGATGGGTGATTTCCTGAAGACAGACTACCTGGGGAACCTGCTTTCACTTTTATTGGAATTGATTGTTTTTGGGCCTTTCCTGGTTAAGAGGGTCCGGTCCCAAGAAAAAAAAAAGTATGGTTGCATATTCACATGTTTAGTAACGAGAGCAACACATCTAGAAAAGCTTAACTCATTGGTCACAGATTCCTTCATTAATGGACTAGCAAGGTTTATGGCGAGAAGAGGAATACCTGAGAAGATAGATCTGGCAATGGAACTAACTTTGTTGGAGCGTATCGAGAGCTTAAGAAACAACAAAACAGTTACAAAGCTCTTCCAAATTATACAATAAGTTACTTATGAAAAAAAATGGGAGTTCAAATCCTTGCATATGCTCCACCACATGGGGGTGTTTGGGAAAGGCCAATTAGAACTGTGAGAAATATCATGAATATACTAATTAAGAAACAAGTAGTAGATGATGAAGGTTAGAGACTATTTTGTGAGGCTGAATCTATCGTTAACAACAGACCCATTACACCTATTTCAGACGACCCGGGTGACTTTGAACCATTGACTCCAAACCATTTACTCTTACTCAGACCAGGTTGTAATGCTCCTTTGACCAAGACTAATAAGACAGATCCCTAATAGTAAAAGGTGGAGACATGTGCAATATATAGCTAATCAGTTTTGGAGTAGATGGGTTAAGGAATAATCTCCCTTACAATTACGTTCTAAATGGTTGGTTAGTAAAGCTAACCTTAAAGCTGGTGATTTAGTATGGTCATGGATCTAGTCACACCTAGACATAGTTGGCCACTTGCTCGTGTCACAGAAGTATTTAAAGGTAAAGATGGCTTAGTGCGTAGTGTAAGAGTGCAGACAGCTTCTTGTGAACTAGTAAGGCAATATCAAAGTTATGTGTCCTTGAAGGAAATCTTTGGACAATAAGCTGTGATATGAAAAGATTTGAAAATTCTAGGTTCATGTCTACACCAGAAATTATTTGTTTGGTAATTGTTACCTTTTATAACATTTAA
>NW_020872594.1:2500-7500 GCF_003789085.1 Penaeus vannamei
GTTGTGTGTGTGTGTGTGTGTGTGTGGTGTGTGTGCTTCTCCTCTCTCTCTCTCCTCCTCTCACTCTCTCTCCCTCCTCCTCTTCTCGTCCTTCTCACCTCTCTTTGCATCTCATCTGCATCCTCGTCTCAGTCGTCCGGTCTCCCTCTCTCGGGTGTCCATTCTCTCTTCTCCTCCTCTCCCTGCCTCCTTTTCCCCCTTCTTCTCAGTCTTTCTCCTCTTACTCGCTGACCTCTTTCTCTCGTTCTCCTATCCTCCTCTCTTTTTCCCCTCAACCCTCTCTGTCTCCTTCCTCCTCCCCCGTCCATTCTCCTCTCCCTCCTTCCCCGCTTTATCTACGATCTATCTCTCTCTCTCTTTCTCTTTTCTCCTCTGATCTGTCTCTTCTCTCCTCCTCTCCTTCACTCTCTCCCTCTCCCTCTCCTCCTCCTCATTCCCCTCCTTCCCTACCTTCTCACCTCACTGCTACTCCCCCTCTTTTCCTCCTTCTCCTCCTCTCCAATCCATTACGCCATCATTCTCCCTCTCTCTCTCCCTTCCCTCTTCTCTCCTGTCTTACGTGTTCCTTCTTCCAATTCCCCCTAGTCTAAATCGCATTACTGATCCATTGTTATTCCTACTTTCCTGTTTGTTTTTTCTTTCTTTTCTTTTTCCTCTTCTTTTATATCTTTTTTCTATTTCTTTTCATCCTTCTTATTTTTTTTTAAAGTATATCTGCCAGATCATATCATTTGAAGATATCATTCGATCATCATCCTCTTAGCCGACTGTTTTTTAAATTATGGATATCAATCTTCATTATTTAATATCCGAACATTTTTTTAATTCATTTCTTTCCACAAACACTCCTTGAAACTACATCGTAAGAATAATAATAATAATATCTGATAATAATATAATAATAATATAATAATAATATAATAATAATAATAATTATACTCCACCTGATATATAATACCGTCAAAATAGAATATGGAAATAAATTGAATAAATCAAACTTTTTTCATTTTTTTTTAATTAATATAAGGAAATAATATCGTCTATAGCCTCGCATCACCTCTCCCCGTTTCTTGTTCTTTATAGATTGCCCATTTTCCTGTATTCCAATGTTATCTGATTAAACGGCAACCTTTTCTTATGTTCTTTATCTTCTTTATTTATCTTACTTTTTATTTATGTTATCCTTATCTTCTTCTCTCTCTCTCTTTATTCTTGGTCTTGCTCATTCTTCTCTCCTCGCTCGGACGCCTGCGCGCGGCTCGGGAGGCGGTTCGTAGGTGTTTCGCGGCGACTTACGGATTCCGATGCGGGACAGACACAGAGATGGGAGCAGGGTACACAGTTGCGCACCCCCCCCTCCCAGGACTCCCTTCGGCCGTATCCCACGTCCGCCGACCTACCGAACAAACAGACCCGAGCGAGATAAGGCGGCCTCCCGTGCGTTCCCCGTCACCTTCCGTCCCGTCACTGGCGTCCTCGGCCGTCACGAAGCGGTGCGTGACGAGAAACTCACGGTGAAGGTAACAATTATATGTCCCGCGGCCTCCTTGGCACCGAGAATCTGATTGATAATAGGAACTTCCGTTGAAATGCAGCGAGGCGTTGATGCGCCGACATGTCGTCGACCTCACGCTCAGCCTGACACGTTTTATGGCGCGCGCGATCGGCTCTCTATTCTTTGACCTGTGATCAGAGGCAATTTGCTCTTCGTTGTTGTCCTTTCTCTCTCTCTTATTCCCCCCGTCCTCTCCTTTTTTCTTCCTCTGCTTCATTTTGATTCTCCTTTTGTTTGTCTGGTTAATGGTTCTCTCTCTCTCTCTCTCTCTCTCTCTCTCTCTCTCTCTCTCTCTCTCCTCTCTCTCTCTCTCTCTCTCCCTCTCTCTCTCTCTCTCTCTCTTTCTTTAATTTTTTAAAATCGACACACCAGTTATAACTTTAAACGAAACTTCGTCTCTATGATCTCTCCTTATAAAAATCATCCTTTTCTTCGTTTTCCCCTAATCACACTCCTTTCTTATTCTACTTCGAAACATAGCACTAAAAAATGAGGAATAAGAAATAAAGAGAAAACATAAAAAATACCCTTTTCTTCGTTTTCCTCTAATCACCTCATCTCTATTCTAAACTCTATTCTACTTCAAAACGACGCACTAAAACAGGAAAAAAAGAGATAACTAAAATAAACAATAAAAACACAACTAAAGAAGAAATAATAAAAGCGCCGAAAGAGTAAAACAAACACCAGGCGAAAGTAAAAGAACGGGCGAAAGAGACGGAAACGCGCGGGAAAATGAGTCCCGCGGATCGACCACTTTCGCCATGTTCCGCCGCCACCGCACCGCCGCCGCCGCCTCTGCCGAGCACATTATCTGGAGCCTCCGTGCGTGAACGAGGGGGGAGGCTGAGCCGAGGCTGACAATGCTGCGAAGGAGGGCTGGCGGCAGGTTGAGACACAGTGGCTGACAACGCTCGAGGGAAGAAGAAAACGCGGCTGACGATTCGGGGGGAAGAAAAAAAGAAAGATGGCTGACACAGCGGAAACCTGGAGACACGTAGGCTGTATGCACGGGTATGTGTGCATGCATACGTACACATAAACACACATACACAAGTATACACATACGAGCACAGCACACACACACACACACACACACACACACACACACACACACACACACACACACACACACACACACACACATGCCTATAAACATACATACATACAAATGTATATATATAATATATATATATATATATATATATATATATATTATATATATATATATATATATATATATATATATAAATTCTTCAAACACTTCACATACTTCTACCGCTGACCTCGCGAGACCTCCTGGGTCATCTCAGGTCAATTTCTCTATCGCCGATTTTTATCTCCCAGTGTCCCGGTAAAGAGCTTAACACAAATTGAAAAATACCTGCTTCTTGTACCGTCCATTTTGTTTTTTAACTTGAGTTTTTGCCTTTTTTTTTCCTTGTCCTTTTTTACCTTAAAGTTTTGCCTTTTTTGTTTACCTTTTTTTTTGAAATTCAGGTTTGACTCTTTTTCTTTAACAAGATTCTTTTTTTGCTTAAGTTCTGCTTTTTTTTCTTTACCATTTTTATTAAACTTAAGTTTTGCCTATTTTCCTTTAATATATTTTCAACTTAAGTTTGGCTTTTCTTGGACTTGCCATCATTTTTTATATATAAGTTTTGCCTTTTTTCTTTACCAACATATTTTTTTTAACTTAATCTTTTCCTTTTTTTTAACTTAATCTTTGCCTTTTTTCTTCGCTACATATTTATTACTTAATCTCTGCATTTTTTACCTTAACATCTTATTTCTAAACTTGATCTTAGCCTCCTTCTCTTGCTCTCTTTAATTCTTATTTCTTATTTATTTTTTTTCTTTTTTTTTTGGAAATTTAAAACGTGCACTTGCGCATCAATTTCTCAGTCGTTGATCACCACTAGCATTATCTTCCCCCCCAAAAAAAAATCCTTCTTTTAAACTAGTTTATCTTCTCCCTCGCTCTAAAATGTTTACTTATCCGCTCACTCAACACCCTCTCTCTCTCTCATCCGAATATCCGCTTATTTTCATAATTACTAGTCTGTCTCTTTAAGCGAAGATTCGGTTTAATATAATATGTGTATTCTTGAGAGAGAGACAGGTAGAGATAGATAGATACATAGAGAGGGAGAGGAGAGGGAGAGGGAGAGAGGGAGAGGGAGAGAGGGAGAGGGAGAGGGAGAGGGAGAGGGAGAGGGAGAGGGAGAGAGGGAGAGGGAGAGGGGAGAGGGAGAGAGGGAGAGGGAGAGGAGAGGGAGAGAGAGAGAGAGAGAGAGAGAGAGAGAGAGAGAGAGAGAGAGAGAGAGAGAGAGAGAGAGAGAGAGAGAGGAGAGAGAGAGAGAGAAGAGAAAGAAAGAGAAAGAGAGAAATAAAAAACAATAGCTAGACACAGAGACAGACAGACAGAAAAGCACCGTCTCTTTAAACGATAATTTCTGTGGCTATCACATGTTATTCTTATTCAGGAAATGGATGAGACTTTTCTTTTTTTTTTTTTTTTTTTTGTCTAATTCCCGCTTCCGGTATTTTTTTTTTATATTCACTCTTACCGTTAATCTTTTTAGCATCAATTGCATTAAGGAACAACGGAACAAGTTTTTTTTCATTTTATTTTGATTACTTTCTAATTTCTTCTCATAATCTTTCAAATTGTCTGTCGAAAGATTTATTTATGAGCAACAGATGAAAGACAGATTTATGTAGAATCTTTGGAACTATTAATCGAAGGATTTTTTTTTTAAATCTGCTATCCTTCCTACAAAAATCAGAGATAAGGATAAGCATTTTTTTTTAAATTGTTTATCCAAACATCCCGGTAATCAAGTCAAATACACCTCTTAAAAAAATCGTCAAATACACCTCTTAAAGAAAAATAAAAAAATTAAAAAATTAAAAAAATGGTATTATTTATCCAAACATCCCGGCAATCAAGTCAAATACACCTCTTAAAAAAAATCGTCAAATACACCTCTTAAAAAAAAAAAAAAAAAAAAAAAAAAAAAAAAAATGGTCTCGTTTTCTCTCTTTCTCTTAAAACAAATGGAAGTTCTTTGTCATCTTACAGCCGATAATGACCATTGTCCCGAAGTCATCATCGCTGTTCCCATGACCGTCTTTACCCCCTGGCTGTTACGACCCGCGCCTCCCCCCCCCCTTTACCGTAATCCATGTCCGATAGATTCCGACACTCTCCGACACTACGATAATCCGACATTTATAGGTTCGAAAGACGCAATAAGGTCGTGAATCGCCTTTGCCTCCGAACGATAACTCTCCCTCCTTCTCCCTCCTCCCCCATTTTTCCCCTCCTTCTCCACACCCCCTTTTTTTTTAAATCCTCATTCCTCTGCGGTTCCCATTTCACTTACTTATCACCCTTTATCCCCGTGGTGCTTGGGGGGTCCTATATACCCCCCTAACCCCT
>NW_020872594.1:12500-17500 GCF_003789085.1 Penaeus vannamei
ATAAGTATACTTTGAATCGACTATGATTTACGTCAAGATGCCTTATATGGCAAATGTGAAGGAATTTGCACCAAACTGTTTTAAGAAAAGAAATAATTTGATGTGAGTATATTTCCTTAACAATACAAGAAGTTATAAGGAAACATACAAAAAAAAAAAAAAGGAATATATTTATGGCCATGAAACGTCAGCTTTTCACCTTCTTCCTTCTCCACATCTATCTCCATCCTCCACTTTCCACCTTACCTCTCCCCCTCTCCCTCCTTCTTACGTAATGGTCCTTCCACTTCACATTGCTCCACATACTTCCCTTCCTTCATATCAGTCTCTTCCACTTTCTTTATTTTTTCCTTCTTCCTCCCAATTCCACTTCCTACTTCAGCCCTCTCCTTTCCTTCCACATCTCTCCTCTCTCTTCCCCTACTCTTGCCTCCCGCCTTCACCCCCTTCCCCCACCCGCCCTTCCACTTCCCCCTTCTTCCCCTCCCCCCTCCACTTCACCCCTTCCCCTCTCTCCACTTCACTCCTCCCCTCCTCTCCACTTTACCCCCTCCTCCTTTCTCTCCACTTCAACCCTCCCCTTACCCGCCCCTCCACTTCACCCCCTCCTCCTACCCGCCTCTCCACTTCACCACTTCACTCCACTTCACCCCCCCATCCGCTCGCCTCTCCACTTACCCCCTCCCCCCATTACCCCCCTCCACCGGTCACCCCCCCCCCACCTCCGCGCCTGCCACCGTAAACACCACCTGAGCGTCACCTGCTTGGGACGCCTTCTGCAGGTGTGGGCGAAGCATGGGGTCTTGGGGCACGGGAGGGGGTCAGGGGGTGGGGGTGGGGTGGAAGTGGAGGGGTGGGGTGGGGTGGGATTGGATGGGAGGGGGAGGTGAGAGATGGAGAGGAGATGGAAGAGGAGGAGGAGGAGGAGGAGGAGGAAGGATATATAGGAATAATTGAAGAGAGAGAGAGAGAGAGAGAGAGAGAGAGAGAGAGAGAGAGAGAGAGAGAGAGAGGAGAGAGAGAGAGAGAGAGAGAGAGAGAGAGAGGAGAAGAGAGAGAGAGAGAGAGGAGAAATTGGAGATTAGAGAAAATGAGAGAGAGGGAGACAGGAAAGGAATGGAAACTGGAAGAGGAAAGAGTAAGGAGAGAGAAAGAAGAAAGAAAGATGCAAGACAGGAAGATGGCCGAAGAAAGAAAGAAAGAAGAAGAAAATGACGAAGAAAATATATAATACGGAGACCTGGAACTAAAGAGAGGAGGAAAGAAGCAAAGGAAGAAGAGAAGAATGAGGAAGAGGAAATAGAGTGAGGAAGTAAACAAAGGGAAGAGAAAGACCATTTAAAGAGACGAAAGAAAGCAAAAAAAGGAACATTTAAAACCAAAAGAAGGAAGACAAAAGGTGTATATACAAAACGAAAAAAACAACAACAAAAAACGAAGGGAAGAAACTTAAAAGAGATAAAACCGACGTAAAAGAAAATCGGAATTTCAAAACCCCATTAAAATCGGGTTCGAATCTCTTACAGACGAATCCAAATGCCTTAAAAGACGATCTCAACCCCACAACCCGATATGGCAACAAGGATCATAACCTTACAGGAGGGGAGGGAGGAAGGGGACGGGGGTAGAAGGAGGGAGGGAAAGGAGGGGTGATGGGAGGGAGGGAAGGGAGAAAAAGGATAGGAGAAAGGGAGGGAGGGAGGGAGGGAGGGAGGGAGGGAAGGAGGAGGGAGGGAGGAGGGGGAGGGAAGGAAGGAGGAGGGAATGATGGATGGGAAAGGGAAGGGAAAGGATGGATGGAATTGGGAAGGAGGGAGGAGGAGGGAGGGAAGGACGGAGAAAGGGAGGGAGGAGAGGGAAGGAGGACGGATGGGAGGGGGAGAAGATGGATGACGAATGGGAGAGGGAAGGGAGGGAGGGAGGGAGGGACGGAGGGTGGGAGGGAAGAGGGAAGGATAGGAGAAAGGGAGGGAAGAGGATGATGGGAAGGAGAAGAAGGAGGGAAGGATGGGGAAGGGAGAGAAGGAGGGAGAAAGGGAGAAAAGAAAGGGGAAAAATGGGGAGAAGGGAGGGAGAAAAAGGAGAGCCAAGGTCGGGAGAAACACCCTCCGCTAAGCTAGTCTGTGCTGGTAACGATTTTGATTAATTAGTGGGTGTGATACGGCGTCTATCGGGCTGTTATTATTAGTATAATGAAAGGCCTTTTGGTAACGGAGAATTATGGTAATGACCTTTGATAGCAAGGGTGACGTCGGGTAATATGTCGGCGGCGATCGTGAAAATTGATGTTAGGCGGAAATGAAATGTATGTGGCGTTTTGGAAAAAAAAAAAAATCGAATATTTTTTTTTTTCATAAATGTATTGTCAGGGGTAAGTTTTTATCAGTATATGTGTATGTAATATACAAAAAAAATAAATTGTAAAAAATAGAAAATAAAAAATATAATATGTATATAATTAACATTCAAACAAACATACAAACACGCGCACTGAAAAAACATACATATACAAACACTAGAGACACGCACACAGACACACGACACACACACAAACAAACACACACACACACACACACACACACACACAAACCTCACAAACACCACACACACACACACACACACACACACACACACACACACACACACACAACAACACGCACAAAACCTCCAAACACACACACACACACACACACACACACACAAACACAGCATCACACAGCACACACACACAAAAAACACAACAAACACCCAGCGACACACCTGCTTCATTAATGGTCGTGATTGTGGACCTTAGTGGGGGTGAGGGGAGGGGGGGGGTCGGTATACAGGATAGCAGGTGATGCGGAGAGAGAAGGAGGGAGGGAGGGAGGGAGAGGAGGGAGGGAGAGGGAGGGAGGGAGGGAGGGAGGAGGGAGGGAGGGAGGGAGGGAGGGAGAGGGAGGGGAGGGAGGGAGAAGAGAGAGCGAGAGAGAGAGAGAGAGAAGAGAGAGAGAGAGAGAGAGAGAGAGAGAGAGAGAGAGAGAGAGAGAGAGAGAGAGAGAGAGAGAGAGGGGGGGGGGGAGGTAAGGAGGGAGTTGGATAGATAACAGATAGATAGATCGATAGGCAGATAGACACATAGATAGAGAGAGAGTGGGAGAGATGGGACACATAGATAGATAGATGGATAGATAGAGAGATATTGACAGAAGAATAGACAGAGGTAGATATACAGAGATACAGAGACAGATATAGATAGACAGAGACAGATAAAGATAGACAGATAGATCGAGATAGATAGACAGATACAGACAGAACAAAATAGAGAGACAAATAGATAGATAGAGAGAAACGAGATAGAAAGAGAGCCTAAGAGATGCCGAATGAAAGAGAAGGGGAGGAGGAGACGAAAGGGGAAGTATGGCGAGAGAAGAGGAGGAGGGGTGGGGGGAGGGATGTGGGTGGGGGGGTGTACAGATGTTTACCGAAAGGTGCAAAGATAATTTGTCTTGATGCGGTATTAATCCTCATTCCGCTAATGACTTGCTATATATCGGAATGATTTTTTTTTTATAGCAGAATATGATTTCGTAATATCTGGCCAGAAGCTAATAACATCTTCCATTTTGAACGGACAAGTTATCGAAATGAAATATTATAGACACTCCGGTTCTTTGCTCTCACAACACGTCTTAAAAACTCTTAGATGTTAAATACGAATCTTTTTATGGTTTCTAATTTGTTAAAATAAGTATATATATTTTTCAAATCATATGATAATTCACATCTTTTCAACTGGGGATAAAATAATAATAATAACAATAATAATAATAAATAAGAAGAGAAACACTTTAAATTGACACAAATGACTTCAATCTCCCTCTGTGACATTTTGAAAAACCATCAGCAAATCAAGGATAAAAGAAAGAAGAAGAAGAAGAAGAAGAAGAAGAAGAAGAAGAAGAAGAAGAAGAGGAAGAGGGAGAGGTAGAAGAAGAGGAGGAAGAAGACGAAGAGGAAGAAGGATAAGAGAAGGAAAAGGAAAGAAGAAGTAGAAGAAGAAGAAGAAGAAGAAGAAGAAGAAGAAGAGGAAGAAGAAGAAGAAGACGAAAGAAAAAGAAGAAGAAAAAGAAGAAGAAGAAGAAGAAGAGAGCAGAAGAAGAAGAAAAAAAACAACTTGACCCGATATCACAGCTGCTCCGGATGCAATTATAATTAAGGAGTTATTGCAGATAGAACCCCTTTTCCGGCAAATAATTTAAGAGCACCTTGCAAGTACCTCCCGTGACTCTCCTGGCAACACGAGCCGACAACACCTATTAATGACGGCAAAAAACACCACGTAATGCTATCCAATTTCACGGTATGGACTATTCACGCCACCAAAGGAGATTTTTGGGTAATGTCTTTTTATATTTATCTTATTTCTCTTTTTTATTATCTATTTATCTATCTGTCTTTAGAGCAGCGTGTCAGAGGCAGGCAGGTGTGTCCTCCGCGAAAAAAAACAGGTGAGTGTGTTTACAATCTTCTTTTCGCTAAAATAAGTATGATTTTTTCTAATTTCTTTCGTCGTTCGTTTCAACGTAGATCATTTCTCGAAACGTTTATCCTTAGATTAAGGATTGGGTATTTTTTTTTTTTTGGGGGGGGGAATTTTAAGGTTATTAGATTAAGGATTGATATTTATCTTTTTTGGGGGGAAATTTTAAGGTTAGGAAGATTTCTCGTGAAGTCGTATCGTTTGCTATATGAATCTTTCCTGTTCCTCTCTTCACTTCTTCCTTCTGCAATCTGCCTATTCATCTTTATCCTAAGATATCTTACTCATCCTTACCTCAGGATGCCTTACCCATCCTTATCCTAGGATACCTAACCCATCCTTATCCTAGGATACCTAACCCTTCCTTATCCTAAGATACCTTACCTATCCTTATCTTAGGATATCCTCTTCCATATCACCCTATTTTTCTCATTTAGGATTTTCTGCCTACCCATGCTTATCCTAAGAAACCTTACCC
>NW_020872594.1:22500-25000 GCF_003789085.1 Penaeus vannamei
CCTGCTAACTATCCGCTAATTTCTAGGTTGGATGGTGTGGAATAGAAAGAGGAGGTTGCTTTTGAAACTCGGTTAGGAGCTACCTGCTAACTATCCGCTAATTCTAGGTTGGATGGTGTGGATAGAGAGAGAGGGAGGTTGCTTTTTGAAACTCGGTCCTGCTAACTATCCGCTACTTTCTAGGTGGATGGTGTGGATAGAGAGAGGAGGGTTGCTTTTGAAAACTCGGTTAGGAGCCTACCTGCTAACTATCCGCTTATTTCAGGTTGGATGGTGTGGATAGAGAGAGGAGTTGCTTTTGAAACTCGGTTAGGAGCCTACCTGCTAACTATCCGCTAATTTCTAGGTTGGATGGTGTGGATAGAAAGAGGAGGTTGCTTTTGAAACTCGGTTAGGAGCCTACCTGCTAACTATCCGCTAATTCTAGGTTGGATGGTGTGGATAGAAAGAGGAGGTTGCTTTTGAAACTCGGTTAGGAGCCTACCTGCTAACTATCCGCTAATTTCTAGGTTGGATGGTGTGGATAGAAAGAGGGAGGTTGCTTTTGAAACTCGGTTAGGAGCCTACCTGCTAACTATCCGCTAATTTCTAGGTTGGATGGTGTGGATAGAGAGAGAGGAGGTTGCTTTTGAAACTCGGTTAGGATGCCTGCTAACTATCCGCTAATTTCTAGGTTGGATGGTGTGGATAGAGAGAGGAGGTTGTTTTGAAACTCGGTTAGGAGCCTACCTGCTAACTATCCGCTAGTTTCTAGGTTGGATGGTGTGGATAGAAAGAGAGGTTGCTTTTGAAACTCGGTTAGGAGCCTACCTGCTAACTATCCGCTAATTTCTAGGTTGGATGTGTGGATAGAGAGAGGAGGTTGCTTTTGAAACTCGGTTAGGAGCCTACCTGCTAACTATCCGCTAATTTCTAGGTTGGATGGTGTGGATAGAAAGAGGAGGTTGCTTTTGAAACTCGGTTAGGAGCCTACCTGCTAACTATCCGCTAATTTCTAGGTTGGATGGTGTGGATAGAGAGAGGAGGAGGAGGAAACTCGGTTGGGAGGGGGTAGAGGAAATTAAAATTAAGGAAGATCGTGTATACTTTAAAAAGGAAATGAATGAAGGAAGAATATTAAGAAAAAGTGATAAATCGATAAATAGAACCAAGGCAAACAGCACATAAAAAAATATATACATAAAAAAAATTAAAAAAACAAAAAACGACAATCAAAATCGAGAGAAGAAATATATACACATCAAAAATTTCTAAATAGAAAGAGAAACAAGAAATTTCTAAACAGTACCACTAGGACTAACAGGTAGCTTAGTGTGGAACCATGACAGGGTGAGAAGGATGGGGGAAGGTGGGGGAGAAAGGGAGAGGGAAAGGGCGGGGGAGAAAGGGGAAGGGAAGGGTGGGGAGAAGGGATTGGGGGAAGAGGAGGAGAAGGGGGGGAGGGGAATGGGGGGGAGAAGTGGAGGGAAGGTTGGGGGAGAAGGGGAAGGGGAATGGTGGGGAGAAGGGGGAGGGAGGGCGGAGGAGAAGGATGGGGAGGGAAGGATTGGGGAAAAGAGGGAGGAGAAGGGAGAGAAGGGTGGGGGAGAAAGGGGAGGGAAAGAGAGGAAGGGTCGAGGAGGAGAAGGATGGGGGAGAAAGGGAGGGGAAGGGTCGTGGGGAGAAGGGGCAGGGGAAATGGTTTGGGGAGAAGGGGAAGTGAAGACTCGAGGAAGAGAGGGGTACAGTTGGTTGAGGAGGGGAAGACTCGCGTAGGAGAAGGGGCGCAGGGGAATAGGGGATGGGGGAGGGGACCATAGAGGAGGGGTACGGGGGTAGGATACGGAAGGGGGGGGGTTAGGAACCCTCCTGTAGGATCGGGGGGTATAGGGGAGGGTAGAGAGGGGGAGGGAGGGGGGTTACGGGGTTAGAAGAGAAGGAGGGAGGAACCCTCCTATAGGATCGGGGTATAAGGGAGGGTAGGGGGAGGTAGGGGGTTAGGGAGGTGGACAATATAACGTAGCAGGTAAAAGCAGAAGGCTATTGTCGCCTCCTGCCGCCGCCACACTCCAGCAGGCAGGGACCAAGACAGTGTTATATAAATTCCAGGGAAATTCGACCGCCTCTCCCCGCTGCGCCCTTTAATGAGTCCACGGAGGCCGGAGGAAGTCGGAAAAAATAGACTGAAATAAGGAGACGAAAATGGATAAAGTGTGTGAGAAAAGGGATAACAGTATTGAGGGAAAATGCTTGTGGGAGGAAGAAGAAAGAGAAGCGTGGAAGTGAAAATTATAGGGAGGAGTGAAAGGGCAGAAAGAGGGAGGGAGGGGGAGGGAGGGAGGGAGACAGGGAGAAGATGGATTGATGGATGGACAGCAGAGTAAATACAAGGTTACACACACACGCGCGCGCGCGCATATATATGTGTGTGAATATATAAATATATACACATATACATACATACATACATACATACATACATACACACGCACGGCACACACACACACACACACACATATAT
>NW_020872594.1:30000-35567 GCF_003789085.1 Penaeus vannamei
ATACGACACATACAAAGCAATATGGAAAAAAACGGATATACCCTTAGTGAAAAGAGAGGGTAAGGGACTGAGGGAAGAGAGGAGGGAGGGAGGGAGAGGGAGGGAAGAGGGAGAGAGAGGAGAATAGATAGAAATGGGGATGAGAGAGAGAGAGAGAGAGAGAGAGAGAGAGAGAAGAGAGAGAGAGAGAGAGAGAGAGAGAGAGAGAGAAGAGAGAGGGACGAGAGAGAGAGAGAGAGAAAGAGAACAGAGACAAGACAGACAGAGAAAGAGACAGAGACAGACAGAGAAAGAGACAGAGACAAGAGAGAGAAAGTAGACAGAGAGAACAGAGAGGGAGATAGAGAAATATTAGATAGAAAAGAGAGGGGAAGAAAGAAGAGAAAAGAGCAACAGACAGACAGAACAGACAAGACAGAGACAGAGAGAACCAGAAAGAAAAAGCGAGAGAGAAAATATACCACGCTCAGTGTCCACGTGTCCTCCAGTGCGGTGCGTGCATGTGTGTCCGACAGATAAATGCGATCATATGTATCCATGAACGCAATTTACAGACACACGCGCGTATACATAGCCACTGCACGTGTCAGTTCGTACCGTACTTTACACGTCGAGAAGAAGCTGGCAGTTATGTGCTGTCTTCTTGCACGCAGCCATATCTTGTGGGATCTTATGTGCTTCTTCGCCGTGGATTCTCTCACCCCGAACAGGAATACACCCGCCGCATCACCTGGCAATTAGAAGGGTATTCGCCCTTAACCCCCCCCCCCCCACGACCAAAAATCCGCAGCGAAGAAGGAAATAAATGATCCCAGAAGATATGGTGCGTGCAAGAAGACAGCAACATGACTGCCAGCTTCTTCTCGACGTGTAAAGTACGGGTACGAACTGACACGTGCAGTGGCTATGTATTATACCCGTGTGTGTCTGTAAATTGCGTTCATGGATACATATGATCGCATTTATCTGTCGACACACATGCACGCACCGCACTGGAGGTACACGTGGACAGCTGAGCGTGTGTATTTTCTCTCTCGCTTTTTCTTTCTGGTTCTCTCTGTCTCTGTCTGTCTGTCTGTCTGTCTCTCTCTCTCTCTCTCTCTCTCTCTCTCTCTCTCTCTCTCTCTCTCTCTCTCTCTCTCTCTCTCTCTCTCTCTCTCTCTCACTCTCTGTATATATATATATATATATATATATATATATATATATATATATATATATATATATATATATATATATATTTTTTTTTTCTTCTTTTTATTCCCTTAACACTTTTTATTTACAGAAACATCGTTACATGTGCTGGACCGTTGTACAGTGTCTTCATGCAGTACTGGCGCCATGTGTTTAGTCCTCTTATTTTTTTCTGTCTTTCCTTCTCCTTCATCTCGCTATTTCTCTTATCTATTAATTCCTCTGTCTGTTTTCTCTCTCCTTTCTGTTCCCGTTTCTACTCTCCCTCTTATAATTTCGAATTCTTTCTCCCTTTCTTCTTTCTTATCTTTTCCTCTCCTTCTTCTCTTCCCTTCCTTCTCCCTTCTCTCCCTCCTTCTTTTATACTCTTTCTCCCCCTCTCGCAGTTCCTCTTTCCCTTAACCCTCTCACATTCTCCCTTCTCCCTTCCCCCTTCCCTCTCCTTCCCTCCCCTTCCTTCCCTCCTCCTTTCTCCTTTTCCCTTACCCCCTTTCACACTCCCTCCTTTCTCCCCCCCCCCTTTCCCCTCTCCTTTCCCCTTATCCCCGCAAGCAAAGATTCTTGAAGATTCCCGTTTCCTGCAGTCCTAACCCCCCCCCCCCCCCCTCCCCCCCTCCCCCGCCTGGACCACCAACATCGCACTTTTCACCCGAGGAAAAAATGCTTATTCGAGGAATTCCTTATCGCTCTTCCCTCTTTCGAGATCTCCGCCAGATGCTGGAAAAAAGAAGAGAGAGGGAGAGGGGGGAAGGGGGAAGGCAAGGGGGGGGAGGGTGGAGAGGGAGGGGGAGAGGGAGGGAGGAGGAGAGGGAGGGGAGGTAGGGAGAGGAGAGGAGGGAGGGAGGGAGGGGGAAGAGATAGAGATAGATAGATAGATAGGGTTGAGAGAACAATAGATGGAGAGTGGGAGAGGAGAGAAGAGAGAGAGAGGAGAGAGAGAGAGAGAGCGAGAGCGAAGAGAGAGATAGAGAGAGAGCGAGAAAGATAGATAGATAGAGAGAGAGAGAGAGAGAGAGAAGCGAGCGTTGCGGCCGCGGTGGACGCTGCCGGGGCCATGTGGGCTGTGTCGGCGGCCCAGGTCATCTCAGCCCAACAACCAGCCGACTCCAACCCGCCAATTACTAGGTACCGACCAGGGCTGTCAGCATCGCCGCCTCTCGTCCCACGTCGAGGGTGTCTCTACCGCCCTCAAGCTCGTCCTCGGCGGTCCCCCTCGAAGGTGTTGCTGCCGACGCCCCTCGGATGGGGGCGTGCTCTTCGGAGATTTCCTGTGGGGTTGGGGGCCTGGGGGGGGAGGGGAGGGGGATCTGGGCTTCGGAGATTCCTGGGGGTGGGGGACTCCCTGGGGTGGGGTGGGGAAGGGGGATTCAGGGGGGGGAGAGCACGAGGGTGTTGTCGTTGTTAGCACTGATGTCCTGCGGGTGTTGTGATGTTATCTCGAACCCTCGTCTGATTGCGCTCATACACATATCTCCACGCGCGCGTACGCACATAAACGCACGCACATGCACGCACACAGACACACACACGCACAGGGACACACAGACACACACACACACACAACATACACAGACACACACAACACACACACAGACACACACATACACACAAACATATACACAGACACACACATTCACACACACACCACACAAAAACGCATTCTCGCATTCACACCCATACGTTTACAGCGACCGAAACAACACATACACAGGCACACATACACCTACATACAAATGTCGCCCTCGAACACCTGTCCCCTTCACTGACGCAGATGTAAGTACATGACGCATCTGAAACAGGTGTTACGTGACGGGCCGATGACGTCACCTTAGACATGTGTACGTACGATAGCATCATTGTGTACACGAGCTCGACCTGTGCGTGTGTACGATACGAGTTCGCCATGTGCACGACGGCATCCTTATGTACACGCGCTCGCCATGTGTATGTACGAAAACATTCTTGTGTGCACGCAGTCGCCATGTGTACGTACGACATCCTTGTGTACACGCACTCGACATGTGTACTTACGACATCTTTATCTACACGTACTCGCCATGTGTACGTACAACATCTTTCTGTACACACGCTCTACATGTGTACATACATCACCTTGTGTACACGCAGTCGCCATGTGTACCTACGACATCTTTATGTACACGCCCTCGACATGTATACGTACAACCTTGCTTACACGCATTCGCCATGTGTGTACATACATCTTCATATACACGCGCTCGCCATGTGCACGTACGACAGCAAGTGCACACGCCAACTCACCCTGACAGGACCCGTACATGTAGGAATTCTTGTAGTACATGACCTCGTGACCTCGATCCGTTTGTGACCTCGCATGACGTATCGCATGTCCCCGACCTAATTGGCGATGTGGGCGGTTCGCGTGTATGATAAACGGAGGAATAAGAAGGGAGAGAAGGAGAGGAATAGAAGGAGGGGAAGAAGGAAAGGGAGATAGATAGATAGATAATTAGATGGATAGAGAGAGGGCGAGAGAGAAGGGAGGAGTGGAGAGAGAGGTGAGGGAGGGAGGGGGAGAAAGAGAAAGAGAGAGAGAGAGAGAGAGAGAGAGAGATGAGAGAGAGAGAGAGAGAGAGAGAGAGAGAGACAGAGAGAGAGAGAGAGAGAGAGATGAGAGAGAGAGAGAGAGAGAGACAGAGAGAGAGAGAGACAGACAGACGACAGAGAGAGAAATAGAGAGATAGAGAGATGGATAGATAGATAAAGAAAAAGAGAAAAAGAGATAAATAGATAGATAGCCAGACAGAGAGAGATTGACGAAAGAGAAAACAAAAGAAAATAACAAGAGAAAAAAATAAAAGACAGAAAAAACACAAACTAAAAAAGAGAGAAATAGAACAGAGGCAAAGACGAAGAAGGCCGGTGGACAAGAAAGAAAGGATAGAAGGATAATAACAATAATAAAGTCACAGATTCGACCTCGATTGAAGGGCGGACGGAGATGGCAGATTAGAGGCAGGAGACACGTAATAAAGGAGGGGGAATAGGGAACTGATGAAATAGGAAGAGGCAGGCCGATTGGGAGAGAGATAAGGAAGAAGAAGAAGGGATGTAAAAGGAGTAAGAAGTGGGAGATTATAGTGTTGTTGATAATAATGATGGTGATGGTGAAGGTGATGATGATGTGGTGGTAGTGGTGGTGGTGAATGATGGTTGATGGTGATGATGATTGATGGTAATCATGATGGTGGTGTGGTGGTGATGATGGTGATGGTGGTGGTGATGATGATGATTGATGATGATGATGATGATGATGATGCGGATGTGATGATGATGATGATGATGATGATTGATGATTATGATTATGAAGATAATAATTGTAATAACAAGGATAATAATAATAAACAACAACAAACAATAACAATAATAATAATAACAATCACAATAAAAAACAACAACAATAACAACAGTAACGAGAAAAAAATTATAGTGTGAAAAAATAATCACAGTAATAATAACCCTTTGTAATAAAACAAATCCACCTTTCCTGTTGGGGGAGGGGGTGGAGGGAGGAGGGGGTGGAGGGGAGGAGGGTGGAGGGGGGAGGAGAGGAGGTGGAGGGAGGAGGGGGGTGGAGGGGAGGAGGGGGGAGGGGGAGGAGGAGAGGAGGTGGAGGGGAGGAGGGGTGGAGGGAGAGGGGGGGAGAGGAGGAGGGGTGGAAGGAGGGGAGGAGGAAGAGGGAGTGGAGGAGGAGGTGGAGGGAGGAGGAGGAGGGGAGGAGGGGAGGAGAGGGTGGAGGGGGAGGAGGGGTGAAGGAACTTGCAGGAAATTGCAGGGAACTTAGTTAATTCCTGTTTGCATTATCGAGAGACACGGACCATATGAACAAATTATTTCCGGTCAGTTGCAAAGGCATGCGGCTTTGTTTTTTTTATTTATTTTTTTCTTGTAACAAAAATGGTATTTAATAAACGAGAAGAACAGAAAAAAAGTTTTATTTTTTTTCTTCTAATAAAATGGGGATTTAATAAACGAGAACAGAAAAAGTTTTTAATTTTATCTAATTTTTTTTTTTCTTCTAATAAAATTGGCGATTTGATAAAACTGGGAAGATAAAGAAACCAGAAAAAGTTTTAATTAATCAGGTCTTTTTCTTTCTTTTCTTGTAATAAAAATGATGGGGATGTTTGATAAAACTGAAAGAAACAGGAAGGAAATTAAAATGAAACGGAACGAAACATTATTTAAAAAAAGGTAATTTGCGGTTCCATTTCATCTTATTTTTAAATTCAGGTTTCTATAAAAAACAATTAATTCATTAAAATTTTTGAGGGGGTTTTTATTTTTCTGGTTATGGCTTTATTCAAAGGGGTTCTTAAAATCTGGACCATTTT
>NW_020872595.1:27500-32500 GCF_003789085.1 Penaeus vannamei
AGACGAGGCCCAAACACTCCAGCATTATAACACATCCATACAACATTCATAAAAAAGGAAGAAAAATAAAAGTTCCTGTTCTGGCCTTGGCCTTGTCCTCGGAAGCTTTCAGGAAGTTGTCATCTTTTGGATAACCATGTGAAATGATTGCTGCGGAGCAACAAAATACAATTTTCAAAATAAAAAGAAAACAAAATAAATAAATATCCAAAATCACACACGCTCACACTCACATCATCGTATGTCAAACAAACAAGTTTTGAAAATCAGCAATAATTAATTCTTACCAGAATGATAGCTGGACATTTCACTCCTCAATAATCGTGGCAGTCTCCCAATAACGTTAGTTGAATTTGAGGAAGGCAGACCTTTTAACAGTCCCGCAAAATAGCGGTTTCTTGTGTGCTTTCTTCCCTAAAACGAACCGGACCGCCTGTCAACACGACATTGCCATCCCTATACATCTTGCAAAACAAAGCTTGTTTACTTTTAGCACATACAAGCTATTAGGGTTTTCTTTCTCTATTAGGTTTATTCTATGATTGAAATTATCAAAACAAAAGTCAATCTCATAAACATTTGAATAACATATCAACACTTTAATTTCCTAAGAAGGTATTGCATCTTCCGAAAATATTTTGGCGCGTAATTCAAACTCAATAATATGGATTGCTATAACGCTAACGGTTCCCTTCATACATTCACTTCCCTATTTCACTTTTCGTTCGTTTTCTCTCTACGTAACCTGTTCTACGCTAAAGAACATGAACAAAAGACGCTATTTCCCTGAACGAATTTCTCATAATCTTTCGCAATTATGAAACCGCTGCTTATCGATCGAGGTTAAGTGACATCGTTGGCTTCACTGGTTATACCACAGTGGCATTAATGGTCCTCGCTCTATAGTGCATTAACTCCATTATACATTGCGTTTTGCCGGTATGACTCGTCCCAGCATTGCTTCGTTGTTATACGGACCTAATGGATACTGTGAGATTGACAGGGTTGTTATGATGGGCGTCCTATAAGATGAATTTACAGGTGTTATGCAGATGATTGGGATAACAATGCCGGTAGTATAGGAATACACACATATATGCATATATAAATATGTGTATATAATACATATATATATATATATATATATATATATATATATATATATATATATATTATATACATATGTGTGTGTGTGTGTGTGTGTGTGTGTGTGTGTGTGTGTGTGTGTTATGATAACTCTTGTGAAATTATAGATGAATAAAAGGTAATTTTCTATATTACGTCCGCATGACCGATATCGACGATTTTGGTATCGTTGGATTCCTCTCACTCTATACAATTCAAATAGATAGGTTTTATTGCGCGCTAACCCCCCGTGACAAACTTGGTCCCGATTGCGGGGGCGACGATGTCGGAGCGCCGGATGTAATATAGAAAATTACCATAATAATTTAACCTCACAGTGAAAATAATCATTTATTCACATGACTTTCCATTGCAGGGGGCTGCCGCCCCCAACCCCCGCCGAGGAAACAAAACCTCCACCACGTATTCACCGCAGGATAGAGCGCACACGAACTAGATGCGGAGCCGATAACCTACAATAACCTAGGATTTTTAAGGTACTAACCTGATTTATTAATGCCGCTAATTACTAGGGAGGGTGCTCCTTTGCCGCAAAATGTGAAGGAGGCAGGGTGCGTCCGGCAGGAGGTCCTAGGCCGGAGGATACAGCGACGCTGCAGCACACAGGAAGTGATGCAACCTCACATTCAGGTGCTGGCTGCCCGCACCTGCCGCAATCTTTCTCACGACGAAGGAGGCTGTGGCGGAAGCACATATCTAGCATTTTTTTCTTGGCTAATGGCAATCTCGCGCAGAAAATCCGTCTCCGAGTACGCGCACCCTCCACACTCGGCCATCGCGGCGACTATGACTGACTTCTGAACGCGACGGTTATTTCGGTTAGGAATACGAATGTCGTTATTCCAGAGGAAGGGAAATTCGACTTTGAGGCATCGGTGTAACATCGAAAAAGGCGCAAAACCGCCGACGAGGGCGGGCCACCGTGTTTATCCTGATTATACTACAATCGTCTCTATATACAATGCTGACTATAATAAGGTTAATATGCTGATTCAGTGAGAATCTTACGAGGTAATACGCCCCCTGCTCCGACATCGACGATGATTGTGTAACGCTCTCGCCTGCCGTGAATACGTGGTGGAGGTTTTGTTTCCTCGACGGGGGTTGTGGGGCGGCAGCCCCCCCCCCCAGGGTGGGTCGCAGGGGCGCAGCCCCCTGCATGGAAGTTATGTGAATAACCATGGTTATTATGGAAAGTTATGTGAATAACCATGGTTATTTTCACTGTGCGTTATATTATTAGTGCTATTTAACCCGCATTTTCCTGGAACCTTTCATGCCCTCCCTGCTATCGGGACCAAGTTGTCGCTAACGGGGGTTAGCGCGCAATAAAAACTATATATTTGCAATGTGGAGAGTGAGAGGAATCCAACGATACCAAAATCGTCGATATCGGTCATGCGGACGTAATATAGAAAATTACCGAATAAAATATCCTAACTGATATTGATTTTGTTAATTATATTTCCCATCATATAATTCGCTTTGTTATAGTTCTATACGAAATCCTATTATAAGGAAGAATAAAGATTCGGTGAAACATTGGGGTTTTTTTTTTTTTTTTCCAAATGGAATTATAATATTTTTTTTTTCCATAGAAAGAAAAAAGGGAACGGTATTTGGTGCGACGTTGCTGTGTGTAAAAATATTATATATATATATATATATATATATATATATATATATATATATATATATATATATATATATATATGCATATATATGTATGTATGTATGTCTCTCTCTCTCTCTCTTCTCTCTCTCTCTCTCTCTCTCTCTCTCTCTCTCTCTCTCTCTCTCTCTCTCTTCTCTCTCTCTCTCTCTCTCTCTCTCTCTCTCTCTATCTATCTGTCTGTCTATATATATATATGTATATATATACATATACATATATATCATATATATATATTATATATATATATATATATATATATATATAGTATATATATACACATTTATATTCTCCGTAAATTCATCCAACGCAAATTGTGAAATAAAGCTTCCTTTCCTGTCTCCAGCGGGTCGAAAATGAACCTTAAGGCCATCCATCAAGCTGACATGTGCATTGTACTTCCTCTTTCTCCTTCTGGCCATCCTTTATTCTCGTTTCTTTCAATCCAATATTCATATTCATGCTCCAGGTTCTCCTTTCTTCGCTATCGTCTTATCAGCTTTTCATGTCTTTTACTTTCTGTGTTTTTTTCGTTTTAGGTCTTTATTCGACTTTTTTTTCTTTCTTATCGGATTTCGTTCACATTTTTGTTTCCTTTTTGTACTCTGTTAAATGTCTTTTCTTTGTCTATTTCTTTTTCATTCGCTTCTTTCACCAATCTCATTTTTAGTTGATTATCTTCTTCATTTCTTTTATGTTCTCTCTTTATGCACATTCTTCATTTATTTTCCTTTTTTCACTTTTCTGATATTTGCTTTTACATCTTTCTCTCTCTTTCTTCCGATTTTTTTTCTCCGATCTCTGTCTAATTGTCTTTTCTTCTGTCTACCCTTTCTCTCTTCTTTCTTCTTCGTCTTCCTCTCACCCTTTTCTCTTACTCTCTATCTTTTTATTATCATTACTCTTAATATCCCCACCTCACCTTCCTTCACTCTTCCCATTCCTCTATCTCATCTTCGTAATCAATTTTTCCTTCTCCTTTTTTCTCTACTTTACCTACCACCTCCGCCACCATTCACGTCCTCCCATTCTTTCTCTCTCCTCCCTTCCCACTCTCCTTTATTCCGTTTTCCCTTCTCCCCTACCGTATTCCTATCCCCTAATCACCCGTTATTTCCCCCTCACTCTCTTCCATTTACCTTATCCTTTCCCCATCCTACCTTCCAATATTTTCCTCTCCATTTATTCCTACCTTATCCCTCCCTTCTTCCCCTCCTCCTCTCCCCCCCCCCCTTCGCCATCTACCATCTACCAGGCCATCGCTCGGTGCCAAGGGGAGGTCCATAGGTACTTAAATAGAGTAGTTTCAACTGTTTGTTTCCTGGTAATACAGCTCGTGCCATTCTAGAGTTTTTTTTTTCTATATCTTTTCTATATTCTATTTTTTCAGTGTGGTTTTTGGAAGGGTATGTATTGTGTTTATGTTCGTGTTTGTTTCTTTTGATTTTTCTTTCGTGTGTCTTCTGTTGACACGAATCTTGCTCTATCAGTCTTTCTCTTTTTATCATTGATTTTAACGTTTTTTCTCTTTTTTCATTGCTTTTAACAGTATTTGTCTTTTTATCATTGCTTTTAACACAGTCTTTCTCTTTTTATCATTGATTTTAATAGTCTTTCTCTTTTTATCATTGATTTTAATATTTTTCTTTTTATCATTGATTTTAAGTCTTTCTCTTTTTATCATTGATTTTAACAGTCTTTCTCTTTTTATCATTGCTTTTAACAGTCTTTCTCTTTTTATCATGCTTTTTAACACTTTCTCTTTTATCATTGATTTTAACAGTCTTTCTCTTTTTATCATTGATTTTAACAGTCTTTCTCTTTTTATCATTTTTAATAGTCTTTTTCTTTTTATCATTGATTTTCAGTCTTTTTATTTTTATCATTGCTTTTGATAACACAGCTCTTCCGCTATTGAACAGTTCCTCTTCTTCAAAAATCTTCCTTTTTAACACATAACTCTCGGAGGATTTTACATTTTGTTAACTGAAAAGATTATGTGGTTATTTAATGTTTATTATTCTTTTTTATGCTGAAATAATGTTGTTTTCCAGTTTACGTTTTTATTTCGTCTCTTTGTCTCAGTTTTTATCGTTTATTTGCTGGTTGAATTATTTATTTTTTTGACGATTCATTATAATCCAAAATGAATTTAGTAATGATAGGACTAACAACTTAGAGA
>NW_020872595.1:107596-117596 GCF_003789085.1 Penaeus vannamei
TTTAATAATGATATTAATGATCATAAAATAAAAATAGTAATAATCCTAATAATAATCATAATGGTGATGGTGATAATATTAATAATGATGATAAAAAACAATGATTATACTACTAATACTTTTAAAGATAACGTTAATAGTAATACCTATTGTAATACTGATCATGATATGAAAAATGATAGCAATAATGATGAAAATGATAATGATAATAATACCAATGATGCAATAACAGAAATGATAACCAATTTGTTCATAAGCTTTACCAATTTTCAGTACAGATCGCCCGGTACACAGAATAACACAAAGAACAGTATATGATAAGAATTCCATTGTTTAAAAGCTACACATCAAAAGGCAAAGTTACACTCTGGAATAGTTTTTTTCTCGAAAAAATGGAATAACATCTATTTACCTAAAAGTGTCAAAATACACCATACATTTATCATGACATTTATAGAGTCTGTTCATGTGAGAGAGAGAGAGAGAGAGAGAGAGAGAGAGAGAGAGAGAGAGAGAGAGAGAGAGAGAGAGAGAGAGAGAGAGAGAGAGAGAGAGAGAGAGAGAGAGAGAGAGAGAGAGAGAGAGAGAGAGAGAGAAAGGGAGAGAGAGAGAGGGTATAAGTATGTGTGAGAGAGCATTTGTTTATCCATCCTAAAGTTATGTATCATTCTACTGATAAAAAATATTTCTATGTTATTTTCATCTTCACTTTCATTTACGTAAGATTTCCTTCAAACTAGAAAGAAAAAAGGAAAGAAAGGTATTCGTCCTGTGAAAAGAACGGTTCTTTATAGCTAACAGTTACTTTTATTCGTTAATCATTATATATATATACGTTTAGCTTTGTTTCATAATGATTATCACGATTTCTTTCACTGTCGTAATATTCATTATTATTTTCATCATAAGTAGTATCATCATGCAACTGTTAAGAGTTAAAATCAATTATTTTGATTGGTTGTTAAAATTTTTACTTTGAGGTTGTGGTTTTGATTGTGATAATTCGTCTATATTTGTTTTCTTTTATACGCACATAATCAATGTTGCTATTCTGAAAGCTTGCATTATTGCAAATAATGCAATTATATCAGTAATTTTTCAACGCTGTCAATTCCAAGAAGGGAAGCCATTAACATTAACAATAAAAATAACATAATAATAAAGATTAGAACTCATCAAAATAATAGAAATGATTATCATAAACAATTAACACAGTTGCATTCATTATTAAAAGACATTTGATGCAATTAAGTTGACTCATAAATAACTACTATAATTACATTACATAAACACATTTTCTTTTCTCTTCCTTCTTATAACCTCTGACTGAAGACAACAATGGCAAACCAGCTATTTCCTCTCGTACATTTTTCCTTTCCGTTATCGACCTTTACTCTGAATTCTTGAACGAAATCATCTAAAAGAATTGCGATGGATTTCAAACCCCGCCTTACATAGCCCCCTGTTCGTCGTGGGCGGCCCGAAGCATGTTTCTCTGACTCGTGGGCGGCATTCAGTAGTCTGCCATGTTGTCGTTTACAGCTTCACCGAGACCAACAGTTCTGTAAGGGAGAATTGCGTAGTTACTTATAGCTTTTAAGGGTAGGGAATGAGAGAGAGAGAGAGAGAGAGAGAGAGAGAGAGAGAGAGAGAGAGAGAGAGAGAGAGAGAGAGAGAGAGAGAGAGAGGGAGGAGGGAGAGGGAGGGAGGGAGGGAGGGCGGGGAAGGGGGGAGGGGGGGAGGGGGAGGGGGAGGGGGGGAGGGCGAGGATGAGGATGAAGAGAGAAGAGAAGAGAAGAGAAGAGAAGAGAAGAGAAAAGAAGAGAAAGAGAGAGAGAGAGAAGAGAGAGAGAGAGAAGAGAAGAGAAGAGAAGAGAAGAGGAGAGAGAGAGAGAGAGAGAGAGAGAGAGAGAGAGAAGAGAGAGAGAGAGAGAGAGAGAGAGAGAGAGAGAGAGAGAGAGAGAGAGAGAGAGAGAAGAGAGAGAGAGAGAGAGAAGAGAAGAGAGAAAGAGAGAGAGAGAGGGAAAGTATAATTAATGGATAGCGATATATAGATGCTAACAATAAAACTGGGCCTCTGAAGTTAAACATTGGAGTCAGATTTGTCCAAAATAAAATCTTTGTGGATGTGAATTGTTCGTGTTATCCTTGTCGAAATTCAAATCACATACATTGGTAATAAACAGAGAAACCTGTTGTTAACTGAATTTGCTGGGATTTCAGGGTTAAATTATCCTCTGCACTTTTATAGGCTTGTGTCCTTATTAGGATAAAACAACGGTAGAAGAATTAATTTTCTGTGATGTGGAGAATCATTGAGATTTGACAGTCATTAGTATATATATTCATATCCTCTATATACATATACAGTTTATGTATGCTTCATATGTGTGTTATCTGGAAGTCAAGTGTTTCTGTTGAAAAAGTAAAACATTCAAGTCATTCTGATTCCCGCAAACTTTTTCGAGGCAGTGACCATAAGCTTACATTTATAGGCATCAAATACGAACATTTCTTCTTTATAAACTTCATTCAGGGTTTATCTAAGTCTTATAACACTTCAGCCAAAGACATTACTCAAAAAGAACACAACAAACTTACCAAGTATTAAGTTGTCATCTGGACATGAACAACTTTTCATAAAAAAAAATGTAGTATCAGTTTCTAATGATGATAATGGCTGGGTTCTTTCCAGTAGAAAAACTTGAGGCGATCTAGTAGATAATGATTCTAGAAAATACTGCTATTTTTGTCAAAATAATGAAGAATCTCATATCAGACGACAACCATAATGAGGCAAGAGAGTTGACGAGAGAAGAAAGAAATCAATTAACGTGGTATAATGGCCCACATGTTCAAGGTAAGGTTTCCTTTTCTCACATGTAAAATAAAGGTCTTGGTTTTTTATTCCTGTCGTTTTGAGAGATTCAGAATTAAACAAAAATCAATATTGTAACGGAAACACTTTTTACAAAATACTGGTTCTGATTACGGTTAACCTTAGTAGCTCAGACCCAAGAAGTGTCAGTCCTTCGATTGCTTAGTCTTAACACAAGGCTATAAACCCTTCAAATACGTATAATATATTGTTTCGTCATCATTCATACATAAAAAAACAGTTACATAATATCATTTAACATAGCATTGCCTTGTTCATACTCACATATTGCCAGTTTAACACATAGTATTCTGTATTCACGATTTATTTTCCATTGCATCATGTTTATTTAATCATTTATTGATCTATTGTTATATGTGTTTGTGTGTGTGTGTGTGTGTGTGTGTGTGTGTGTGTGTGTGTGTGTGTGTGTGTGTGTGGTGTGTGGTGTGTATGTGTGTGTTCGTGTGTGTGTGTGTGTGTGTGTGTGTTCGTGTGTGTGTTGTGTGTGTTGTGTGTGTGTGTTGTGTTGTGTGTGTGTGTGTGTGTGTGTGTGTGTGTGTGTGTGTGTGTGTGTGTGTGTGTGTGTGTGTGTGTGTGTGTGTGTGTGTGTGTGTGTATGTGTGTGTGTGTGTGTGTATGTGTGTGTGTATGTGTGTGTGTGTGTGTGTGGTGTGTGTGTGTGTGCATGTGTGTGCATGTGTGTGCATGTGTGCGTATGCGTAGGTGTGTGCGTGTGCGTGCGTGCGTGTGTTTGCGTGTTGAGTGTGCGTGCGCATGTTCGTGTCTGCATGTGTATTTATGTGCTCATGTGCATATACACGCGTGTATGTGTGCCTTGGTTATTCGTCTTCCCAAGAAGAGTAATATCCCAACCGTTTAACCCACAATTATGGTCACATAAAATACCTTGTCTTAATAACCCAAACAAATACCCATAAATGTCTCATTTGCCAACTACAAACGTTACAAACTCGCAAAGGAAAATGTCATAAGCCTTCCACAACATTTACAACTGTCCCATAAGAGAGAGAGAGAGAGAGAGAGAGAGAGAGAGAGAGAGAGAGAGAGAGAGAGAGAGAGAGAGAGAGAGAGAGAGAGAGAGAGAGAGACAGAGAGACAGAGAGACAGAGAGACAGAGAGACAGAGAGACAGAGAGACAGAGAGACAGACAGACAGACAGACAGAGACAGATGGACATTTCCCACCTAAAGATCTTGTCATAACTCACTTGGGGTCAGTACAAGTGTAGGAAGACCCAGTGAAGAGACACTGGAGGGCCCCACAGCACCGCACTATCACAGGCTGCTTGTTTGTCTCACTCAGGAAGACGCACATGGAGTTCTCACGCCCACAGCTAGCGCCCGTCTGTATGGTGAAAGAAGCATTACAAACATCTTAGCATATAATTTCGTGGAACTTGGTTGCCATGAGTTGCTAGAGTTCGGAAATTCGATTCGAAATTTGAGAGGTGTTTGGTAACTATTCGATCTTAATTGTTTTAGTCATTTTTTTTAAATGGTGATTATAATTAATGAAGGTCTATGATTCTTCGGTATCAGATGCACAGGGGGTGTCATGTGATATTTTGCATTGTCTGTTTATATTTTGCATTTCGTAATTAGTATGGTCGAGTGTAGAAGCTTATACGAACAGCCTATAACTCACACTAGTTGAGTATGGCATTACCGGTCATTTGCGAGGTTATAGTAAATACCAACATCGATTCTTTTCGAGGGGCTACAATTTAGAACATGCCTCAGACTATTTCCGGTTTTATCGCCCAATATTTAGATAAATCAGAGAATTCGTTACGGAACCAAGATGGCGGCGTCGCGCTTTGAAAGAGTGCTCTCAAAGACTCGTAAAAAAAGAAAGAAAAAAAAAGTTGACCAGTTTTCTGTGTTTACGGACTCTAAAAAATCAAGTTTCATTGAAAAGGAGAGGAAGTAAATCATTAACCCCTTACAGTATTAAACCGAGATACATAATGATACGTTAAAAATTTGCTCCCGATAATAGCATAGGTCCATGTCAAAACACAAAAATCAGACAAATCAATTAGTTGCTTTCTATATATGACATACATTTATTTTTCATCACAGAATAGGTTAATTCCATAGCTCTGAACTTATTTCACTCCGATACAGCATTAACTTGAATATATCATGATACAGAAACCGATGAAAATATGCGGGCAAAAAACCGCACTTCTCATAAATCTACATTATAAGCACACTTAACCATTCTACTTCACTCCTAGATGTAAAAGACTGATGAACGAAATGCAAACAGTGACATAATGAACAGCGCTGAAATAAAGCAATTAAATGGAATGATAACAGAACAATCATTATGAACTCGTTCATAAAATCTGGGATCTTGGACAAACGTTTCATATATATTAGAAAAAAACAATAACAGGCAGCGGTTATTAGACATAACTACGACCATCTCTGTAATTCTTTTATACCGTGTGTTTTAGCCAGAACCACTATCCTATTAGCTAATATTTCCGGTCGCTATAACATATTCATCAACTTACCCACAACAACGTACCGGTAAGTCGTCACAGTAACCTAATTTAACCTAACCAACCTAACTTAAAGTGCCCAGATATCCTATCGACAAGTATCTGCAAGAATTTTTCACCATGCAAAAAGAAGCCTTCGTCTATGACCTGTATTCAGGTGAAACTTGATTTCAGTTCACAAGAAACGTTTGAGAGGATGGTGATTTGACAGCTACAATAAGGGCTGATTGCAGATCTTATTGGCAAAAGCTACCTGATGCACTCTGTTTAAACCGTTCACTGCAGTATCTCGTAGTTATATTGTATTTCAAAGTGCGATGAAAATATGTTTTTTAGCACGTATGGTATATATCCAGTAGAACTATATACATATATTTTTACATACAGTACTTGCTTATAAACATGCAGTACATACATACATATGTTCGTGTGTATGTTCATACATATATACATAGCACACAGACAATATATGGCATGAATTTATCCATCCATTCATCTATCCACCCACCCACCCATCCATCCATTAATACATCCATCCATCCATAAATCCGTCCATCCACCCACCTACCCGCCCATCCATCCATCCACCCACCCATCCATCCATCCATCCATCCATCCAACCAACCAACCAACCAACCATCAATCCATCCAACACCCACCGATCCATCAATACATCCATCCATCCATAAATCCGTCCATAACCTCACCCATCCATCCACCCTACACCCATTCATCCACCTACCATCCATCCATCCATCAATCCATCCACCCATCCATCCATCCATCCATCCATCCATCCATCCATCCACCCACCACCCACCACCCATCCACCCACCCACCCATCCATCCACCCACCCATCCATCATCCCACCACCCATCCATCCACGCCACCACCCATCATCACCCACCCATCATTCCATCATCACACACCCATCCACCCATCCCATCCATCCATCCACCCACCCATCCATCCACCCATCCACCCATCACCCACACCATCATCCACCCATCCATCCATCCACCACCCATCCATCCACTCACCATCCATCCACTCACCCACCACCACCCATCCACCCACCACCACCCACCCACCACCACACCACCCACCACCCACCACCCATCCACCACCCACCCCCCACCCACCACCACACCACCCCCCACCACCCACCACCACCCACCCACCCACACTCACCCACCACCCACCCACCCATCCACTCACCCCACCACCCCCCACCCATCCACTCACCCACCCATCCACCACCCAACACCCACCCTTCCATCCACTCACCCACCCACCCATCCATCACCCACCACCCACCCACCCATCCACCCCACCATCCATCCATCCATCATCCACCACCCACCACCCACCCATCCATCCACCCATCCACCCACCCACCCACCCATCCATCCACCCATCCACCCACCCGTCCACCCATCCATCCATCCACCCACCCACCCACCCAAACACCCACCCACCCACCCACCACCCATCCATCCATCCACTCACCCACCCATCCATCC
Organism: Penaeus vannamei; assembly: GCF_003789085.1. Classification (NCBI taxonomy): domain Eukaryota; kingdom Metazoa; phylum Arthropoda; class Malacostraca; order Decapoda; family Penaeidae; genus Penaeus; species Penaeus vannamei. The sequence goes on from NW_020872595.1 coordinate 114,532, forward strand.
ACTCACCCCACCACCCACCACCCACCCACCCACCCATCCATCCACCACCCACCACCACCCACCCATCCACCACCCACACCCACCCATCCACCCATCCATCCATCCATCCACCACCCATCCATCCACTCACCCACCACCCATCCACCACCCATCCATCCACCCACCACCAAACACCATCCATCCATCATCCACCCATCCATCCACCCACCCACCCATCCATCCACCCATCCACCCACCCACCCAACCATCCATCCACCCACCCATCTATACATCCACTCACCCACCCATCCATCCATCAGTCCACCCATCCATCCATCCACCTACCCATCCATCCATCCATCATCCACCCACCCATCCATCCATCCACCCACCATCCATCCACTCACCCATCCATCCACCCACACCACCCATCCATCCACCCACCCACCCACATCCACACCCACCACCCACCATCCATCCACCCACCCGTCCATCATTCACCCATCCATCCATCCATCCATCCCACCCATCCACCACCCACCACACCCACCCATCCATCCACCCCACCACCCACCCACCCACCCACCCATCCATCCATCCATCCACCCACCCACCCACCACCCGTCCACCCATCCACCCACCCATCCATCCACCACCCACCCATCCACCCACCCACCCATCCATCCATCCACCCACCCACCATCCACCCACCCATCCATCCATCCATCCACCACCCATCCATCCATCCATCCACCCACCCACCCACCCACCCACCCACCCGTCCACCCATCCACCCACCCATCCATCCACCCACCACCCATCCACCCACCCATCATCCACCACCACCCACCCACCCACCATCCACTCACCACCACCAAACCACCCATCCATCCATCCATCCATCCACCCATCCACCCACATCCACCCACCATCCATCCACCCACCCACCCCCCATCCATCATCCATCCATCTTACCCGTTTCTGATCGAGGTATTCGTTGATCTTGTCGAAATACATGGGACTCCACTTCTGGATGGGCTCGTCTCGAAACTGTGAACATCAAAGCGATATAAATTAGAAAAAATTAAACATTAAATTAAAAAAATTAAAAAAATTAATAAAAAAAATTATTAATAATTAAGAAATTAATAATTAAAAAAAACATTAGTTTCATTTCCATTTACATTCTGATAAGGTGTATATCTCAAAATATTAAAAGTATCGAAGTAGATATCAGTTGAAGTTTATATCACTGAGTGTGACATTCCTTAAAATAAAAATAAAAAATAAAAAATATGATAACACACAGTCCTGAAAATGAACTATCTACACAAATAATTTTCGGTGTCTAAAATCCCTAAATGAAAGAACAAATCTAAATAAATCACTGAGTTTCGTATCCTTATAAAAAGATAAAAAAAAAACTTAACCTAACCAATCTTCAACGAATCTAATCCCGAAAAAAATCCAAATAACAAATTCCCGACGAAAATGAGACCAGAATATGAACAAATTCTCGCAAGACCTTTGTCCGTAGAATTAAGAGTGACTCGAATAGCATTTTTTCCTCCTTACTTCCCCCATTCCCTCCTCCCTTCCCCCTACCCCTCCTCCCTATCTCCCTAACCCCTTCCCCTTCTCCCTCCTGTCTCCCTTGCCCCTTCCTCCTCCTCCCTATCTCCCTTCCCCCTTCCCCTCTTCCCTATCTCCCTTCCCCCATTCCTTCCTCCCTTCCCCCTTCCCCTCCTCCCTATCTCCCTTCCCCCATTCCCTTCTCCCTTCCTCCTCCTCCTCTCTTTCTCCCTTCCTCCGCCTCTTCCCTGTCGTAATCGCCTCGACAGGACTCTCATCTGGGAAAGAATGCTCGCTATGCACCGTACTGTCATTATGTCGCTTCATTTTTCTTCTTCTCTCATTTCCTCTCTTCTTCTTCTTCTCTCATTTCCTCTCTTCTTCTTCTCATTTTCTCTTCTTCTTCTTCTTCTTCTCTTATTTCCTTTCTCTTCTTCTTTCTCTCTTTCTCTCTTCTTCTTCTCTTCCTCTCTTCTTCTTCTCTCATTTCCTCTCTTCTTCTTCTTCTTCTCTTATTTCCTTTCGTCTTCTTCTTCTCTCATTTCCTCTCTTCTTCTTCTTCTCTCATTTCCTCTCTTCTTCTACTTCTTCTCCCTCCTTTGTTTTTTATTTTTTATTTTTTTGGTTTGTTTCTATAGTCCAGTTCTTTTTCTTCTTTCTTTTTCTTGGCTTTATCACTCTTCTCTCTTCCCCTTTCTTTTATGGTTTGTTATTTGTTCCTTACCCTCTTTCTTCTCTTCCATTCCACCTCCTCTTTCCTCCTTCCTCCCTATTCCTCTCTCCCTTCTTCCTCCCCTCCTCCTTAGCTCCTCTCCCTCTCTCTCTCTTATCTCCCTCTCCTCCTTATATCCACCTTCATCTCTCCCTTTCTCCCTCTCCTCCCCCTTCCTCCAGTGTTCTCCCTCCCCCTTCCTCTCCCTTTCTCCTCCCCCCCTTCCCTTCTCCCCCTCCTCTTCTCTTCTTCCTCTCTCCCCTCTTCCCCTTCTTACCCTTCTCCCTCTCCCCCTCCCCTTCTAACCCTTCTCTCCCTCCTCTCCCCCCTCCTCTCCCTCTCTCCCCTTCTAACCCTTCTCCCCCTCCTCTTCCTCTAGTAATTCTATTATCCCCAGACCACCTCCTCCTCCTCCCCCCCCTTATCCCGCCCAGGACACCCCAGGGACACCCACGGAGGAGGCGGAATGGGCGGTCTGCTGCATCTCCCTGACCAGTTTTTGGGCGCAGTTTCCACCCGCTGATGAGAAAGGCTGCGTGAGGAGGTTATTTCGTTCGGGTGGATGGGCGTGGGTGGATGGGCGTGGGTGGATGGGCGTGGGTGGATGGGCGGGTGGATGGGCGTGGGTGGGCGTGAGTGGATGGGATTTCTGGTCGGAAGGAGGAGGAGGAGGGGGAGGGGATGAGGTGGAGGGGATGGGGTGGGGAGGAGGAGGAAGGGGGGGGGGAGGAGAGGAGGAGGAGGAAGGAGAGAAGGGGAGGAGGAGGAGATAGAAGAGGAGGAGAGAGGAGGAGGAGGAGGA
>NW_020872595.1:127596-130096 GCF_003789085.1 Penaeus vannamei
GAGAGAGAGAGAGAGAGAGAGAGAGAGAGAGAGAGAGAGAGAGAGAGAGAGAGAGAGAGAGAGAGACACATACATATATATAGATAGATAGACAGACATATAGATAGATAGACAGACATATAGATAGATATATAGATATATAGAAATAGAGGAAGGGAGTTAGATATGTAGTGAGAGAGAGAAAGAAAAAGCGAGCAAGCGAGACAGAGAGAGAGAGAGAGAGATTAATCCTCCCTCTCTCTTCTTTCTTTTTCTCTCTCTCACTCTTTCTCTATCTTCTCTTTCTTCCCTCTCTCTATATCTAGAGAGAGAAAAATAGACAAACAGTACACGTGTTTCAAGTAAAACATACAAACCTTTAAAATGAATAGAATGTACATAAAACAAATATAACCCCCCCCCCAAAAAAAAAAAAAAAAAAAAAAAAAAAACATTTAACTTACGAAACGCATCTTTGAAGTCTACGTTTGACATTTCGATTTGTGTCCTTTTAAGAAATTGCATCAGCTGAGGTACAGTATTTCTCATCCAGGGACATTTTCCTTCACATTCATGTACACTTTGGTTACAACCGTTACGGGAAATGATTCGAATGCGTTGTTAGAACCCCGACTTCGGCGTTGATGATAATTCGTGTAATCACTGAATTGCGGCTTTATCTTGGTGTAATGTATATGAAAATGTGTATGAAATTATAGTGCGAGTAATAGTTAGTTTGTTTATGCTTTTGATAAGATTTCGTTAATTTCGTTTGGTTGCGAAAGAAGTTAGAAATATTTAAATCCAAAGTCTGGGCTCTAGCAACGCATTCGCACGTTTTGTCGTAGTGGTGGTGATTTTAACAAGCAATTTCTCTCTCCTATGCTAGTTTCGTGGCCTATATTTTATTCGGTTACCCTGTATTTATTATTGGTTCTCGATATCAAATTCATACACACGAATTTCTGTGTTTACATTCAAACACATGATCATGCGTACATACACCCACACAGACATACACAGACATTATATAGAAATACACACAGACACAGCCGTAGAAGCACATACAGACATAGACGTAGAATCATACACAGACATATAAACAAAAACAGACACATAAACGGACGCAGATAATGTATATATGAAAATGAACTTAACAAGACAGGATATATTCTTGAATTCTAGAATATACAGATATCAGATACCGAAACAGCCCAATCACATCTCTAACAATTCATTTTATCCTCATTCACACTTTTGCTATATTTGTCACACATACTGTACATATTCATAAATATATATACGTACACACACACACACACACACAAATATATATATATATATATATATATATATATATATATATATATATATATATAATTTATATATATATACATATATAGATACATACATACATATATATATATAGTATATATATATAATATATATAATATATATATATGGATACTCACAATATATATTTATGTATATACATATAAGAATGATAATATATATATTTTATACATAAACACACGCACACCCACATATATGAACACTTTGTTACTCCAAGCACCACTCGTCCCACTGACCTCCACCGACACTTCCCGAACGCTGCAACGGAGGCGAAGAACCCTGTGTTATCTCGACCGACGAAGCAACAGGTATGAGCAAGACGCTGTCCGAAGCCAAACCTTTATATGCAAGGGACTCCGCCCACTTTGCGTGACGTCACACACCCCAGCCCCGCCCACTGTTTTCCGGAATCCTATTTCTAGTCGCCAGCGTCAGATCCATTAACTCCCTTCTCGTATTAGGAATGATATGATTGTAATATTAGGGTTATTATGCGGATCATCAGTCAGGTTTTGCTAATGAATCAGGCCGCAGGTGCTGACTCCACGCTCGTTAATGTGATGATCAATCTCCTTGCATCTTCTCTCTCTCTCTCCCACTCTCTCTTTCTCTCTCTTTACGCACCTTTTTTTTCTCTCTCTCTTTAAGCATGTTTTTTTTTCTCTCTCTCTCTTTACGCATCTGTTTCTCTCTCTCTCTCTCTCTCTTTACGCATCTGTTTCTCTCTCTCTCTCTCTCTTTACGCATCTGTTTCTCTCTCCATCTCTCTCTCTCTCTTTACGCATCTGTTTCTCTCTCCATCTCTCTCTCTCTCTCTTTACGCATCTGTTTCTCTCTCCATCTCCGTCTCTCTCTCTCTCTTTACGCATCTGTTTCTCTCTCTCTCTCTCTTTACGCACTCTCTCTCTCTCTCTTTACGCATCTGTTTTCTCTCTCTTCTCCATTACGCATCTGTTTCTCTCTCTCTCTTTACGCATCTGTTTCTCTCTCCATCTCTCTCTCTCTATATATATATATATATATATATATGCACACACACATACACACACACACACACACACACACACACACACACACACACACACACACACACACACACACACACACACATATATATATGTGTGTGTGTGTGTATACATCTATATCTATATCTATCTATCTATCTATC
>NW_020872595.1:145096-147596 GCF_003789085.1 Penaeus vannamei
AATACTGAATAATTGTTTTATTTTCAAATTTTTGTTTTTTTTCTTAATTTTATTTGTCTGACCTTAATATAACAAATAATCATAGTCACAAGTATATATGTATATATATATTTTGATACATACATAATATATATATATATATATAATATATATATATATATATATATATATATATATTTTTTTTTTTTTTTTTTTTTTTTTTTTTTTTTTTTTTTCTTTTTCTTTTTTTCTTTTTTTTTTTTTCTTACGAAACCTATATTCAGACATTTCCTCTTTAATAAAATGACGGATTTATATATATCTCTTCTCTCTTTCAGGTCCCCTACCTTCTCCCCCCTCAATCTCTCTCTCTTTTCGTGTGTAACTAATGATAAATGTGCATAAAATGACTAATAATAACAATAAAGGTAATGATGATAATTATGATAGTAGTAGTAGTATTAGTAGTAATAATTATTATCATAATGACAAATAATGACTGATGGTGGTAATGAGTATAATGATAATAATGACACGATGATATAAACAGTAACAATAATAATAATGATGATCATAATGAAAATAGTAATATTAATGATGATAATAAGGATATATATATATATATATATATATATATATATATATATATATATATATGTGTGTGTGTGTGTGTGTGTGTGTGTGTGTGTGTGTGTGTGTGTGTGTGTGTGTGTGTGTGTGTGTGTGTGTGTATGTGTGTGTGTGTGTGTGTGTGTGTGTGTGTCTGTTTGTGTACTTACATAATACATATATGTGTTTTATATATATTTTCATCTATTTACATATGTATATACAAACATATATATATATATATATATATATATATATATATATATATATATATATTATATATTATATATATATATATGTACATATATTTGCACATATTCATTTATACACGCATACACGCATACACACACATATATAGAGAGAGACAAACATAGGCAGACAGAGAGAGTCATTGTCAGATTTATATAAGAGGGAGAGACAATATGTTTATGCACATGCGTTTATATAACAACCGCGACCACCAACAATAGCAGAGTAAACGCTCACCCTCTTCTTTTAATCATTAAAATAGTGTCTTTCTAGCTCTTCCTCCAATTTCTGGAGCTGTTCCTTCCCCGAAAGTAGTAGTTGAAGGGGAAATGTTCTTCGCCATGAATTCGCTGGTACATTTTCATAATGTTTTTCTTTTCTCTCTTTCAACAGTCAAAGTGATGTTAGATTATCGGCGCGCGTTGGAATTTAATCTATGATAAACATTGTCAAATTGGGCGAATTCGATTAGACTCATATAGAAAATGGCTTACCATGGTTTTAATGATAACGACATGTTCAGTAAGTTACCAAATAAAAAATATTAAAGTCAAGAAACAAACTTAATATGAAATTTAAATATACATAGATGAAGAGTGATTATTTTGTGAAACGTTGATTTTATATAAAAAAATTACTGAAGAACTATATGATTCACTAAAATGCTGATTTGATGACAAAACAACACAACAACAATAATGATAACAACAGTAATGGTAATAATATTTACTGATACTGATTGCAAAATAACAGGTAACAACAACAATGATAAATGAGAGTTATGAAATTAATATAATGATGATGGTGATGATAACATAATTAATTAATGTAATAATAATATCAGCAACAAAACGCTAGTAATGATAATAATAACTGCAATAATAAAACTAACATAATTAAAATAGGATTCTTATAGATTCGTAATAAAATGTGCGCAAACGTGTGCCATTCTCTAAGGTTAATTATCCTTTCCTTTTAAACCAAAATCAAGTAACTTTAAGTCCGCAGTCACATGATATAAACTTAACCTAGCTATCAGAGTTTAGTACGTATTTCAAAAGCCAAAATTTTAGTTAAGTAAAAAAATTCTTATACATATATCTTTTGAAACTGTGCTTATGCAGATATTTCACAGAAACGGGACAGGGAAATATGTGTTGGGGCTGAAGACAATTCCAGGATTTCATCCGCATTTGACGGTTACTGGAATATGGCTTGATTAGATGGAGATTCCTTTGAAGATTAAAGTTCAAGAAGTGAAAACAAGCTGATGATGATATGCACGTTCGTATGTATATAAAACATAAACGCGCATATAAACATATGTGCATGCCCTGTTGATTATAAACTTTTCGACCAAATATGGATACCATTTAGTGGAAATAGACGCAAATGAGGTACCTGAGAGCTATTTTTCAAGTTTATAATACAATAGATGTCAAAATTTATGCACGTATATGTAGGTGTTTTGATTTTCTTTAATGTGCACATCACTGTATATCTGTTTATATCTACTGAAATTTATTCGTAATATGAAAACATACACATGCATTATTTACTCTTTCAGACCTATGAAAAATACATTATATGAATATATAATTGGTGTATTAGCTTACGCAAGTGTTCGTCTACATCGCAATCTACTAACCCTCTCTCTATAAGC
>NW_020872595.1:165096-167596 GCF_003789085.1 Penaeus vannamei
CACAATATTTTCCTCTGTTATTTGGTCATAGAATTTCTACAAATATTTACCATAACATAATATTTTCCTCTGTTTTTGTTCATAGAATTTCTACAAATATTTTTTTCATAACAACATTTTCCTTTGTTTTTAGTCATAAAATTTCTACAAATATTTATCATAACAATATTTTCCTCTTTTTTTGGTCATAGAATTTCTACATATACATCTTTTCTCTTTTACCATCACAAGAAACACTATACTTACTCTTTTGTCATAAAATTTCTACATATATATCTTTCCCTTCTACCATCACAAGAAACACCATACTTACTTTTTATGTCCTAAATTTCTACATATATATTTTTCCCTTCTACCATCACAAGAAACACTATATTTACTTATTTTTGTCATAAATCTCTACATATATATTTTTCCCTTCTACCATCACAAGAAACACTATATTTACTAATTTTTTTTGTCATAAATTTCTACATATATTTTTCTCTTCTACCATCACAAGAAACACTATATTTACTTATTTTTGTCATAAATTTCAACTTGTATTTTCCCTTCTACCATCACAAAGAATACTATAAGGAAAATGTATCGAAAATCTATTTCATGAATGGTATCCTAAATCCATTTGTTTACGCAACTCGACTTCCTGTGATCGAATACGGGTCACGTGTTTGGGCAAGGATCAAAAAGGAAATGCTAAAATAAGTGACAGTTTACCTTGGAGAGCGGGGGGGGGGGGAGGGTTGTCGTTTAAGGCTGAATGTTTTGATATCGTTATTAGTGTTTAGGAGTTGTAGTAGTATTGCTATTACCATTCCTGTGATGATTTATGATGATGATGATGATGATGGAATCATTATCATGATCATTATCATTATCATTATCATTATCATTATCATTATCATCATCATCATTACCATTATCATTATCATTATCATATTATCATCATCATCACCATTATCATATTATCATTTTTATCATCATCATATTATCATCATTATCATTATCATCATCACATCATCATTATCATCACTATTGTTATTATCATTACTATCATCATCATTGTTATCAACATTATTGTTATTATTAGCATTAGTATTGCTGTTATCACTATCATCATCGTTATCATTACCATTGTTACTATCATAATTGTTATCATCATCCTTATTATCCTTATCATTAAAATTTCCATTACCATTATTATTGTCATATATATGAAAACAAATTCTGGTTCAAGTGTGATGAAGGTATGACATGCCTACCTGGCGTGGGTGATATATCGACCATAGCCACCAGGTATATTGATCATAGCTCCAGGTAAGACAGTGTACAGACACTATATCACACTTAGTAGAAGACCGACGACAGCTACTCTACTTTATTCATAATATCCGAAAGTCACTGTAATCTATCCACAGTATCTGTAAACATAATAGTAAGACTAGTAACCTACCCTCGTACAGTACCTGCCTAGTTAGATGGTAGTCAGATATCACCCGACTGATAAGAGTGACTTTTATCTACAATCGTTTATCAGTAATACTCATATCTACTGTATTCACATTTTACTATGAGAACGATTTTACCATCAGAACGATTATGGCATCTATAAGGTACCTAAAAGTATTCCTAATCACTTGATTTACCCGCAATACCCACACTATAATGTACCCAAAAATACCCATGTTCACCAAAAGTGGCGTAGCTAGACATTTAGGGGCCAAGGAGAACACGCCTTCTGAGAGGCTCCATTTTTTTTTTTTTTTTTTTTTTTTTTTTGTCTAATGAAAAATATACATGGTGAAATATAATCATTTACTGACAACTTAAACTTATATACATACCCATATGTATATAAAGATGAAATCGAACTAACAGAAATAACCAGCAGAATGAACGTTAAACTTATATACATACCTACATGTATATTAAAAAGTGAAATCAAACTAACAGAAATAACTACCAGAATGAACAAGTGTAATCTGACTTGTCCACTCTATTGGGGCTGTGGTTGGTAAGGGAAAATACCCACCTGTTCTCACCTATACGTTAATGCCTACAGAAATCTGACGGTGATCGACTCCCACTTCCGACTTCCTTCAGCGCCACCTTCTCCGCCTCCTTCGCAGTGACCGCAGCTCCTCTACTCAAACGAACCAATTACAGCGCCACGCCATTTAACCCCATTTAACTATCTCGCGGTCCCTTTGCCAATTTGGACTCGCCCTCGTCATCCTCGACAGCTGTTTGGTCAAAGTCGAGTCGTTAGAGTCGTCGAGTCGTTAGATCCTTGGGTCGTAATCTTGTTTCGTTTGTTGTTTTGTTTCGTTTTTTTTGGTGATGAGTGATGGAAGAGAAGTCATCTATATTAAGAGTTATGATGTTTTATGTCTGTTATTTTTTATCATTTGTGGTGATACGATTGATAAGACCATTTCGATAATGATGAAAGTAATTATTATTATTTTTATCGCTAGTAGTAGTAATAGTACCAGAAACA
>NW_020872595.1:177596-180096 GCF_003789085.1 Penaeus vannamei
AGATACAAACAAAAGTCCCTAAGAATTTCCATCTATCAACCATTTCCGCTTATATCGAAAGGTATATCAAAGTACGAAAATCGTTAAGTTCGTAGTTATGAAGCATATGCTGCCGTATTACCAGCAGCATCGTTTATAACACTCATCAGAGGGGGAAGGGCGGGTGTTCAGACTTACCCAGAGGATGCCTCGATCCCAAAACCTGATACCAACATATATACACATATAATTCATAAAGCTATCGAGCGTTTGTGTCTTCCAAATTCTGTAAGGTACATTTTCGAAACGTCTAGATGTGCATTTGAAAAAAAGAGCTTACACTTTTGGGTATATCTTGGTATACACTGACCTGGCTTAGATAATACCAAGTTCTATACAGCGAGATTGAGGGTGCTCGGCCAAGGCAATTCAAGTTCTTGTGTTGGATCTGCAGCTGGTTCAGACGTAGGGGCTGTAAGTAGGCTGTCCGCTGAGGTTGGATCTTGAACATTGCAGCTGTGACGTCTCCTCAGCGCTGCAGGCTGTGTAGGTTGGGTGCACTGCTGTTTCCGCACTCTCGAATATTTGTTTACAGAACCTTTCTTGAACCTTTACAAGAAGGGAAAGTTGCCTGGTTGTAGCGCCTGCCCATGTACTGTACCAAAGAGCATGGCTTGGTACAGTGCAAGGCCAGTCTGTTTCGGAAGTCCAACAGCCAAGAAATTCTTTGCAATAATGCAGGTTCCCCAGAAGTCTCTCTTGACTGATTCTATCTTTGTTCTTGTAGTATACTCCATTTCCACTTCATTCTGGGGTTTATTTTGTCGAGAATCGAGGGTAAGGTTGACACGTAACGTACTGATAAGCAAAAGTTAAGACTTCCGTGATGGAAATACAACCTTTCTTAGTGAATGATGCAGCAAAGTACCGTGTTGATACTGTGGTAGAATGATGCACAACACACAGATGAGATTTACTGAAAATAAGAATAACTGTGTAATAGATTTCTTGCTGTTTTGTACACTTAAGTAGCCAACGGGTTTTCTTTTTTCTTTTTTTTTTCTTTTCTTGTCTCACTCCCTTTCTCTTTTTGTCTCTTACTTATCCTCCACTCCCACCAAGCATCTCTCTCTCTCTCTCTCTCTCTCTTCTCCCCTTCTCCTTCCGTACACCTCCTTCTGCTCTTCTCTCCATCTCTCCCCACCTCTCCCCTCTCCCACCCTCCCTCCTCCTCCGCAACTCTCCTTCCTCCTCCCCACCCTCTAATAAAACCTCAATATATCTCCCCTGAAAGTGGCTGCAAAGACGAAATACCCGACGACGAAGATGGCGAGCAAGAAGGGGACGACGGCGACGCAGACGGAGTTCACTTTCTGGGCACAAAGGCAGCTCCTCTTGGCCTCGGGCGGCGCTGACCACGCTACTCGAAGGGTGCAAACGAGCTTGTCCTCCTTCGGGGTCTCCTTGGCAGGCTCCTTGGGGGCGTCCGTGGAGGTCTGAAGGGGTGGAGGGGGAGACGGGTATTAAGAGGTTGAATGTCTGTTTGTCTGTCTAGGTTTGAGTGTCTGTCTCTCTGGTTATTTGTCTGTTGTCTGTCTGTCTCTCTGGTTACTTGTCTGTAGTCTGTCTGTCTGTCTCTCTTTCTTTCCTTCTATCTCTCTCTCTCTCCCTCTCTTTCTTTCTCTCTCTCCTCTACATGTACATATATCACGTACATTATATATATATATATATATATATATATATATATATATATATATATATATATATATATATATATATATATATATAAATTTTTCTCTCTCTCAACGTCTGCCTGGCTTTTTGCTGGTCTGTTAGTCTATATCTATCTATCTATCCATCTGTGTCTACCTTTCTATCTCTCAATCCATCTTTTCACATATCTGTCTGTCTCGAAAAAGACTTTCATCAAACGAAAAATAGCATTTTCTTTTCACGTTATTTTTAAGATTGCATTACCAGTTCAATACATCCTCATTATTTTTCAGTCATAAATAACCTTAGCAATCATTGAAGGTAATATGTCTCTGAGGAACTAGCTTAGCAAACATATGATCACATTCTGAGATGATTTAAAACCTTTAACAGTTTTGACTTCTACGAACACTTCAAATGATGAAACATTCATGTAACATTGAAATAATGTATATGTAGATGTTTATGTATATGTATGTATGTATGTATGTATGTATGTATGTATGTATCTATCGATCTATCTATCTATCTATCTATCTATCTATCTATCTATCTATCTATCTATCTATCTATCTATCTATCTATCTATCTATCTATCTATCTATATCTATCTATCTATCTATCTATCTATCTATCTATCTATCTATCTATCTATCTATCTATCTATCTATCTATCTATCTATCTATCTATATCTATCTATCTATCTATCTATCTATCTATCTATCTATCTATCTATCTATCTATCTATCTATATCTATCTATCTATCTATCTATCTATCTATCTATATATACACATACATACAT
>NW_020872595.1:185096-187596 GCF_003789085.1 Penaeus vannamei
ATGATAAAAATAATACCAATAAAGATTATACCATCAATAATAAAGACTTAAAGCAATGATCATCATTTTCATTGATATTACCTACCAAGCGAGCGCCAGTGAGAAAAAAATAGATAATATATATTTTGCTCCCTCATTTAATTTACCTTGAACAAAGAAACTCATTAACCTTGGCGTTTTAGTTAATCCGGAACATAACAGAGTGGAGAAACATAGACTAACGTTCTTGAGTTTATAATGAATAAACGTTTTGTAGTTCATGGATATATAAATGTTCGTCGCTAAATGATAAACGTTATTGATATGGAAAATAAACATTCCTCTATCGGAAAAAAATCAACGTTATTCAATCTAAAACCATTCTACTGTTGAAATATAAACGTTTTCCAGTAGTAGAATAAACGTTAGTTTCAGTTAAAAGATATAGGTTCTTCAATAATAATGTATCTATTTAAATCAAACATTTCGAAAATAAACGTTGTTACAAAATATAAACGTTCTTCAATTAGAAATGGTTACTTTTGTTAAAATAAAACGTTCTATACCTCATAATCGGATTTTCAGCACTTAAAACACAAACTACCGTTCTTTATTTGAAAAATAATTGTTATCTATTTAAAAGAAATGTTTTACTGGTCCAAAATAAATCTTCAATTTTAAAATTCGACGCATTTCAGTGACACACAAAAAAAGCGTTTTCAATTCGGCAACGTTCTCTAACTGAAACATTATATATCATACGTTCGTTGATAATTATTGTCCCGAAAACATGTCATATCGCTCCATATTAATTGTAATTTCCAATTTACATACGTATTTTACTATTATTATTTCAGTTTTCAATAGTTGTACTGAAGACCTTCAAGCTTAAAAATGAAAAAGAATAAAGATAGAAAGGAAATAGGGGGACAAAGAAAGAATAAGTGGCAATGATATATCAGTAATGGAAGAAAAAAAATATGCAGGGTAAAAAGAAAAATTAATGATAAATTTCTATATTACGTCCGCATAACCGATATCGACGATTTTGGTATCGTTGCATTCCTCTCACTCTCCACATTGCAAATATATAGTTTTTATTGCGCGGAAACCCCCCGTTAGCGACAAACTTGGCCCCGATAGCAGGGGAGGGCATGAAAGGTTCCAGGGAAAATGCAGGGTTAAATAGCACTAATAATATAACGCACAGTAAAAATAACCATGGTTATTCACATAACTTTCTATTGCAGGGGGCTGCGCCCCTGCAACCCCCAAACCCCGCCGAGGAAACAAAACCTCCACCACGTATTCCCGGCCGGCTAGAGTGTTACACAATCATCGTCGATGTCTGAGCGGCGGGCGTAATATTACAATTACCTCGTAAGATTCCCACTGAATCAGCATAATAACCTTGGCATAGTCAGCATTGTATATAGAGACGATTGTAGTATAATCATGATGAACAAGGCGGCCCGCCCTCGTCGGCGGGTTTTGCGCCTTTTTCGATGTTACGCCGATGACCTCAAGGTCGAGTTTCCGTCTCGAAATAACCGTCGCGTTCAGAAGTCAGTCATAGCCGCCGCGATGGCTGAGTGTGGAGGGTGCTCGTATTCGGAGACGGATTTTCAGCGCGAAATTGCAACTAGCCAGGAAAAAATGCTAGAGATGTGCTTCCGCCACGGCCTCCTTCGTCGGGAGAAAGCTGTATCCTCCGGCCTAGGACCTCCTGCCGGACGCACCCTGCCTCCTTAACATTCTGCGGCAAGGAGCACCCTCCCTACTAATTAGCGGCATTAATCAATCAAGTTAGTACCTTAAAATTCTTAGGTTATTGTAGGTTATCGGCTCCGCATCTAGTTCGTGTGCGCTCCATCCTGCCGTAAATACATGTTGGAGGTTTTGTTTCCTCGGAGGGGGTTGGGGTGCGGCAGCCTCCCCCAGGGGGGGTCGCAGGGGGTGCAGCCCCCTGCACTGGAAAGTCATATGAATAACCATGATTATTTTCACTATATATATTACTTCCGCCGCTCCGACATCGTCGCCAAGTTTCTCGCTAACGGGGGGTTTCCGCGCAATAAAACCTACATATTTGCATTGTATAGAGTGAGAGGAATCCAACGATACCAAAATCGTCGATATCGGTTATGCGGACGTAATATAGGAAATTACCAAATTAATAAAGGAAGGATTAGTGCCAAGTAATAAAAAACAAAGAAAAGGAAATATAGGAAAACATAAAAAAAAAGAAAATAAGAAAAAGAAAATGGAGATAGAGCAAGAAAATGTTAAAAATAGAAAACAATGAAAGAAAAAAATTAATAAAAACAGAAAGAGAAAGAAAATAAGAGAGAGGGAGAGAGACTGAGACAGGGACAGGGACAGGGACAGAGACTGAGACAGACAGAGGCAGACAGACAGACAGATAAAAAACACCAAAGAGCGAAAAAGAGGCAGACAGACAGAAGTTAGAGAGAGAAAACAGTACATTACCAAAACAACACATATTCCGCCTAGCCAATTT
>NW_020872595.1:192596-195096 GCF_003789085.1 Penaeus vannamei
GACTCTTTTATGTTTTTTATGCTCACTCCTACCGTTGACTTATTACGTTCACTTCTACTCTTTTCGTTCACTTTTACTTGTCAGTCAGATCGCCGAGGAGACTCCCGTCGGCTAAGGCCTGGGTAAGCTTTGTTGCTGCTGGCTGTGTCTTGCTCGGCTGGAGGATCGTGGGTGATGAACTCGGCCCGAGTGCGGGAACACCAGCGGCGGTTTTCGTTGTTCAGCCTCGTTCTTCATACGTTGTTGCCTGGACTGGAAAACTGTAGTGAGATTTAATGCAACACAGTGCGGTAAAATGTTTTGCCAAAACTACAGCAGGAAGTACATTTACCAAAAAGAGCACACACACGTGTTTATATAATATATATATATATATATATATATTATATATATATATATATATACATACACATATGGCTGGGTGCTTCATGTGCGGTGGTGTGAAGCGATGGTGTGGTAGCCTAGATAGTGTTAAGCGCTTGCATGCCTTCTCGCTTGCAGCTGCCACAGCTGGCTATCTTTGTGCGAAAAAGGGAGCAGCGCTTCATAAGTCTCCCTTGCCAGTCCATCATCGAGACTTCTGCAGTGCCTCCTCATGGCCACCCATGGAAACTGGCACCTTGCGGTCCCAGGCTGAACTGTAGGGGATCTCGGAGCAGCAGGAGGCCCCAGAGGTACAGGGTCATGGCCCACCGGCATGTGGACACGCCATGGCCCTGTACTAACTCCTGCCCCTAAGCCCCCTGGGGTCAATGGGAGGCTCGGGGGAGGTGGGCCTTGCCAGTCCTCCTCCCCCCAGAGAATAACCTACTGGCAGTGCTTTCGATAAACGGTAATGCTGGGGGGAGGGAAAACATCCTACCCAGCGAGAGAGGCGGGCTGCGGGCCCCGTTGGGAGGGTGGCTGCTGGAGCGCAGAATGGGAACGGGAGCTCCTCGCCCCGCCTGCGTTCTGGCAGCCACCAGCCCGATATGAAGCTTGTGGGGCAAAATCCTGGGGAACCCCACAGGTGGATGATGGGTCCCGCAGCCTGCTGCCTTTTAAGTGGGCAGCGCGAGGGTGGCAGAGGTGGCGTCCACCCGGAGCGACTGCCCGAGGGTTAACCTCAGGCGGGAAGTCAGGGTGGGGTCTTGGAACGTCCGCTCTTTGCTATTGAGGGAACTGTGGAGGCTGAGAGTAGGTGGCTTCTCTCGGAGGTGAGAAGACCTGGCAGCGGCACGATCAGTGTAGGTGGCTACACCTATTATTGGTCAGGCCGCAGTGATGGTCACCATCTTCAGGGAGTAGCCATAGCTGTCTCCGGTAGGCTCCAGCCCTCGGTGGTAGAGGTCACTCCAGTCGACGAGCGTATAATGTTAATGAGACTGAAACTGTCTTTTGGCTTCATGTCTCTTTTTGCTGTGTACACTCCTACCGATGTTTGTAAACCTGACGTGAAAGAGATTTTCTACGCCAAACTTGCGTCTGTGGCAGACGGCTGTCCCTGGTGAGATATTCGTATTGTTCTGGGTGACTTCAACGCGGTATCTGGCTGTGATCGAGATGGCTATGAGATGTCAGTCGGTCCTCATAGTTCGGGAGTTGATACCGGCAGCGAGAATTCCCTCCTTTTCCAGGATTTTGCAAGATCCCAGAAATTGAGGATTTCTGGCTCCTGGTACCAGTGCCCAGACCCACATCGTTGGATGGCAATGCATGCAGCCAAGGAGATCAACCACATTCTTGTTAGCACTCGTTGATCCTCCAGAACTGCAGGGTGTATAGGAGTGCCGAGTTCTGTGGTACTGACCATAGATTGGTTGTGGCTACCCTCCGGGTTCACTTCAAAACTCCCCAGTGGCCCAGTGACCACCCTAGGGTGTTTCATCTGGACAGGCTGAAGGAAAGGGAGTGTGTTTGGAGGTTTGCTGAGACAATCTCTGATTGGTTCACAGCGCTTGACAATCTGATGAACCCTGTACTTCTATGGGACACCTTCATGCGTGAAACACTTGATGCAGCCCAAGAATCGCTTGGAGAACGCCTGAGAACAAGACAGAATTTTATCTCTCAGCCACAGATGCTTGCCATGCAGCTCGTCTGGCAGGGGATCGGGATTTGCACCGTTCTCAGGTATGCAGAACTCGGCCTCTGTTAAGAAGAGATAAGGAACAGTATATTAGGAGTCTTGCTGAGGAGGACGAAGGCCATTTCTTAGTAAATGACTTTCGTCCTGCATACCAAGCCCTGAGAAAACTGAATTCCAAGCCCTCTTCACAGGTGACTGCAGTTCACTTAGTAGGTGGCCAGATCGTCTCAGATCCTGTTGCAGTTGTATCAGGTTGACCCTCCAACAGTTAACTTGGATGTGGGTAGTGCCGTGATTCCGCTGCCTGACCCACCCATTAGTGAGGACCCAGCCTCCCTAACTGAAGTTAGGGAGGCGATCTCCAAGCTGAAGAGTGGTAAAGCAGCGGGTATTTGCGGCATCCCAGCTGAACTGTTAAAGGCTGATGGTGAA
>NW_020872595.1:205096-215096 GCF_003789085.1 Penaeus vannamei
ACAGACCTCATAGAGCATACATTTTATTTTCCTATTTGGATGCTTCTCTCATCATCGCGAATTTCGTACTACCAACATTCCAGCACTTAACCTGTTTTTTTTCCATCGTCTACATTCACGGAGAGACATTTCGAAATTCGCTGGCTCTCATTTTCAAGGCCAAAGTACCCTCCCTGGGGCTGTCATTCCATACAAGAAAGTCTTTACATGCACTATCATGAATATTTACAATGTTTGTTTCATCCTACGGTCATTGCTTCTGGAGTCCCCCCCTTGTCCCAGTGCAGTATAACCTGTACAACTGATTTTCAATGCTGACGATCGACAGAATTGCGATCTCACGGTGATTATTTTTTCAGATTGAAACATTTAAAGACAATCATATCAAATGCATATTACTGTGCACTTTAAAATCCAACAATTTTCTTGCCCCTAGTAAAGTTCCAGATAATGCAGAAAAATATCAAGTTCATGTTGCATCATCCCTATTGAGGTAGATAATTAATAACAAAAAATATTTGCTTGGATATAGTATCTTCATAATAAGTAACATCATTAAATAACACTACATTACCGAACTAAGTAGTTCTTCACAAGAGTAAATGTCACTATCCAACGACATATCGACAGCTATTAGATCATTGCCATTATATATAGATGCTAATTCTTATATAATGTCAGCTATTAATCTACCAAGATAATGTATATATTAATCACGTTAGCCTGAACACATTGTATAAGGAGATAGAGATTTATGAATGACTCATTGTAGTCAACAAGACATTCAGTACAGTCCGACTAAGTTACTTTAATCTCTTGACCTAGCTGTTTTTTTTCCATGAAGGTCAGACCACTATAAACATGGTCTTTTAGCTGACCCTCATCGACCTTAACACGTGAGACGTAGAAGACACTGTAAATATTATTCAGATTGTTAATGGGACGGGAACAATATTTTCCATGGACAATTATGTACAGGGATTCGTGGGCACTGGACCGAGGAAACCCTTGACAGGACCCATCATATTCCTGAGCTCATTAATAGCCCTGAGTATGACTTGTTGACTCTCCTTCCATTGAGTTACCTCCTGCTTCGGGTTCATTGACTGACTTGGCATTCAAATTCTTCAGAGAGAGCGAGAACACGTCAACAAGATCCCGGCATGCATATGCTGGACTGAAGTTGGTAGAAAAGCCTCTATTAAGTCTCTCAAATCAACATCTTTCTATTTCCTAAAGGTTCAGTGTTGTATAGAGTTCAATAACCACAACGCCATTCTCACCCATTACAGTGTCACAATAGCCGTAAGAGTTTCCAATATGCCAAAATACACACTCGACCCCCACCTAAAACAACAGACGTAGTTATATAAAAGACTTCCACGCGTTTATCGCAGTATAGTTCTAATGAACTCACACAAACCTAGGACGATGCTTCCCTTCCTAACACATGCTGGGTGACCGACCCTCTGTGGATCGTAGTCGCGTGAGCTATTCTTATAAGCACTATATACCCACACGATATCCAATCATAAGTTATATATGATTGGTTAGCCGTCTTCTGTACATGATATTCTGTCTATTGGGAAAAACTGCAAGCAATTTTCATTTTCACAATTCGTAAGTTAACTGCCATATCTTAACAAGATGCTATACACAATGTGATCTCTCTGTGGGAGTGTGGTGTGTGTGTGTGAGAGAGAGATAGAGAGAGAGAGAGAGAGAAGAGAGAGAGAGAGAGAGAGATAGAGAGAGAGACTACTGTTTGTGGAAGTCGTGACATATATAACATGTGAACATATCCTTCCATCCTTCGATCTGTCTCTATTCATACAGACATCTGTTTATTAGTCTGTCTATTTATCATTTCATCATAGTTCCATCCATCTACTCACACGAGTACACACACACACTCTTCCCTATCTCCCTTCCTCCCTCCCTCCCTCTCTCCCTTAGTAATTGATGTTTGTATAGTATTAGATGTTAGATGTTAGCATAGTATCAGATTATTGTCGATATACCATATGATATTACACAGTTGTAAGTATAACATCGAATAATATTAGATAAATGCCATGATACAGTATATTGCATATGGAGTATTAAATAGTCCAGTATTTGATGGATTTCAGTATAGTGTCTGAGTCTAATTAATGTCAGTATAATAGATATTAGTATGGACCTGGATACATTTCAGTGTAGCATTTGATATACCAGAATAGTATTATGTAAAGATTAGTATTGTATCGCATAGTGTTAGATAAAATCAATCAATAAATGTGAGTGGAGAAACACACACACATACATGTATATTCGAGTGTGTGTGTGTGTGTTTAACAAAGAACTAATGATATTACAACTTAAAAAATACTTATTTTTTTACAGACGAGATCACTCGATTCCTTCATCAGCTTCTAATTAGCGGGAAACGTTTGGCAGTAGTAATGAATTATATAAACAAATATTTATTAAGATCCATAATTTCAACATCTTTCATTAGTAATATTGGTTTCGCTTATTTGTGGTGGTGTTGGTGTCAGGGAAGTAAAGTCGAGAGGAAATATAAAATAAAATAGTATTCTTGTCTTTCCTTCGTATGCAAAATTCTTTAAAAAATAAAAAATAAAATGATCTGTCAATCTTAAAAGGTGCTGAATCATACTGTCTAGATTTGTAGTCAGTGAATACGTTTCCAAAAGACGAATGAAAATTTCACTGCCGCAATAAGGTAGTCCTCAGTGGATTTGGATAATATGTTTTCGTAAGCACGTTCAATTACGGTCAAGTAAACGGATTAAATTTTGTACTATGTAATTGTAAGTGTCTTAATGTTTTGTTTCTTTAGCTTTATGTTTGGGAAAGGAGTGTATGTGCACATACTCTCGAACACAATATGAATCCTTACCAAATATATTTGTTATATTCCGAGCTATTTGCATGTATATTTTTCTTGAAAGAAAACCTACACACCAATGGTAAATTTGTAATGTCTTTTGCAGCACATTGAGTTAGTCTCTCCCCTCTTCCCATACCTTTTAGGGCTTATAGGTGTGTGTTTAAAGATATGAGGTCGGGATAAGGCAATACTTACATGCTAAAAAATAAATCTTATAATAATCAAAATTTGGTGCTGGTTTCTTGATGCAAACTACTAAAAATCATTTTTACATATTTATGCAAGGTATATAAGTGTATGTGTGTGTGTGTGTACACATGTGTATATATAAATATTAGTATATATATGCATTTATACGTATATGTGTGTATGTGTGTGTGTGCATATATGAATATATATATATATATATATATATATATATATATATATATATATATATATGTATGTATGTATGTATGTATGTATCTGTGTGTGTGTGTGTGTGTGTGTGTGTGTGTGTGTGTGTGTGTGTGTGTGTGTGTGTGTGTGTGTGTGTGTGTGTGTGTGTGTGTGTGCACAGTATGTATAT
Organism: Penaeus vannamei; assembly: GCF_003789085.1. Lineage (NCBI taxonomy): Eukaryota > Metazoa > Arthropoda > Malacostraca > Decapoda > Penaeidae > Penaeus > Penaeus vannamei. The sequence goes on from NW_020872595.1 coordinate 208,561, forward strand.
ATATAAATATAAGTATGTATATATGTGTGTGCATATCTATAAATATGTATACACATGTGTATTATCTGCCTTATCGTTAAGTGCTATAGTGTTTGTGATTTTTGTGTTCAACAACTGCATTCTACAATTTCTCAAGTAATACCTTATGAACAGGGTGATAATTCTTAATAATCAAAGGTTCCCAACCCCATATGCTCCTGAAGGTTACGGGAGGGTTAGAATAATAGATAAATTCATGGCTAAGAGCATGACAGTACTTAAATGCATTGTATTAGCATAACAATTTTGATATTTCAAGTTGTGTTGAGCATATGAAACATCAGTCAAATGTAATAAGTTTCACGAAGATTTCCTGTTAATACAGTTAATTAAAGATTTATTTGTTTCACATAACATATACAACGTCAACATAATCTTAACCTTCGCTATGAGGCTTAGGTGTTAAAGCTTTAGTCATTATACGTAACTTTTCGTGATTGTACGGTGTACCATGTTGGCTGGCTAGAGCTTAACTCACCTAACAGTCGTGTTTTCTACATCCGGTAGGATTACCACTAACAATAACAAATTGTTTCTACCTAGGGTCGCCATGTCTACTCCCCTCAAAAAATAAATAAATAAAAAAGGGGGAGAGAAGCACTTAAATACGCTTTAATAACAAGTTTTCTCTCTCTAACTGGTATAAGGGCCTAAACTACATATGAGGGCGTTGTTTTATATCACCTTTCCTTTTATTGCATTCCACCCAATAAACTGGTTTTAGCTTATGTGCGGCCTACCACGTTATTGACCCACTGCGAAAGTCATTGGAAGAGGCGAGTCATCAATATTGGATTCTGTTTAGGTTATCAGTTACAATTATTCCTCCCCTGTGTTTGCTTAGTTTCATTCAGGGAAAACATGTCAGCATGCCCGGTCAATATGGGGTGTAGGAATTATGCTGTCCGAGCTGTAAATTAAAACAAAGACGGAATGTACGAGAAAACAGGTATATGTTGAAGGCCTTTTCGCTACTGTCGCTTTATCATGCCCTAGAGCAAGGGTTCCTAACCCCGTGGTCGCGACCCAAATGAGGGTCAACAGGGTTTTCCGAGGGAAGCCAGAGGGTCTTAACAGGATAATATAAGAATCCATGGCTGGATATGTCAGTAAAAGTTATTGTTTTCTATATCAACACTTGTTTATTGAAATTCAAAGTGTTGGTAATTTAAGCCTATAAAAGTATAGAATAACGTAAGCTAATATACAGATGCAAGTATAACTACAATGAAAATTATTGGATATATTACATCTCACATTTAGGGTAGCTAGCCCAGGATAAGACTACATTAGGCTCGCACCCGAAAAAGTTTGAGAAACACTGCCCTAGAGGTGCAGTGTAGCGAAAAGGCATTCGACATTATCGTGTGTTTTTCATTTCCTTCGTTCAGGGTTTTATTTGTAATATGAAGCGTGATTTTCCAAAAAAGACAAAAAAATATCTATCAAACAGAATTACTCTAAGAGCGGTTCAACCTAAATACTTAGACAAACATTAATAGTAAAACTCAGATTACATAACTACAAACAGTAATATCATAATCAAATTTATATTACTTTAAGTAGTAAAATGCTTTATAACATTAATGGGCGCTTAACACAAACTGTTATCACTGTTACATTCCGCTTCCAGGACTAATTAAACTGATTTTCCTTAGTCGAATAGAAGGACCTTGTTTAGAAACTTCTTGAAACTTCGAGCACTGTGACGAGGACTTCCTAAATCATTTGGAAGTTAAGTGTTGGACATATAACTTCTGTTAACGTGTTCGTATGTGCTGGTGCGTAAAGATAATTGATAGGAAATGTATTACTGGAGAAGGGAGAGAGGTGGGGCGGGGGGGGGGGATACGTATAGAGAGGGAGTAGAAAAAAGAGAGATGGAGAGAGAGAGGGGAGGAGGAAGGAGGGAGGGAGGGAGAAAGAGAAGAAAGAAGTAGGGTGGAAAGAGAGACATTAAACATGAATCAATATTTGTAAGGAACATGAATGAAGATGGTGAGATGTAGAAAACGTATGAAAGAGAATGAATATCTTCACAGTAATAATGATCAGAATGATAAAAATAACAATAGCCTAATAACAATAATAATAAACAAATACATAACAATTATAATAACAGTAAGAACATGGCCAGATATCAAAGTTATTTCTCAGTAGTTCTGAAATCTGGTAATTTATCTTTAGAAATCTTGTTTAACTTTGCAAAAAGCTTCACGTCAAACATGGCGTCCGGAATAAATTGTAAAGGAGACATATTTCGCCCGCCTTTCGTTCGTTTCTTCTCGTTTTGTTTCTCCTTTTTTTTTCTCATTTTCATTGTTTTGGTTCTCTCCTTTAGTCTCTCTCTCTCTCTCTCTCTCTCTCTCTCTCTCTCTCTCTCTCTCTCTCTCTCTCTCTCTCTCTCTCTCTCTCTCTCTCTCTCTCTCTCTCTTTCTCCCTCATCTTCCCTCCCTTTCTCCCTCCCCTGTCTCTATTATTCATAAGTAGTTTTTAGCTCGTTCTCTGTTTTTTCTCAAGTTAATGATAATCACACGAACATATTTGCTTGTCCGTTTCACTATATCTTTAGACCAGCAAGAAAATCTAATTATCATAACCCAGGGTTCTCTAACACGCGAACCCGCCACATTTGAAAACATGTGATCTTCGACCCAGCCGGCCCCTTGTTTTTTAAGGAATGTTAACAGTATTATTATTGCTTCTCTGTTATTATTTCAAAGAAATGCCATGGCAGTTCTTTAAGTTTTAGACAGATGAATGGATCGGTTTGTCTCTCACTGACAGGGTATATCAATTATAGATTAGAACTTGTAGATGTATCAGTTGTAGCGAAATAAGGTTAAAAAACAATTGATTTATGGGATTATTCCTTTTTAAGAGACTTCACTGATCATAAGAGGATAATAATTTTACCTTTCCCATACAGAAGGATTATTAAAGTTATCCGCCTGGGATAATGTGCATTCCTGTCGTAGTATGTTTGACGGCTTTGGTGGTGATAGTAGCAGTGGTGGTGGAGGTAGTGGTGGTGATAGTAGCAGAGGTGGTGGGGGTTGTGGTGGTGATAGTAACAGTGGTGGTGGCGGTTGTGGTGGTGATAGTAATAGTGGTGGTGGCGGTTGTGGTGGTGATAGAAGCAGTGGTGGTGGGGGTTGTGGTGGTGGCGGTTGTGGTGGTGATAGTAACAGTGGTGGTGGCGGTTGTGGTGGTGATAGAAGCAGTGGTGGTGGGGGTTGTGGTGGTGATAGTAACAGTGGTGGTGGCGGTTGTGGTGGTGATAGTAATAGTGGTGGTGGCGGTTGTGGTGGTGATAGAAGCAGTGTGTGGTGGGGTTGTGGTGGTGATGTGGTGGTGGTGATAGTAGCAGTGGTGGTGGCGGTTGTGGTGGTGATAGTAGCAGTGGTGGTGGCGGTTGTGGTGGTGGGCAGTGATAGTAGCAGTGGTGGTGGCGGTTGTGATGGTGATAGTAGCAATGGTGCGGTTGTGGTGGTGATAGTAGCAAGTAGCAGTGGTGGTGTAGTGGTGGTGATAGTAGCAGTAGGCAGTGGTGGTGGGTTGTGGTGGTGATAGAAGCAGTGGTGGAGGCGGTTGTGGTGGTGATAGAAGCAGTGGTGGTGGTTGTGGTGGTGATAGTAGCAGTGGTGGTGGCGGTTGTGGTGGTGATAGTAGCAGTGGTGGTGGCGGTTGTGGTGGTGATAGTAGCAGTGGTGGTGGCGGTTGTGGTGGTGATAGAGCAGTGGTGGTGTTGTGGGTGGCGGTTGTGGTGGTGATAGTAACATTGGTGGTGGCGGTTGTGGTGGTGATAGTAGCAGTGGTGGTGGCGGTTGTGGTGGTGATAGAAGCAGTGGTGGTGATAGTAGCAGTGGTGGTGGCGGTTGTGGTGGTGATAGTAGCAGTGGTGGTGGCGCAGTGGTGGTGGTTGGTGGTGATAGTAGCAGTGATAGTAGCAGTGGTGGTGGCGGTGGTGGCGGTTGTGGTGGTGATAGTAGCAGTGGTGGTGGCGTGGTGGTGATAGTAGCAGTGGTGGTGATAGTAGCAGTGGTGGTGGAGGTAGTGGTGGTGATAGTAGCAGTGGTGGTGGCGGCTACAGTGGTGATAGAAGTGGTGGTGATGGAAGTGGTGTCGGTTGTGGTGAAAATGGAGGCCGTGGCTGGGGGTAAGGATGTCTGTAGCGACACAGAAATATAAGCAAAAAAAGGGGCACATGACTGATTTAGACAAAGGTTACAGGATCAACTGAATTTGGGGGAAAGATTGCTCTAGAAAAATCCGATTATATGCAAAGCCTTATCTAACGCAAGTTTACCCCATTATAGTAACATTAAAAATAACAGTAATATAATAATGATGCTGATAGTGACAATGATGACGATGATAACGATGTATGATATTACTAGAACAACAACAATGATAGTAGTAACAAAGACAGTTCTTTATCCAGATCCTTTTACCTTTTAGCAATGTTGTCCTACAGTAAGTCATCTTGGAAATTTATAGTATTACAGTCACAAAACCATTAAAAATCGTTCTGAAGCCAGCCAGCCAAGCTCGATGAAGTGTTATCGTAAAGTAACTAGAACTGGAGGCTTTAAGTTACATAGGGAACCTCTTAAAACTGACTGTAAGCGAACTAGGACTTAATATATAGCCATAGCATAAAGATGAAGAATGGGACATTACAATGCCAACGCAAACGATATATATTTGTCGACATACTTTCGTACAAGTGTTTTATTCTCTCCATAAAGAGAATAACATCTACCACTAAATGATCTGTTGGGGGTAGATAAGTGTGACTCAGAAAGACGACAAGGAAACCCAGATGCTACCAAAGAAAACTTTTGACCCCGCGGGAATAACAGCAGGGAAAGGGTGCTAACTTAACCTATTACTGGCAATTACTTCTCTCGCGTTAAATTCCTGTACTAATGCCCATTGTCTTGAGGGCAATGACATGAGGGAATTTTCATCTAGGATTATTAATGGAGAGCATGCGAACACATGTAATAACAGGAGAGAAAAAGGAGTTATAACTTTGATACATATGTTTTGTTCGAGTTCTTTCTATTTCCTTTTAAAGAGAGGAAGTATCCTTTCTTTACGTATTTCTTCAGGTTAATTGAGCTTTCAAGAAACTGCCCCATTTACTCCCTTATACCAAAATGGATTAGAACGAGCAATGTATTCATACAGAATTGTATATAATGGAGTATGTTTTTTCGTGTCATAATTTTGACGGGAAAGAAGTGAACGTATGGTGTTGCAATTTCTTCATCTATCATGATTATTTATTGGCCGCGGGAAATAGATAAATAAAGTATATTAATAGATAAATACATAGCTACATCGAGTTAGCGATGCTTTAGATCAGCCTCCCCTATTTGCCCAGTTAGTGCGCTTAGTCGCTAAAGGTGATAGTCTCTTGAAGTTCCATAATAAGATAATGCAAGTGGAACTTTCGAAGGCCTTGTGGAACCCCGGCATAAGGCTTGTGAAACCCTGAAATGTTCGTGGAACCCCGGCTTAACCCATCCCACCAAGTTTTTTTTCTTAAAACCAAATAGGCGTTTTTATCCCTTGAATATATATATATATATATATATATATATATATATATATATATATAATATATGTGTGTGTGTGTGTGTGTGTGTGTGTGTACACACACAATTAACTGTGCTGTCACCTTGGAAAATAATATGATAATAATTGACAGCTGTGTCATGACGTATGAGAACCTTGAGTGTAGCTTTAGATGTAAACAAAAAAATGAAAGGCAGATCTCCTAATCCCATAAAACACGCAATTTGCCTATTATTCGGCATATTACCTGATGTAAGCCTATCTGTACTCTGGCATTTAGAACGAAAGACAATTAGTAATGTTTTTTACCTCCGCCAAAGAGGTTATCTTTTAGTACTGTTGGTTAGTTTGTTGTTTAATTAGCAGGTTTACTCAAAAAGCTATGAACAGATTTTTATTATTTTTTACCAGAGGTGTGTCTTACCCCAATTTAGATGCCATTAAATTTTGGCGGACTGTTTTAAAGGATTCATTGGTTTTGCGAATTAGGGAAACACGGACGTCACCAGTGTACTTGAGAAAAGAGGTGATTTTAATATAATTCTTCCAGGATGATTTGTTTGTTTGTTTGTTTGTTTTTTGCATCAATGATCCTAATTTCTTGGCAGCGGTATGCTTTCTCTGAGTGTTTCTAGTTTTATTTTGTTTTTGTCTTATATATACATACATATTTTTCTCTTCTTGTTTTTGTTTTTCTTTCTTTCATTCTTGTAATATATTGTTCATTGGTGTCTAGTTCATTTACTGCATGTTTCACTTGCATTATACAGTATGATATTTTGTATCAAAAGTACTTAGTTGTTATTCATCTAATAATCATGTTACAGTTGTTGTAGGGAAAGTTATACAATATATATATTATGTGTTGTATAAATCACATATATCATACATATTGCATTAATTATATATAC
>NW_020872595.1:239922-242422 GCF_003789085.1 Penaeus vannamei
CTTATATCTCTCTCTCTCTCTCTTTCTTTCTTTATCTTTACTCTCTCTCCTCTCTTTTATCTTTATCCCCTCTCTCTTATCTACACAAATCTCTCTCTCTCTCTCTCTTCTCTCTCTCTGTGCCTCCTCTCTCTCTCTTTTTCTCTCTCTCTGCTCTCCTCAGAATCGTAATTATACAAAATTTATCTCCAAAAGCCCTCATTTTGAGGATATCATAAAAATACAAATAATGCTCTTGTCGACGGTAATAATTCAATCGTTCTCAATTTTCGTTTCGTCGTTTTGTTTTGTTTTCGGTCGTTTTGTTTGTTTTTCGGTCGTTTTCTGCTTTATTTTTTCTGTCGTTCGTTCCTGTCTTTTTCTTTCTTTCCTTCTTCTTATTACCACATTTATCACTCCCTACCTCTTCATCTCCTTTTCTCGTTCATCACAATCATCATTATCCTCTCCTTCATCATCGCCACATTTTCGCTTACTCCCTTCCTTTTTTCTTCCTTTCTCCATTTTCTCTTCTCTTCTCTTCTTTCCATTCTTCTACTTCTCTTTCTCCTTTATCACTCTCGTATCTCTCTTCTTCCTCTCTCCCTTCCTTTTCCCTTCTCTTCCTCTCTTCCTTTCTCCTTCTTCTCTTTCTCCTTCTCTTCCCTCTTCACATCTCGTTCTCTCTTCTCCTTCTTTTCTTTTCTCGTTCTCTCTTCTCCTTCTTCTTCGCTCCTTTCTCCTTCTTCTCTTTCTTCCAATCATCTCGTTTCTCTTTCTTCTCTTTGCCTTCCCTTCCTTTCTCCTTTTTTCCTTTCTCCTTCTCTTCCTTTATCATCCTCTCCTTCCATCTCGTCCTCTCTTCTCTTCTTTTCTTCTTTTCGTTCTCTCTTCTCCTCTCTCCCTTTCCTTTCTCCTTTTCTCTTTCTCCTTCTCTTTCTCCTTCTCTGCTCATACATCTCGTTCTCTTTTTCTCTTTTCTTCCCTTCCTTTCTCCTTCTTCTCTTTCTTCTCTCTCTCTATCTCTCACATCTATCTTCGTTTCTCTCTTCTCCTCTCTTCCCTTCCTTTCTTCTTCTCTTTCTCCTTTTCTTCCCTCCTTTTCTCTCTTCTCTTTCTTTTCTCTTTTTCGAGATAATAAAATCTACTCTGTCTCTCTCTCTATAGATATTATTCACAAAAGAAAAACTCTCTCTCCTTCCCCCACCCATCTTCAACTATCTCTCTCTTCTCTCTCTTTCTTTCTTATCCTTATCTTTACCTTCCCTCCCCTCTCTCTCTCTCTATCTCTCTTTTATCTTTATTTTGCTGTTTTTTATTTTTTTATCAATTTTGTTTTATTTGTGTTTTTGTTTTGAATTCCTTCATTTGTTCCTTTTTCCACAAATTGACACCGATCGTCTCTCTTTTTTCCCACCTTCTCATTATTATCATTTCTCCTCTATCTCTCCTTCTTTTCGCTTCCTTCTCCTGTTCTATAATAGTGTCTCCCACACTTTCTCTCTCTCCTCCCTACCCCCTTTTACAATCACCCCTCTCCCCTCCCCATCCCTCCTCCCTATTTACAATCACCCCTCCCCTCTTTCCTCCCCCTCCCTCATCCCCTCCTTCCCATTCACAATCACCCCCCCCCCATCATTTACAATCAATCCCCATTCATAACCCTCCCCACCCCATTTACAATCACCCTCCCCCCCTCCCCCTCCTCCCTCCCTAATCACAACCATCCCCCCACCCCCACCCCATCCCCTCCTACTCCTAGGTACTGGTAGCCCCCCTCCCCCACCCCCACCCCCTCTCATTCATCAACCTCTATGTATGATTTCTCGGAAAAAAAACGAATATTCACTCAATTGAGTTGCTAAGCATGGTAGGAAAAATATATAGGAAAAAAAATGAATGGGGTCGTAATAAAAAAAAAAAAAATAAAAAAATAAAAATAAAATATTGGTGTAAATAACTAGCGTATGTGTTTTATTGCCCTCTGATTTTTGGTAAGAATTATTTATGTTTCATATTTTTTCTTTCTTCCTTTTATTGGATTGTAATAGATAAGCTTTACCGTATAATATCCTAACGGTTGTTATTTTCACCGGGGAAAAAAATTATAACGACCGTTGAGGTAAAGTTACTACCACTGTGGCCATTATCTTAATTAGAATAACTATTATGGTCATTTTCTTTATTTTCTTTACCATTACGATCATTATCTCGACGGAAATTGCCACTTTGGTCATTATCTTTCTCAGTGTTGCCATTATTATCATTATCTTTATCAGTGTTGCCATTATTATCATTATCTTTATCAGTGTTGCCATTATTATCATTATCTTTATCAGTGTTGCCATTATCATCATTATCTTTATCGAAACTATCACCATCTTTATCTTTATCTTTATCAGTATTACCATAACGATCATTTTCTTTAACACTATATCTAAGGAACTTTATTTACATTGCCACATCAGTCACTATGGTTATCTTATCACTACGATCACTATCATCGCCATACCTCTTTCAC
>NW_020872595.1:247422-250360 GCF_003789085.1 Penaeus vannamei
TGTCCACTTTTTTCCGTCTCTTCTATCGCTCTCTTACTTTATTTATTTATTTATTCATTCCATTTCTTACTCCCTCCCTCTTCTATATTTCGAAGATAATCAAAAAAATTATTCCTTCGCTTGCTCCCCTCCTGCTTCCCCCCCTCCTCCCCCCTCCTCCCCCCTCTCCGCCTCACTCCCCCTCCTCCCCCTCCTCCCCCTCCCTCCCCCTCACTCCCCCTCCCTCCCCCTCCCTCTCCTCCCCTCCTCCCCCTCCTGCTTCCCCTCCCCCTCACTCCTCATCCCCCTCCCTCCCCCTTCCTCCTCCTCCCTCCCCCTCCTTCCCCCTCCCTCCCCCCTCCCTCCCCTCCCTCCCCCGACTTTGTTTGGATGGGTTGGTGAAGGGAAGGAGGAGGTGGGGGAGGGGGTAGAGGAGATAGGAGGAGGAGGTGGAGGAGGAGGAGAGAGGAGGAGGAAGGAGGTGAGGAAGTAGGGGGGAGGGAGGAGAGGAAGGAAAGGAGGCGAAAGGAGGTGGAGGAGGGTAAGATGTGAGGTGGAGGAGGGGGTGGATGAGGAGAAAAAGGGAGAAGGGAAGGAAGAGAAGGAGGTGGAGGGATGTAAGAAGCATAGGAGGTGGAGAGGAAGAGAGAGTCTGTTGAAAAAGAGGAAGGGAAAGAGGTAGAGAAAGTAGAAGAGGAGGAGAGGAAGGTGGAGGAAAGGAAGAAGAGAAGGGATGAGGAGAAGGAGGAAGAACAGGAGGTGACGATGAGGATGGAAGAGAGGGAAGCGACAGTGAATATTTAGGAAGAAAGGGAAGATAGATGAGAAGGAAGGGAGAAGGCAAAGAACGAGTAGAAAGACAAAACTAGGAAAGAAAGGAGGAAGAAGGAGGAAGAAGAAGGAGTATGATAATGAGGGAATGACTCAATCTTCACTGTTCTCTGTTCATTAATGCGATTATGTCAACACTTTGATGGTTATTAAAATTTTGGAAGTGAGGATGAAAGAGAGAGAGAGAGAGCCGTCAAGATACAGTAATTGGATAAACGGATAAAGGGAATAGAAAGGAGAGACGTAGGGGGAAAAGCGAAAGAGGGAGAGAGACAGAGAAAAAGAGGAGAAAAGAGAGAGAGGAGAGAGACGGAAGACAGACAGACTGACAGAGAAGAGAAAAGAAGAGAAAGAGGAACAGAGATGAGAAAAACGAGAGGGAGCGAAACAGGAGAGAGAGAGAGAGAGAGAGAGAGAGAGAGAGAAAGAGAGAGAGAGAGAGAGAGAAAGAGCGAAACAGAGAGATAGAGAGAGAGAGAGAGAGAGCAAAAACAGAGAGAGAGAGAGACAAGAGCGAAACAGAGAGAGAGAGAGAGAAAAGCGAAACAGAGAGAAAGAGAAGAGCAAAACAGAGAGGAGAAGAGAAAAAGAGCGAAACAGAGAGAGAGAAAGACGCGAAACAGAGAGAGAGAGAGGAAGGCGAAACAGAAGAAAGAGAAAGAGAGAGAAAACAGAGAGAGAGAGAGAAAGAGCGAAAGAGAGAGAGAGAGAGAGAGAAAGAGCGAAACAGAGAGAGAGAAGAAGAGAAAGAGAGAGAGAGAGAAAGAGGAAGAAAAGAGAGAGAGAAAGAGAGAGAGAGAGAGAGGAGAGAGAGAGAAAGAGCGAAAGCGAAACAGAGAGAGAGAGAGAGAAAGAGCGAAACAGAGAGAGAAGAGAAAGAGCGAACAGAGGAGAGAGAGAGAGAAAGAGCGAAACAGAGAGAGAGAGAAAGAGCGAAACAGAGAGAGAGAGAGAAAGAGAGAAAACAGGAGCCGAGAGAAAGAAAAAGCGAGAGAGAGAGAGAAAAGCGCAAGAGAGAGAGAAGAGCGAAAAGAGAGAGAGAAAGAGCGAGAGAGAGAAAGAGCGAAAACAGAGAGAGAGAGAGGGAAAGAGCGAAACAGAGAGAGAGAGAGAAAGCGCGAAACAGAGAGAGAGAAAGAGCGAACAGCGAACAGAGAGAGAGAGAAGAGAGCGAAGAGAGAGAAAGAGCGAAACAGAGAGAGAGAGAAAGAGGAAACAAAGAGAGAGGAGAAAAGAGCGAACAGAGAGAGAGAGGGAGAGAGAAAGAGCGAAACAGAGAGAGAGAGAGGAGAAAGAGAGCGGAAACAGAGAGAAGAGAGAGAGAAGAGCGCGAAACAGAGAGAGAGAGAGAGAGAAGAGCGAAAACAGAGAGAGAGAGAGAGAAAGAAAGAGCGAAAACAGAAAGAGAGAAACAGAGAGAGAAGAGAAAGAAAGCGAAACAGAGAGAGAGAGAGAAGAGCGAAACAGAGAGAGAGAGAGAAAAGAGCGAAACAGAGGAGAGAGAGAGAAAGAGCGAAAACAGAGAGAGAGAGAGAAAGCGAAACAGAAGAAAAGAGAGAAAAGAGCGCAGAAAAACAGAGAGAAGAGAGAAAGAGCGAAACAGAGAGAGAGAGAAATGCGAAAACAGAAGAGAGAGAGAAAGAGCGAAACAGAGGAAGAGAAGAGAAAGAGCGAAACCGAGAGAGAGAGAGAGAGGAAAGAGCGAAACAGAGAGAGAGAGAGAGAGAAGACGGAAACAGAAAAGAGAGAGAGAAAGAGCGAAAAACAAGAGAGAGAGAAAGAGGCGAAACAGAGAGGAGAAGAGAAAGAGCGAAAACAGAGAGAGAGAGAAAGAGCGAAACAGAAGAGAGAAGAAAAGAGCGAAACAGAGAGAGAGAAGAGCAAAACGCGAAACAGAGAAGAGAGGAGGAAAGAAGCGCGAAAAAACAAAGAGGAGAGAAAGAGAAAGAGGGCGGGAAAAAAAAAGAGGAAGGAGGGAAAAGAGCGGGAAACGAAAAAAAAAAAAACCAAGGGAAAAGAAGAGGAAGGAAGAGGGGAAAAGGAGGGGCAAAAAACAGAGGGAGAAGGGAAAAAAGGGATAAAAAGGAAAGGGGCGGGAAAAAAAAAAAAAAAAAACAAGAGAGGAGGA
>NW_020872595.1:251105-258605 GCF_003789085.1 Penaeus vannamei
TCTATTCTCCCCATCTTCTTCTCTCTCTCTCTCTCTCTCTCTCCTCTCTCTCTCTCTCTCTCTTCTCTCTCTCCTCTTCTCTCTCTCTCTCTCTCTCTCTCTCTCTCTCTCTCTCTCTCTCTCTGTCTCTCTCTCTTCCTCTCTCTCTCTCTCTCTTCTCTCTCTTCTCTCTCTCTCTCTCTCTCTCTCCTCTCTCTCTCTCTTCCTTTCCAATATCTATGTCCCCCTCCTTAAAACCTCGCACTTCTCCCCTTTTGCCCAGAGGCGAATAAGCGGAGAGAAATAAAACGAGAAAAGGGTGGGGGAAAGAGACAGACAGACAGACACAGAAAGACAGACAGAGAGACATTTAGAAACAGAGACAAACAGACACGCAGAAACAGACAAACCGAACAGACAGAGGACAGATAGACAGAGATATGAGACAATCAGAGGACGGAGAGACACACAGATAGCAGACAGACAGACAAAAAAGACAGAGAGACAACCAGACAGACAGAACAACAGCCAGAGACAAAAAACAATCAAACATAGACAGAAAACAATTAGGCCAGAGACAAAAAGACAACACACAGACAGAAACAGGACAGACAGAGACAAAGACACAATCAGACAGACAGACAGAGGCAAACAGAAAGACAGAAGACAACCAGAAGACAGAGACAAAAAAGACAATCAGCCATAGACAGAAACACAATCAACAGAAAACAGCCCAAGACAAAAAAAAAAAATCAACCATAGACAGCAACACAACCAAACAGACAGACAGACACAGACCGAACGAAAAAAAAAATAAAAAAAAAATAAAAAAAAAAAAAAACGGGAGAAGACTTGCTGTGTTAAGTCCCGACCCGAGAGCAAAGTACACAGGAGAGCGAGAGTGTGAAATGGCCGAGTTGTTAGAGAAGACTAAGAGAGGTTTGTCTTTGTTGTGGATTCTTGTTTGTGTTCCTTTGTTCCCTGAAGACTTTTGTTGTTGTTATTATTATCGTCATTATCTTTATTATCATCATCATTATTATATTATTATTATTATTGTTATTATTATTGTTGTTGTTGTTATTATTATTATTATTTTATTATTATTATTATTATTATTATTATTATTATTATTATTATTATTATTATTATTATTATTATTATTATTATTATTATTATTATTATTATTATTATTATTATTATTATATTATTATTATATTATTATTTATTATTATAATTATTATTATTATTATTATTATTATTATTATTATTATTATTATTTATTATTATTATTATTATTATTATTTATTATTATTATTATTATTATTATTATTATTATTATTATTGTTATATTATTATTATTATTATTATATTATTATTATTATTATTATTATTATTATTATTATTATTATTATTATTATTATTATTATTATTATTATTATTCATTATCATTATCATCATCGTCATCATTATCTTTATATCATTATCATTATCAATTATCATCATCATCATCATCTTTATCATCATTTATCATCATCAAATATATAGTGATAATGATAATAATTCTCATTACACTAATAAGGTTTATAATGAGAATGAGAGACGTCTTACCATCTTCTTCAACATCTTGAACGATATTTTGGGAAAAAAAGGGAAAAAAGGAGATAAAAGTCAAACCGGATGTACTCATATACTTTATAACTCATATACTTTATTTACAATTTTTTAATCTTTCGTATTTTGTTTTCTATTTTCTTTTAATTCTATTCTTTACTGATAAAACCGTAAACGCTAGACAGAGGCTGTTACCTTGGCGATAAAAGACGCAAAAGTTTCTCAGAAAAGCTTTATCTGGAAATGATTTTTTTTTTCTCCTCCTCGTGAAGATCAGACTATAAGCCCCTCCCCCTTAGGCGCTCCTTAGCCAATCAGGGCTCAGCTTTCAAGAACGACTTCGCAGCAGGTTCGTGCGGCCAATGGCAAGCCTGGATTTTATTCTCTTTTTGTAATTATTGCATTTTCTCATACTTTTACTCGTCTCTTCATACCGTCACGAACACAACGAGAGAAATAAATACACACCAGGAATTATTTTCGTGTTGTCAATGCTGAAGCCAAACAATGAGCCCTATTCATGGGCATTTCACAACCACCCATTATGATCAAAATGCTCAAAATAGCCATGCGACCTTTCGAAAAATAAAGGGTATATTGTCTTTAATGCAAAGCCATTATACATTTTTAAAAAAACGTTGCATTTACACACACACGCAATTCTAGTTGATGAAGAATGCAACGAAAATGTTTTTATTTTAAATCACTTGTCTTGAAATCAACGAATTTGTCGAGGAGGAATATTAGATAATTTTATTCACCTAGTGTTCATTTCCATCTGTTATTTATGTCTTATTCATTGTTAGTTAGTGGTATAATGTTTATTTATCCCTTTGCAGTGCCTACGTCAACAAAGAAATTTTATCGATCACAAAACACTGGCAAAATAGAAAGATTTTTATTATTATTTCCAGTGTGATAGTCTTCTTAATATCTACACGTTCCTGTATTTGTGTTCATTTTAATCTTCCGTGTAATTTGTACAATATATCATTTGCTTGAAACTGACACTGTAAATAAAAATTGCAATACAGACGATATATATATATATATATATATATATATATATATATATATATATATATATATATATATATATATATAGCACCTCCAATGGCAAATTTCTTTACATACCTTGGGGTAAAAATGCGAAGGATAAAATATGCATTTGATGAGTAGGTTTCCTTTGCTTGCTCTCACGTTGCACAATACTCAGCTTCAATTCAAACTTGTCACATGGATACACTGTAGGTATGCGCAGGTATGGCGTTACTATGTCTGTGTTTGTATATTGTACTTATCACAGCACGGGGAATACAAAGCCAAAAATATATTTCTAAATTTATTTTCAGCCAAGTTCGTAATATTATGACGTGGCTATTTTACCGTTATTTTTACACGTATATATATATATATACTATATATATATATATGATATATATATATATATATATATATATATATATATATATATATATATATATATATATATATATATATATATATATATATATATATATATATATATATATATATATATATATATATATATATATATATATATATATATATGTGTGTGTGTGTGTGTGTGTGTGTGTGTGTGTGTGTGTGTGTGTGTGCATATATATATACATTTCTATATATAGGAATATGTAAATATATATGCGCGAATGTGCGAATGTATGTACGTCTTTTTAAGAAAGAAATTCGAAGGTGGAATCCTATATAAATTTAATCACCTTTACGGAATCATTAATTTATTCGCTGACAATATAGTATACTTAAACTTTTGATATACACAGTAAATCACCTCTGCCAAAAACACAGGTTAATTGCCAAACTAGGGTACCAAAAAAACTCCCCCTTGTCTTTTCTCCACCGTGTTTTGTTGTTTTTTTTTCTTTCTGTTTCATCTTTCTTTCTTTCTTTCTTTCTTTCTTTCTTTCTTCCTTTCTTTCTTTCTTTCTTTCTTTCTTTCTTTCTTTCTTTCTTTCTTTCTTTCTTTCTTTCTTTCTTCTTTCTTTCTTTCTTTCTTTCTTACTATATTTCTTCCTTCCACTCTTGCTTTCTTTTCTTTCTTTCTTCTTTCTTATTTTCTTTCTCTTTCTTTTTTTCTTTCTTTTTCTTTTCTTTCTTCTTTCTTTTTTCTTCTTTCTTTCTTTCTTTTCTTTTTCTTTCTTTTTTTTCTTTTTCTTTTTTTTCTTTTTTTAAATTTTTCTCTTCCACTCTTTTCTTTCTTTCTTCTTTCTTCCTTTCTTTCTTCCTTCCTTTCTTTCTTCTTTTTCTTCCTTTCTTTCTTCCTTTTCTTCTCTTCTTCCTTCCTTCTTCTTTCTCTACGGGGATAGAACCCATGTTTCACATATACAACTTGGAAGACCTAATTATGTTGGTAGATGAGTAGATAAATTACTGTGTGATTGTTCTTTTCCTTTAAATGATATGGTATAGATTGTAATAATATTACAGCCTAAATTTCCAGTGTAATACTATTGTAATACTATTATAATGTATCAAGTGTACCACAGCTTGCCCACGCCTGTGCAGTTAGCCAGGATGGTAAATAAAGGACCAAACTAAAAAAAAAAAAAAATGTGCAGTTAAATCCGGGATTACTTTCTGCCTGATTGACGCACAATACAAATACATGAAATCGTGATTGAATAAAAGCCAAACTTTAGATATGAAAATGCCTTTTGTAAGTTTCCTGATGTTTCTAGAAGATTTATGTATAAATTTTCGTTCATTGTTGCTCAAATAGTATTAACTGTATTTTTGTCATTGGTTGCGTGCAAGAAATATATGTAATTTGCTGTTTCTCGTTATATGCTAATTAAATGGTACCAAACTTTTATTGTAGCGTCTCTGTTATTACGCTTCACTGTTATGTTATTTCGACTAAGTAATATTTCTAGTATTAAATGTATTTTACGACTTATAATAAAATTTTCAGCCGGCTTTCAATATAACATTTTCTTTTCCACACGTACACCTCTTTGGACAGAGAACAAACACACACATTTTTCTTTCTTTTTTTCTTTTCCTTTTTTTTTTTTTTTTTTTGGCAGAGTTCACAGTTTTCCGAAAAAAAGGGTTATGATTGGTCAGAAAATATTGACGTCATTTTCTGAAGCTTTCATTGGCTGGGATTCCTCGCTGTCACGGTTAAGATCCACTAATCTGCCAATAAGTGGCCGTTATACATGGTGTCCATTTCTTCATTTATTCAAAGATGAGTCATTTATCATCGTCATTTCAGGTACCTTGCACGAAACATTGCAACACGTTTTCAATCTTATTCTATATGCATTCTTGACAGTTTTTGAACCGAATGTCCCTCACTCATACATGAACATATGTAGCCGCCGACAAAGGTTTTGTAAAGTATTACTCCCCGGGCTCTTGTTCAGGCAGAACTATCAATCAAAAGGAATTGTACCAAGCAGGGGTGCTATGGAAACCTATCACAGAATAAATTACTAAATTAGACTGGGTACGGTATGAAAATTATCATACCTTTTATAGACCTCTTATAGGTCCCTTATAGACCCCTTAAATACATCCCTAAAGAACGGCAAGGGTTACACAGGTGATCCAGGTCCTTCTCTTTTCCATCTGAAGGGGGGGGGGAGTATGGACGAAACGCATCCAATAGAATACCGTAGAGAAGCGAATCTTATTTGAACTTGCTGCACAAACAATGACCGATTTTAAATAAATGTAGTTCATGTACAGTGTTTTATTATTTTATTTTATTTATTTTATTTATTTATTTATTATTTTAGTGTATTAGACGTTTTGTCCTCGTCTTAAGGCAACGCCACAGATTTTCCATATTTTGAGTGTGAATGTACGGGTTTATCAAATGGTGTCCATGATATGATACTTCAATGGACGGTTTGCATATCAGCTGTTGTTATGATTGCTATGATGAATTTCGATATATTTAAGTTATTGGGTGATGAGCGTGTCTGACCTGCTGTGAGTGCCGACATGAGGTCTCTGTCGCTGTTATGCATCTATTATTTTTTTTTGATTTTGTTACTTCCATACAGTACGTGCTCTAATCAGTGCTGTTGTTATGGATAATCAAATACAGGTAATAACTTTCTCGTAATCCCGTAACATCAAAAATACATGATTAAAGTACAATTTATTTTTAAAAAGGCGGGTTAGTGTCCTTTTACCGAGAGCAACGCACAAAAATAGAGGGAAATGGACACTGCCATATTATAGGGAGAGCCATAAACACCACAGGTACAGCTGCTGTGGTCTCATATTTACTCACGAAATGACGAAAATATCTGCTGCAAGTCCACAACACCCTCACACAGCCAGAGTTCTCAATGTCCGTTTTCTATGGCACGGAAGGCTAACAATGGGGGGAGGAGGGGAGGGGGGGATACAGGAAGGCTTCCCCCACCCCTATCCAGGAAATGAATAAAAGGTAGGAAAGGTTAGGTTTATTTGGGGGGGGGTCGCATGATACCCTGGTTTTGGGAATTTGTCTCTTGAGGATGCCACGCTCTCGGTGACAAATAACGAAAGGTGAAAATGTAATCCTCATATTACAGTGACGTATTCGCTAGTTTTAAAAAAAACGCAACTTCGCTTTTGGTATATTTCATATCATTAGCGATAATTATAGTGCTTTTCGGTAGAACACTGTGATATGAACGAAATATTGAGATTTATATTCAAAGTAAACTGAAATAACTGAACAGTTGTGGGGTTCACACCGATTGCAATCTGGTCTATATTTTCGATTAGTTATCAAAATTGCTATAAATACCTATCACACACACCTGGTGCCTTGTGGTTCGTTATAAATATTTCACGCAGTATATTATCTTTCGTAACTAGCATATCGCACGTTTAAGATGAACAGGAAAAACTTTTAAAGTGTCGTACAGCTTTTTGAAATTCCCGCGCAATTCCTCAGGCCCTTCTTGCCCGTAATATGGGTCAGGAACATCGATTTGCGCAGTGTAAGAAATTCAGTTTTTTTCTGTAAGTACTCAATATTATTATAGTATTACAGTTGTACTTTCATCTCTTTTTTTAGGTAGAAATAAATTCCCCTTTATGTAATCTTATGCGAGCCTGTTCTACGTAAGAAATCATATTATAATAAATGAAAAAAAAAGTAAACGGCATCATTGTTTTGTTACTAAGAATGGGAAAGGATATCGGATGGCGATTTTTTTGAAATATTGATTTTTGAAATACCGGCGTGTCCCATAACTTTGTTATTTTTGATTTGCGACGGAAGCGCAAAGGAGATGAGTTCCTTCAATTTATTCGCTCTATCGTTTGCATACATCAATTTCCGTATAAAAGATGGCTGGTTGAAACTCGACCTTTGCCCTTTTGGTAGTCTCAGAAATGTAATAAATAGATAAATAAATAATAATATAATAATAATAATAATAATAATAATATAAATAATGATAAATAAATAAATAATAATATAAATAATAATAGAAATAAGGAGTGAAGCTGTTTTTTCCCGGGCAGGATGCAAGGAGGGTTCTCGGGGGCTCCTTGATGGCGGCTGCGGTGTTGCTCAGTCAACGTCATCGGAGCAGACTGGCTGTAATAGCTGACGTTGCCTTTTTTTTCTGCTTACTGGTGTATTCTCGCATTTACGTACGTACTTGTACATGATTATATGTAAACGTATATGTGTATAGATCGATAGCTGTGTATGTATAACCCTGACAAAGCTTTTTTTATGATACATATAATTGTATCATTCACCTGCGTGCGTCAGAGATCCCGAACCCGATGCCGTCTCCAGCCAAGTGAGTAATGAAATCTGGCGTGCAGCTCCCCTAGACTTTTTCCAGTGCGCACTTCTCATAAACACGTTGTCGACGGCATCTTGTGAAGGTATTCCAACCGCAGTAT
>NW_020872595.1:268605-281105 GCF_003789085.1 Penaeus vannamei
TCTCTCTCCTCTCTCCTCTCCTCTCCTCTCCCTTCCCCTCTCTCTCCCTTCCTCTCTCCTCTCCCTTCCCTCTCTCCCTTCTCCCTTCTCTCTCTCCTCTCTCTCTCTCTCTCTATCTATCTCTCTCTCTCTCTCTTTCCTCCTCTCCCTCCCTCTCCCTCTTTCCTTCTCCTTTCTCCCTTTCTCTCCCTTTATCCCTCTCCCCTCTCTCTCTCTCTCCCCTCTCCCTACTCCCTTCCCCGCCGTGTTCAGCACTGGCCCAAGGCGCAGCAGCATCTATACAGAAAACGGGACATGCGCTCTCGTCTCCACACAGAAGGGGGGACGAATGTATTGTTATTTCCCCTCTCGCCCCCCCTTCTCTCCCTCTGACAAAGAAGGGGAGCTTCACCCTCCTTCCCCTCGAGCCCGTCTTCTCTTCCTCCTTTTCCTTTCCTTCGTGGCGTGTGTCCTTTTTTTTTCCTTCTTCTTTTCCTTCGTCTTTTCCCTTTCATTCTCGTGTCTTGGGTTGCTCCCCTCCCCTTCCCTCTCCTCGGTCTTTCTCCTCCTTATATAATGCTTTTCCCTCTTTCCTTTTCCTCTGTTTACGCTTTTTCCTCTCCTCCTCTTCCTCTCCTTCCTCCTCTTTGCCTATTTTCACCACCTCCTCTCCTATTTACCTCATTTTCTATCAACCTCACGCCTTTTTTCCACTTTTTTTAAAACATGAAACCTGTCAACTGTTTTATTTTCTTTCATGTTCCAATATCCTATCGATTCGGAGAACTATTGTAACGGGTGGAAATGAAATAAAAAGAAAATCTCCGTTTTCTCTTTCTCTCTCTCTCTTCCCTTTTGGAATTCTTCTATTTTCATCACCGAATGACAAAACCAAGTTGAAACAGAAAACAGATCCTCCTGATCTATAATAATGATAAAGGATGATAATAAAAAATAAGGATAATAATAAAAAATGATAATAAAGGAGGGAGGATGAGAGAGAGAAAACATTCTATTGAACACCGTGTGTATCAGGATATTAGACTCATCTCATTGTTTCAATCTTTCAAAAAATATATATAATGGAAAATGGGTTTTCTGTTATTGTCACCATTGTTATCTTCATCATCCTCATTACTGCTTAATATATATTCTATTAATTCATCATCGGCATTAAGATTATGCATTATTTAGCCTTGCTTATTATTTTAGAAAGGAAACAAAAGTTAGGTGCGAAAGGAGAGAGAGAGAAGAAGAAAGAGAGAGAGAAATGATGGAAGAAGGAAGAGGAAGGAGAGGGAATGGAGGGGAGGAGAAGAAGAAGGAGAGGGAGGACAGGAGGCCGCGACGAGCCGCGGGGAGGACTCAGAGCGGAGAAAGCAGCACGAGTGAAGAGGAGCGGATGAGGAGGAGGAAGGAGGAGAGGGAGGAGGAGGAAAGAGGAGGAAGAGAGGGGAAAGAGGGGAGGAGGAGGGAGGAAGAGGGGAGAGGAGGAGGGAGGAGGAGGTAGGAAGAGGAGGGGAAAGAGGCGAGGAGGGAAGAGAGGGGAAAGATGGAAGGAGGAGGAGAGGGGAAGCGGAGGGAGGAGGACGGAGAGGGGAGGGAAGAGGGGGAGGGAGGAGGGAGAGAGGTAGGAAGGAGAGGAGGGAGGGAGGAGAGGGAGGGGAGAGGAGGGAGAGAGGAGAGAGGGGGAGAGGGAGGAGAGGAGAAGAGGGGGAAGAGGGAAGAGAGGAGGAGAGGGAGGGAGAGGGGGAAGATGAGGGAGGAGAAGAGCGGAGGAGGGAGAGGTAGGAAGAGATGCAGGGAAGAGGGAGGGGAGAGGAGGGGAGAGGAGAGAGAGGGAGGAAAAGAGGGAGGGATTGGAGGAGAGGTGAGGAAGAGGGAGGAAGATGGAGGAGAGGAAGAAGAGAGAGGAGGGAAGAGGGAGGGAGGAAGGAGAGGGAAAAGGGAGAGAGGGAGCCCAGGAATTTTTAAATTGCATAGACCCCTACCGCCTTGTTATAGGGGTAACTATTATTATTAACATTACCTTTATCTTAAACAAAGGTTATTATGTTTACGGACGTCACCTGTGTACTTGAAAAAAAGATGGTGATTTTAAGTAATTCTTCACGTGTGAATATCTTACAATTATTGTTATCTATTTATTTACATTTATTATTTTTACATTTATTATTCATTACTTTTATTTATTGCATCGTGACCATGCCTTGGTGGAGGTATGCGCTTCTGTGAGTCTCTTGTTATTATATATTGTCGTTCTCATTATCATTGCATTATTATCAATTGTTTTATATCATTTTTTACTATAACTTTATCAATTACTATTAACATTATCAATTACATTATTATTTGTTAATTTTTATTAATATTATTATTATTATTAATTATTTATTATTTATTTTATCACTA
The DNA here is from genome assembly GCF_003789085.1 of Penaeus vannamei. Classification (NCBI taxonomy): domain Eukaryota; kingdom Metazoa; phylum Arthropoda; class Malacostraca; order Decapoda; family Penaeidae; genus Penaeus; species Penaeus vannamei. The sequence goes on from NW_020872595.1 coordinate 270,997, forward strand.
ATTATTTTTATTAACATTAACATTATCCTTATTATATTATTATCATAAGTATACATTATCCAAATCATGCTGATTTATCACATGCTGATTTTTTTTCTCTTTGCTATTATTGTTACTATCATTATTTTTCATATCATCATTTTGTTTTGCCATGATATTGCATAATATTGACTTATCATTCATTGTTATCATTATCTTTATCATATCTTTCATTGTTATTTATTTATTATTATTTATTGTTTTCATTACATTGTCTTTATCATATATTATTATGGTTTATTGTTATTAGTTATTTTATTATTATCATAGCAATTATTTTTATTATTACTGACATTGTTATCATCTTTCATCATTGTCATTATTATGGATTACCATTATCATTATATTATCATCATTGTTATTACTATTATCCTTATCATTATTGTTATCATTATCATATTATGATTATCACGACTTATCATCATATCAATCCATTATCATTTCATCTCACCATCATCATCATTATCATTATCATCGTTATCATCATCACCACTTCCCATTTATCACTTATCATTTATTCATGCACATCATCACCATCTTCACCATCATCACTATTATCGTTATCACATCATACCATCATCACCATCATCAACTATCATCGTTATCATCTCTCTATCCTCATTTTCAGTTATTTCTCCTCTGCCTTTTCTCTTTATTTCCTTCCATATCCAGGAGGAGCCGATCAGCTGGCACACTTCCCAGCTGATCGAGAAGAGGTTTGAATATTAACGAAGGAACTTTTATGCCGATAGGGTGATTCGGTGTGAAGGGGGCGTGGGTTTAGGGGGAGGAGAGGGAGGAGGGGAGGGAGGAGAGGAGCAAGAGAGGGGGGAAAGAAGGAAGAGGAAGGAGAGGAGGAGGTGGAGAAGGGAAGGAGGAGAAAGAGGGAAGGGGAAGGAGAGGGAGAAAGAGAGGTGAGAGGGAGGAGAGGGAGGGAAAAGAGAGGGGGAAAGAGGAAGAAGGGAAGGAGGAGAGGGAGGGGGAGAGGGGAGGAGGAGGGAGGAGGAAGAGGGGAAAGAGAATGAGATGGAGGGGGGAGGATAGAGGAGAAAGGAGTGGAGGAAGAGGGAAGGAGGAGGAGGAGGGGAAGGAGGAGAGGGAGCATGAGAGAGGGAAGAGGGGAAGGAGGAGGAGAGAGAGGAGAGCAAGAAATTGAGAAAGAGGGAAGGAGAGGAAGAAAGGAGAAATGAGCAAGAAATAGAGAAAGAGGGAAGGAGGAAGAGGAGAGAGAGTATAAAAGACATCATCCTTCTATATTAACTCGTTGTGGGCAGGACTGATATACTCAACATGGCTTCTCTCTTTATTCTCGAGAGTTACAAAGTTGAAATAAAAACGAGACGAGACTGGACAGTGGCAGGAGTGCGTGCCAGTGTCAGCCGGTCTGGCGGTGAGAGGAGAGGTAGGGTTGTCTCCTCTTCTCCTCTCTCTCTCCCTCTCCTTCTCTCTCTTTTCTCCTCTCCTCTCATCTTCTCTTCTCTCTCTCTCTCTCTTCTCTCCTTCTCTCTATCTTCTACCTCCCCTCTCTCTCTGCTCTCTTCTCCCCTGCTCTCCTCTCTCTCTCTCCTCTCCCTTCTCCCTCTCTTCTCTTCTCTCCCGCTCTTCTCTCTCTGCCTTCCCCTTTAAATCTCTCTCCCTCTATTTTCTCTCCCTTGCCCCTCTCTCCCCGACTCGCTCTCCCTCTTCTCCCATCGTCTATAATGTTTTTTTCTTTCTTTCTTCTTTGTTTCTTTATCTATCTATTTTATTCCTTTATTCTTTCCTACTCTGTGTTTTCTCCTGTTTTTTCTTTTCTTTTCTTTTTTTCCTTCCTTTCTTTCTTCGTTCTTTCTCCATGCTTTCCTTCTTTCTCACTTTCCTTTTTATTCTATTTCTCTTTTCTTTTCTTTTCTTCTGTTTGTTCCTCAATGCTTTCTTTTCTCTCTTCAATTTCTCTTTTTTTCTTTTCTCTCTTTTCCTTCCTTTCTTCTGTTCGTTCTTCCAATGTTGCCTTTCTCTCTTTCCTTTTCTTTCTCTTTTTTCCTTTCTCTCTCACTTTTCTTTTTTTTGCTTTTTAAATTTCTTTTCCTCTCTTTTCCTTCTTCATTTCCCACTTTCTTTTTTTTCTTTCTCTTTTTCCTTCCTTTCTTCCTTTCTCTTTCACTTCTTTCTTTTTTTTCTTCTCTCTTTCCTTCCTTTTTCTTCCTTTCTCTCTCAATTTCTTTTTTTTTTCTTTTTTCTTTCTCTCTTTTCCTTCCTTTCTTCCTTTCTCTCTCATTTTCTTTTTTTTTTCTTTCTTTTCTCTCTCTCTCTTCCTTCCTTTCTTCCTTTCTCTCTCATTTTCTTTCGAGTACGTGAAGGTCAAGCTAGGTCACTCATACGTCCGACCAGTGAAGGGGGCGTGGCTTAGGGGCGTGGCTTAGGGGCGTGGCTTGGGGGCCGTGCTTGGGGTTTATAATCAGAATCAACCACGTAACGTCACAAGCGGGGTATGGCGACCACGTGGAACCAGAAACCACGTGGTCAGTGAGCTTGAAAATACAAACAAGTAAATACAAAGTAATACGAAACAGAGACACAGCAAAGTAACATTCATCATTCGTCGTTGTGTTGTAGTATCATCATCATTTATCATCATTATCATCATCATCACCATCAACATCACCTTTGTCATCATCACCACCATCATCCTCATCACCATTATCATCACCACGCATCAACTTTCATCCACCATCACCACACCATCATCAACACCTTTGTCATCATCAACCCCACCACCATCCAACCCATCAGCAAACTATCATCATCCCATCATCACCACCATCACCACCACGCACGAACATCCCACCTCCATCCACCACCCTCATCATTCTCCGCATCGTCCTTTCCTCTGTTAAAAAGAGGGCGGGTGAGGGAAGGGAAGAAGGGTGGGGAGGGGGAGGGGGGAGTCTTCGTGACGTCACGTCGGGATTGATTATCTATCACGCATCTTTCCCTGTGAGTTGATTGGGGTGGGGGTGGGGGGGGTGGGGGTGGGGGAGAAGACGAGGGAGAGAGAGGGGTAGGAAGGATAGGGAGGAAGGGTAGAGGGAGAGAGATAGGGGAGAAGGAGAGGAGAGGGGTGGGGGTGGAGGTAGGGAGTGAGGGGGAGGACGAGGGAGAGAGAGGGGTGGAAGGATAGGAGGAAGGTATAGAGAGGGAGGAAAAGATGGGGAGAGGGAGAAGGAGAAGAGGGGTGGGGTGGAGGTTGGGGGGTTGGGCGGAGAGAAAGATATGTGGAGAGAGAGGGGTAGAGGGATACGGAGAAGGAAGAAGGAGAGAGATAGGGAGAGGGAGAGAGAGACGTAGAGGGATAGGGGGAAGGGTAGAGGGAGAGAGGAGGAGAGGAGAGAGAGAAAGAGATAGGTAGAGAGAGAGGGAGAGAATAGAGAGAGAGAGAGGAGGAAGGAGAGAGAGAGAGAGAGAGAGAGAGAGAGAGAGAGAGAGAGAGAGAGGACAGAGACGAGACAGAGAGAGACAGAGAGACAGACAGAGAAAGAGGAAGAGAGAGAGAGATGGACGTCACTGTCTCTCTGGGACTGAACACAGACGCAGATCGAAGGAAAATAATCGCTCACTCTCTTCTTTCGCGTCTTTCTTTCATGTCTTTTATCTCCTTATTCATCTGTTGTTGTTGTTATCTCTCTCTCTCTCTGTTTTTTTTTTTTTTTTTTTTTTGTCTCTTCTTCCTTTCTATGTTTTTTTGTGTGTGTTTTTTTTTTTTTTTTGTTCCAGATCTATTGTTGTTGTGTATATATATATACATATATAATATATCATATACATATATATATATATATATATATATATATATATAATATATATATTATATATATATATATATATATATATATATATATATATATATATATATATTATATATATATATATATTATATATATATATATATATATATATATATATATATATATATATATATATATAAACACACACACATACTTTTTATATTTTTTTTTTTCATATTTTTCATGTTTTCTTTTTTACTTTTTTATATCTTACTTCTTTTCATTTTTTATCTTTTTTATTTTATATATTACTCTTTTTACTTTTATTATCTTTACGTACACTGTGGCTGTACGACAACAATTGCACTATCTTTAGAAGGATTATGGAGGATGGATAACGGGGTTCAACTTGGTCTAAGTTTTTTGTTGTTTTTTTTGTTTTTTTTTGTTTTTTTTGTCTAAGTTTTAGTTTTTTTTTGTTTTTTTTTTTAAGTTTCATTTTTTTTGCATTGTACCCTTGGTGTCTTTCTTATTCATAAATACCCTATCTTTCTCTATTGTTAATAACTTAAAAAGGGAATTGATGATGGTGGAAATGAGAAGTAGAATAAAAGATGATAATAGAAGGATTTCTGGAAAAAAAAAGATTCTTAATGGTAACAGGAATTTTTTTTATAATAAAAAAAACGATGAAAAAAAACGATTGTAAAGTAATGATAATATAATGATATGTAATGATAATAATAATGACAATAATGATGATGATTATGATAATAATAATGACAATAATGATGATGATAATAACAATAATGATAATGACAATAATGACGATGATAATGATAATAATAACAATAACAATAATAATGAAAGCAGATGAATAATAATGATAATAATAATAACAGCAATAATGATAATAGTAAAGATAATAATAATCTCACCTACTGAATCGAACCTAAATATCCAACTCTATTAAATCTCCTTTTTTGGAAGGGGAAGCTCACCGCCGGGTCTCTCACGCCCACCGAGCCTTCATCAGCTGATAAGGAGAGGGAGAGGAGAGAGGGGAGGGGGAAGGAGAGGGGGGAGGAGAGGGGGGAGGAGGGAGGAGAGGGAGGGAGGAAAGAGAGAGAGTAAGGGGGGGTAGAGAGATATAGAGAGAGGGGAGGGAGAGGGAGAGAGTAAGAGGAGGGGGTAGGGAGATAGAGAGAGAGGGGGGAGGGAGAGAGAGAGAGAGAGAAAGATGAGAGGCAGAGAGAGAACATGGAGAAACAGAAACAAAAATAAAAAAAAAAACAAGAAACAGAAACAGAAACAGAAAGAGACAGAGTCCGAGAATATAGAGAGAGAAACCTCCTCTCCTCCTCCCCCACCCACCTACCCCCCCCCCACCACCTTCACCCCTTCACCCCATCCCTCCTTTCGTAGAAGAAGGAGAAGCTCTCCTGACCTGGGTGTCTTCTCGTCGGGTAACTCAAGCAATTAAGAGGAAACGTTTTCAATCTCTGTGGACGGTGACCACGGACTCTAATCTCCCTCCTTCCGTGCGGGTGAGGATGAGAGAGAGAGAAGGGGAGAGAAAGAGAGAGAAAGAGGAGATAGTGACGGAATGAGAGGGAGAGAGAAAGAGAGACAGTGGCATGGGGAGAAGGAGAGGAGAGAGAGGGGGAGGGGGGAGAGAGAGGGAGATGACCACGAAACTCTAATCTCCCTTCCTTCCGTGTGGTGAGGGGGAGGAGAGAGAGGGAGAGAGGAGAGAGAAGAGAGAAAGAGAGAGAGGGGGAGGGGAGGGAGGGGAGAAGAGATGAGAGAGAGAGAGGGGGAGGGAAGAGGGAGTGAGAGAAAGAGGCGAGAGAGAGAGGAGGACAACAACAAGGAAAAGAGGGGAGGAGGAGAGAGAGAGATGGGGGGAGAAGAGAGAGATGGGGAGAAGGAGAAGAGGAGGAGAGGGGGGGGAGAAAACAGGAACAGGAAGAAGAGAGAGAAAAAAAACAAGGAGGACAGAGACAGAACAGAAAGAGAAGAGAGAAGAGAGAAACCTCCTCCTCTCCTATCCCCACCACCCAAACCCCTCACCCTTCACCCTTCACCCCATCCCACCTTTCGTAGAAGAGGAGAGCTTCCTGCCCTGGGTGTTTCTCGTCGGGAGTACTTCAAGCAATTAAGAGGAAACGGTTTCAATCTCTGTGGACGGTGACCACGAACTCTAATCATCTTTCCTTCGGTGTGGGAGGGAGAGAAGAGAGAGAAGAGAGGAGAGGGAGGAGAAAGGGAGAGGGCGAAGGGGAAAGAGGAGGAGAGAAAGGAGGGGGGAGAGAGGGGACGATGACACGAACTCTAATCTCCTTCCTTCCGTGCGGTGAGGAGGAGAAAGAGAGAGAGAGAGAGGGAAGGAGAGACAGAGATGAGAGAGAGAGGGAGAGGGAGAGAATAGAGAGAATGAGAGGGAGAGAGAAAGAGAGGACAGACAGACAGAGGGTGAGAAAGAGGAGGAGGAGAGGGGGGGAGGGAGAGGGGCGATGACCACGGACTCTAATCTCCCTTCCTTCTGTTGTGGTGAGGGAGAGAGGAGAGAGAGAGAGGGGGGGGGGAGAAAGAGGAGAGAGGGGGGGGAGAGAAAGAGAGAGAGAGAGGGAAAGGGAGGAAGGACGAGAAGGGGAGCAGGGGAGAGAAGAGAGGACAGACAGATTAGTGGGTGAGAAAGAGGAGAGAGAGAGGGGGGGGGAGGGCGAGGGGGCGGTGACACGGACTCTAATCTTCCCTCCTTCGCCGTGTGGTGAGGAGGAGAGAGAGGGGGGGAGAGAGGAGAAGGGGAGAGAGAGGGAAGGAGAGACAGAGGAGGGGGGAGAGAGGAAAGAGAGGAGAAGGGAGAGGGAGAGAAAGAGAGAGAGAGGAGGAGGAGAGAGAGAGAGGGGAGAAGGGAGAAGGGGAGAGAAAGAGAGACAGACAGACAGTGGGTGAGAAAGAGGAGAGAGAGAGAGGAGGGGGAGGGAGAGGGGGACATGACCACGAACTCTTGTCTCCCTTCCTTCTGTGCGCTGGAGGGAGAGAGAAATAGAGAGAGGGAGAGGGAGAGAGAAAGAGAGAAGAGGGGGGAGGGAGAGAAGAAGAAAGAGAGAGGGAGATGGAGAGGGGAGAGAGAGAGAAGGAGAAAGGGAGAGAAAGAGAGAGAGAGAGAGAGAGCGAGAAAGTAGGAGAAAGAGAAAGAGACAGAGGACAGACAGACAGAGAAAGAGAGAAAGAAAAAAAAGAAAGAAGAGAGGGAGAGGGGACGATGGACCACGACCCTTTGTCCCCTCCTTCGTGCCGTGAGGGAGATTTCAGAGGGAAATGTTGTTAGAGGAAAAGAGTTAAGCTCCTTGGCCTGGTTTTGTGAGCGGTTATTTACGTTGTATGAGTGTGTATGGGTGTTTGTGTGTGTGTGTGTGTGTGTATGTGTGTGTTTGTGGTGATGTTGTGGCCTGTTTGTGTGTATGTGTTTGTGTGTGTTGTGGTGTGTATGTGTGTGTTTGTGTGTGTGTTGTGTGTGTGAGTGTTTGTGTGTGTAGGTTTGTGTGTTGTGTGTGTTGTGTGTGTTGTATGGGTGTTTGTTGTTGTGTGTATGAGTGTTTGTGTTGTGTGTGTGGTGTGTTGTGTTGCTGTGTTTGGTGTGTGTGTGTGCACTGTGTATGTATAAGTGTTTTGTGTGTTGTGTTATGGGGTTGTGTATGAGTGTTTGTGTGTGTATTGAGTGTGTGTGTGTGTGTTTGGCCGTGTGTTGTTTGTGTGTGTGTATGGGGTTTGTGTGTGTGATGTGTGTGTGTGTTATGGGTGTGTGTGTTTTGTGTGTGTATGAGTGTGTATGAGTGTTTGTGTGTGTTTGTGGTTCCGTTATGGGTGTGTGTATGAGTGGTTTGTGTGTGTATGTGTGTGTGTGTTTGTTGTGTGTAAGGGTGTGATGTGCTGTGCGTGTATGAGTGTTTGTTTGTCGTGTTTGTTGTTGTATGAGTGTTTGTTTGTGTGTTTTGTGTGTATGAGTGTTTGTGTGTGTTTGTGTGTATGAGTTGTTTGTGGTTTGGTGTGTTTGAGTGTGTGTGTATGGGTGTGTGTGCGCAGTTGTGTGTGTTGTGTGTGGAGTGTTTGTTGTGTGGTGTGTGTGTTTGTGTATGGGTTGTGTGTATGAGTGTTTGTGTGTGTATGAGTGTGTGTATGAGTTGTTTGTGTGTGTTGGTGTGTTTGTGTGTGTGTGTTTGTGTGTGTGTGTGTGTGTGTGTTGTATGAGTGTTGTGTGTGTGTGTGTGTGTATGAGGGTTGTGTTGTGTGTTTGTGTGATGTTGTGTTGTGTGTTGTGTGTGTGTGTGTGTGTGTGTGTATGAGTGTTTGTGTGTGTGTGTGTTGTGTGTTTGTGTTGTATGAGTGTTGGTGTGTGTGTGGTGTGTGTTTGAGTGTTTGTGTGTGTGTGTGTGCGTGTGCTTGTGTGTTTGGTGTGCGTGTGTGTTTTGTTGTTGTATGTGTGTATGAGTTTGTGTGATTGTGTATGTGTGTGTTTACCTTTCTGTCTGTGCTGTGCGTGTGGTGTATGTGTATGAGTGTTTGTGTGTGTGTATGTGTGTTCGTATGCATGTGTACGTGTGTGTATGTGTATTTGTGTGTGTGTGTTTGTGTGACTGTATGTATGCGTGTTTGTGTGCATTGTGTGTATGTTTATGTGTCTATATGCATGTGTATTTGTATGGTTGTTTTCTAACCAGATGCTTATATAATATCCTAATCTTAAAATCACAAACGACACAAATACTTGCACAAACACAAACAAAACAAAAAAAAGCCAGATCTATATATACTATCGCACCGCATTTTTCAGCGTGCAATGAGCAGCTGCAACGGATAAAACAGCTGCAACGGACAAAACAGCTGCAAACGGCAGCTGCAACGGACAACAGCTGCAACGGACAAACAGCTGCAACGGAAAAACAGCTGCAACGGACAAAACAGCTGCAAGGACAAAACAGCTGCAACGGACAAAACAGCTGCAACGGACAAAACAGCTGCAACGGACAAAACAGCTGCAACGGACAAAACAGCTGCAACGGACAAAACAGCTGCAACGGACAAAACAGCTGCAACGGACAAAACAGCTGCAACAAAACAGCTGCAACGGATAAAACAGCTGCAACGGACAAAACAGCTGACGGACAAACAGCTGCAACGGACAACAGCTGCAAACGGAAAACAGCTGCAACGGACAAAACAGCTACAACGGACAAAACAGCTGCAACGGACAAAACAGCTGCAACAAAACAGCTGACAAAACAGCTGCCAACGGACAAAACAGCTGCAACGGACAAAACAGCTGCAACGGACAAACAGCTGCAACGGACAAAACAGCTGCAACGGACAAAAGCTGCAACGGACAAAACAGCAACGGACAAAACAGCTGCAACGCCAGACACAAAACAGCTACAACGGAAAAACAGCTGCAACGGACAAAACAGCAACGGACAAAACAGCTGCAACGGACAAACAGCTGCAACGGACAAAACAGCTGCAACGGACAAAACAGCTGACAAAACAGCTGCAACGGACAAAACAGCTGCAACGGACAAAACAGCTGCAACGGACAAAACAGCTGCTCAGGAGACATGCAACATTTCCCACGTGAGATAAATGACTTGTAAGAGAACTTTGGCAACTAATTTGACCTTTTCGAGGATGACATATTCGCGAGAAAAGTTGTGAATGAAAGGGAAGCCAGATTTCACTTCTCAGAGAGTTGGTGGGTGAGATCTTTAAGGAAAAAAAATGATGGCTGTAATAACTCTTTGGAGATAAATGTTTTCTCTCTCTCTCTATCTGTCTGTCTATCTGTCTATCTATTTCCCTTTCTTTCTTTCTTTCTTTCTTTCTTTCTTTCTTTCTTTCTCTCTCTCTCTCTCTCTCTCTCTCTCTCTCTCTCTCTCTTCTCTCTCTCTCTCTCTCTCTCTGTCTCTCTCTCTCTCTCTCTCTCTCTCTCTCTCTCTCTCTCTCTCTCTCTCTCTCTCTCTCTCTCTCTCTTCTCTCTCTCTCTCTCTCTCTCTCTTTCTGTGTTTATCTGTTCTATCTATCTATCTATCTATCTATCTATCTATCTTCTTATATATCCTTTCCTTCTTTCCTTTTTCGTCTTTGCAATATACCTTTTTTTATCACCTAAGGTTCTGCGATAGAAATAAAGAAAAAAAGAGTCTTTATAAGTGATGCACCTTTAATTTCCCTTCTGAATTATTTTGCCTTTTATTTCCATAACCAAATGTAAATTTAGTTTAATTACATTGCGACATTGTAGAAAAG
>NW_020872595.1:286105-291105 GCF_003789085.1 Penaeus vannamei
TTTATGTAGATAAGTTTAATGTTTCAACACACTTCATTAGGTGCTTCGTAGTTAATGAATTATGTAAAGTTATCAAATTATAGTAACAATATATTATTTCCGTAAAGTATTGTATTACCGCCAGCATTCTACTTTTGGCATCCATTGTGAAGTAAAAGAAAAACGCTAGAAAATTTCACGAGGAAATAGGAGTGCATACCTTATAAAACGTCTATGTAATCACCTCTCTCTCTCTCTCTCTCTCTCTCTCTCTCTCTCTTTCTCTCTCCTCTCTCTCTCTCTCTCTCTCTCTCTCTTCTCTCTCTCTCTCTCTCTCTTCAGATTTTGCCATCTAGGATACCTACTTAAATCTACCATGTTAACAGTGACCCTCTCTATATGATATAAATCCTATAATACAAATTCTAATACACGCTTACAACCTATAATATAATAACCTACAATAAATACACACACATTAAACTAGGGACGTCACGGCCAATACTCCAAACAAGAGGCGTTTCGAGTCCATGACGTCATCGTTTGTAGAGGTGGAGCCTCGAGTTCATGACGTCATCGTTTGTAGAGGTGGAGCCTATCATTTACTCGAGAACAGGCTCCGCCCCCTTGCATGTGTGACAGCGCTTCGTCCCCGGGGCCCTTCACTGAGCGTTAGGTCGAGCACTACAGTTGCCAGCTAGAATAATTTATTTTTAATTGATATGGGAAAGACATCGCTGAACAGGCACAGTGCTGGTTGTACTCAAGGAGGTTATGAGTAAGGTGTTTGTATAGGGAGCAGAAGGAAATGTTCTCTCTCTCTTCTCTTCTCTTCTCTTCTCTTCTCTTCTCTTCTCTTCTCTTCTCTTCTCTTCTCTCTCTCCTCTCCTCTCCTCTCTCCTCTTCTCTTCTCTTCTCTTCTCTCTCTTCTCTCTCTTCTCTTCTCTTCTCTCTCTCTCTCCTTTCCTCAACAGACGAGAGGAAATGTATTGCCAATTAAGGGGAAAAAGAAAATTATATCAGTAAGCACAAACACAATAACGTTTTCACAAAGATGTAAAGAAAAAAAAGTGTTTTTGTGGCTTTTTTTTTCACTTTATCCATCTTTTGAGTCGCTTTTTTTTCTTCTTTCTTTCTTTCATTTTTGGTCTCAACAACACACGCACAGCAAATGTTTGTTACGTGACCAACATACACCAAAATAATTAATAAACAGATTAAAGAAATAACCACCAAAATAAATTTATGAATAGATAAATTAATCAACAGATGGATAAATAAACAAATGAATACATAAACAAACAAACAAATACATTCACAAACAAATAGACAAACAAAAACACGAGAATCCTTGGAGAAATAAACAACGGCATTACGATCATAGAGACCGCGAACATATTCGACTTTCCTTGAGAAAAAGGATTTGAGAAAGGTTTTGTACCAGCGGCTACTTTTCCCGGGGTTATGAGCCTTCTAACAAGCCTAAGTACGAAGGTCCAGAGGGAGATATATTCTAAAAGATAGAGAAAGTATCTTGGAAAGAAATATTTAAGGACGAGATGTGAGAGGGAATGAACAATAGAGATGGAAATGGATAAATCAGGAGGAGGTTGGAAATGTAAATAAGTATATATGGCGCAAGTAGTATCATTCTTATCATTATTACTATCATTATCATCATTATTATTATCATTACTATCATCATCATTATCGTTATCTTTTCATATTTATTATCATTATGAATATTACTATTAGAGCTACTTTTATAATCGTTATTATCATCATCATCATCTTCATCACCATTATCACAAAAATTATTGTTACATAAATAGTAGCACTGCCAGAAGTATAGGAAAATAAAAAAAAAAAAGATAATAATAAACAATAATAATAATATTAATATTAATAAATAGATAAAAAGTAATGACAATGAAGATGAATACATGATTTGGAACTTATTATGTGAATTTTAATGACTTGATTATTTATAGTTTACGAAATATATTGTGTTTTGGCACCATGAAATTATGTGTTTTTTGATGGAACTCATAACTTAATGACTTGATTATTTATAGTTTACGAAATATATTGTGTTTTGGCACCATGAAATATCATTTATGAGTTTTACCTTGACTATTTTCAGGTATTGTATCATTACATTTCTTGGGAACATTAAATTGATCTTTAAGTATATTGTTATGCTTTGGTCATGCTTTTTGTTTTAAGATTAATGACATAATCATCTGATATTGTTCAAGGAAACTTGTGTGATTTTATTTATTCCTAGATTTAAAATGTGTAAATTTATTTCTCTTGTCTTTTGCTAGACTTGTGATTTTATAATACTGTATTTTTAATAACAGTATAATAATATAACAATAATAATGATAATAACAATAGTTATAATAATATAATGATAACAATAATAATGACAACGATAATAATGATAACAGTAATGATAATGATAATAATGAGGATATTGCTAATAATGATAATGTTAATAATAATAATGATAAACAACAATGATAATATCAATAATAATGATAATAACAATAATAAAAATAATAATATAATAATAATAATAATAATAATAATAATAATAATAATAATAATAATAATAATAATAATAAAATAATAATAATAATAGAAATAATAATGATAACAAAAAATAATGATCATGATGATATTGATGATAATAATGGTAATAATAACGTTAATATTCTAACATTATCATCATCATCACGTTACTAATAATAATACAAACGAACACCCAAGCAGGAACCGAAGAAGAAGAACAAGGAAAGTCCTGAATAATCAAGAAATGAAGAGAAAACGAACACTGTCGAAAGTGGACGAACGGAATCGGACAAAAATCACATTAAGGAAACGAAAATCTAAGGTAAAATATTTTTCTGGTTGGAGGCCGTTTAATCCTCAATGAACAAGGGCCAGAGGTGTCTTTGTGTGTACCTGTGTATTTGTGTGTGTGTGTCTATCTGTAGATATATATCTATATCTATCTATTTATATGTATCTGTGTGTGTGTTTGTGTTTGTGTGTGTGTGTGTGTGTGTGTGTGTGTGTGTGTGTGTGTGTTGTGTGTGTGTGTGGTGTGTGTTGTGTGTGTGTGTTTGTGTGGTGTGTTTGTTGGTGTGTGTGGTGCGTGCGTGCGTGCGTGCGTGTGTGTGTTTATGCACATGCTTATACATGTGCGTGTATGTATGTTTAAACACGTGTGCATATGTGTTTATATGCGCATCTGTTTATACATTTACAGATACCTCAACAAAGTACAGACCATCTCCACTGGCACACGATATCCCACTCCACACCCGCATCCACGCGCAGCTGAACACCAACATTCCCTTCAACAACCACTCAGAACACCGCTGCAAAACAAGCCCCGTCAAACAGCACGAAGCAAGTCGTCTCTGAGGCTACAATCACAACCTCATTTTGCTTCTCCTTCGGGCCAAGGAAGAAGAATCACAACCTCATTTTGCTTCTCCTTCGGGCCAAGGAAGAAGAAACACAACCTCATTTTGCTTCTCCTTCGGCCAAGGAAGAAGAAACAAACCTCATTTTGCTTCTCCTTCGGGCCAAACACAACTCATTTTGCTTCTCCTTCGGGCCAAGGAAGAAGGATCACCACCTCATTTTGCTTCTCCTTCGGGCCAAGGAAGAAGAATCACAACCTCATTTTGCTTCTCCTTCGGCCAAGGAAAGAAGAATCACAACCTCATTTTGCTCTCCTTCGGGCCAAGGAAGAAGAATCACAACCTCATTTCGCTTCTCCTTCGGCCAAGAAGAAGAATCACAACCTCATTTGCTTCTCCTTCGGGCCAAGGAAGAAGAATTCAACCTCATTTCGCTTCTCCTTCGGGCCAAGGAAGAAGAATCACAACCTCATTTCGCTTCTCCTTCGGGCCAAGGAAGAAGAATCACAACCTCATTTTGCTTCTCCTTCGGGCCAAGGAAGAAGAATCACAACCTCATTTTGCTTCTCCTTCCAAGGAAGAAGAATTCATTTTGCTTCTCCTTCGGGCCAAGGAAGAAGAATCACAACCCATTTTGCTTCTCCTTCGGGCAAGGAAGAGAATCACAACCTCATTTGCTTCTCCTTCGGGCCAAGGAAGAAGAATCACAACCTCATTTCGCTTCTCCTTCGGGCCAAAGAAGAAGAATCAACAACCTCATTTTGCTTCTCCTTCGGGCCAAGGAAGAAGAATCACAACCTCATTTTGCTTCTCCTTCGGGCCAAGGAAGAAGAATCACAACCTCATTTTGCTTCTCCTTCGGGCCAAGGAAGAAGAAACCAACCTCATTTTGCTTCTCCTTCGGGCCAAGGAAGAAGCTCATTTTGCTCTCCTTCGGGCCAAGGAAGAAGAATCACAACCTCATTTTGCTTCTCCTTCGGGCCAAGAAGAAGAATCTCCTCCTTCGGGCCAAGAAGAAGAATCACAACCTCATTTGCTTCTCCTTCGGGCCAAGGAAGAAGAATCACAACCTCATTTTCGCTTCTCCTTCGGCCAAGGAAGAAGAATTACAACCTCATTTCGCTTCTCCTTCGGGCCAAGGAAGAAGAATCACAACCTCATTTCGCTTCTCCTTCGGGCCAAGGAAGAAGAAACACAACCTCATTTTGCTTCTCCTTCGGGCCAAGGAAGAAGAATCACAACCTCATTTTGCTTCTCCTTCGGCCAAGGAAGAAGAATCACAACCTCATTTGCTTCTCCTTCGGGCCAAGGAAGAAGAATCACAACCTCATTTTGCTTCTCCTTCGGGCCAAGGAAGAAGAATCACAACCTCATTTCGCTTCTCCTTCGGGCCAAGGAAGAAGAATCACAACCTCATTTCGGGCCAAGGAAGAAGAATCACAACCTCATTTCGCTTCTCCTTCGGGCCAAGAAGAAGAATCACAACCAATTTTGCTTCTCCTTCGGGCAAGGAAGAAATATCACAACCTCATTTTGCTTCTCCTTCGGGCCAAGAAGAAGAAAATCACAACCTCATTTCGCTTC
>NW_020872595.1:293605-298605 GCF_003789085.1 Penaeus vannamei
TATTTCCAACTACACTACTACATATATTTATTATATATATAATAGGTATTTAAGTACTCATATGATTTAGTGTAAATGGTACTGTTATGGCTTAATTTGTACTATATAATCTTAATGTTAGTATGATGTATGTTAGTCCAGTATATTATATTTATCTATATATATTTATCATTTATCTAATCATATATGCCGTGATATATATAAAATACATAAATTATATTTAAACCCACAATATAAATACTGAGATCTATAACGCATATAATGATAATAAAATTTTATACTTATAATAGTATATACTATATATAACTATATTACCTATATATTGAAATGTGCCTGTAAAGTGTGTGTGTGTGTGATGTGTATGTATATATGATAGTGTGATGTTGTAAGACATAGGCCATACATATATGTTAAGTATTATATAAATCAATTTACTATAAATAATATAGCTACTATATATTATNTCCCATATCATTTTACACGTTTCAAAGAGCATACAAGGGTTATATTGAATTTCAAAGTGCAGCGCTAAGGGTTCCAAATCAGAGGGATAAAAACCTGCAGCTTTATATCGGCCAAGGGATCCCGGGTTTGACAGCGATGAGCGGAGGGCAAAGGGAAGGAACGGAAGGAGGGAAGAGGGAGGAGCGGAAGAGAGAAAAGAGAGAGAGAGAGATAGATGGAGGAGGAGCTTACGGGGATCCCGGTGACAGGAGCAGCGTAAGGGGTCAGCGATGAGAACCTGGGTAGCGGAGAGGGAGGGAGATGGAGGTAGAGGGAGAGGACGAGGGAGGAGAGACAGAGGGAGAGGAGGAGAAGAGAGAGATGGGTGGAGACAAGGGAGAGAGGCGAAGGGACGCCCAGGTGAGAGAGAGGGAGAGAGAGGAGAGAGAGGAGAGTAGGGAGGAGAGGAGAGAGAGAGAGAGAGAAGAGAGAGGGAGAGAGAGAAGAGAGACACCCATTCATTTACACGTTCAAAGAGCATTACAAGGTTTATATTGAAATTTCAAAGTGAGGTTCAAAATCGGATAGAAAGATAAAACCCCTGCAGCTTTATATCAGGCAACGGGGTTTCCCGGTGACAGGCGGAGCGAAAGGGGCAAACGGGGAAGGAGGGAAGGAGGGAAGGAGGGAAGGAGAGAGGGAAGGAGGGAAGGAGGAAGGAGGGAAGAGAAGGGAGGGAGGGCGAGGGGGAGGGTGAGGAGGAGGGAGGGAGCTGGGAGGGGGTCAGGGGTAGGGAGGAGAGAGAGAGAGAGGAAGAGAGAGGTGAGAGGAGCGGAGAGAGAGAGAGGAGAAGAGGAGAGAGAGTAGCCACGGGGATCCCGATGACAGTGAGAGCGATCACAGGGCAAAGGTGGGAAGAAGGGAATGAGGGAGGGAGGAAGAGAGGAAATGAAAGATGGAGGGAAAGGGACGGCGGAAAGAGGGAGAAGGAATAGGAAGAGAAAGAGGAAAGAGAAAGACGGGAAAGAGGAGAGAGAGAAGAGATGAGAGAGAGTGAGAGAGGAGAGAGAGAGAGAGAGAGAGAGATGAGAGAGAAGAGAGAGGGAGAGGAGAGAGAGAGAGAAGGAAGAAGAGTGAGAGGTGAGAGGTATGAGGGAGAGGGGAGGGCGAGGGGGATAAGGAGAGAGAGAGAGAGGGAGAGAGAGAAGGAGACGACCGGGGAGGAGATGAGAGAGAGAGGAGAGAGAGAGAGAGACGGGAGAGGGTAGAGAGGGAGACGGGAGAGAGAGATGAGAGAGGAGAGAAGAGGAGAGGAGAGAAGAGAGGAGACGCCGAGAGGATACGGAACGCGAACCGCAAGGAATCGTGAGAGCGACGAGACGAGAGAAGAGAGGAGAGAGAGGGAGAGAGAGAGAGAGGAGGGAGAGGTCACACAGAGAGAGAGAGAGAGAGGAGAGAAGAGGGAAGAGAGAGAGAGTGAGAAGAGAGAGAGATGGAGACGAGAGAGAGAGAGGAGGAGAGGAGAGAGAGAGACGGGATGAGTAGGAGTAGAAGGAGAGAGTGGGAGAAGGAGAAGGAAGGCGGGAGAGGCAGGAGGAGGAGGAGAGAGAAGGAGGGAAAAGAGAGTAAGGAGAAGAAGAGTACAGAAATACAGATCCCGAGCATACACATTACATGACTTAAAAGGCGAAATCGTCCATTATGCATTGAAAGAGCCGCCTGCGACTCACGGGTCATGAGAAGTCACGAGACCCGGTCAAAAGGAGCAAGAGAGTCTAGTTACTGTGATGACGATGATGATGATGTTTATGGGAAGGGGATTGGCCACTAAGTGTGAGCGTTGCTAATATGTGAAATGCGTGTATACATACATATACACACACACACACACCACCACACACACACACACACGTTACACACACACACACACGCACACACACACGTAACCACACACACACCGCACACAACCACCAACACCACACACACACACGCTCACACACATACACATACACACACACAAACACACACAAAATTAATACCAACGACATAGCGAAACCCTCCCCACCATCCCATCCACCCCCACGAAAAATAAGAAGAAAAGAAAAAGGAAGAAGAAGAAAGAAGAAAGAAAGGAAGAAGAAGAAGAAGAAGAAAAGAAAGAAAAGAAGAAGAAGAAGAAAAAGAAAGGAAACAAGAAGAGAAGAAAGAAGAAAAGAAAAGAAATAAACGATATATAAGAAGAAGAAAAGAAAGAAAACAAAGAAAAGAAAAGAAATAAAAGAAGAAAAGAAAAAAAAGGAAAAAGAAGAAGAAAGGAAAGAAAGAAGAAGAAAAAAGAAAAAGGAAAAGAAAAAAGAGAGGAAAAAAAAAGAAGAGAAAGAAAAGAAGAATAAGAAAAGAAAAGAAGAAAGAAGAAGAAAAAGAAAGAGAAGGAGAAAAAAAAAGAAAAAAAAAGAAAAAAGAAAAAGAAAAAAGAGAAAGAAAAGAAGGAAAGAAGAAGAAAGAAAGAAGAAGAAAGAAGAAGGAAAAAGAAAAAAAAGAAAAAAAAAGAAAAAAGAAAAAGAAAGGAGAAAAAAAAAAAAAAAACAACCGCGAAACCTTAACCCCTGCAAACCCAGCCTGCAGACGGCCGGCAGACTCGCCCTCACTCCGGACCGCCCTTAAGAAAGAAAAAGAAGAAAAAGAAAAGAAAGAAGAAAGTAGAGAAAAGGAAAAAATGAGAAGAAAGAAGAAAAGAAAGGAAAGAAAAAAGAAGAAGAAGAAGAAAAAGAAGAAGAAAAAAAAAAGGAAAAAGAAAAGGAAGAAAAGAAAGAAAGAAGAAGAAAAAACAAAGAAAAAAAAAAGAAAAAAAGTAAGAAAGAAAGAAAGAAAGAAAGAAAAAAACACGCGAAACCTAACCCCTGCAAAACCCAGCCTGCAGACGGCCGGCAGACTCGCCCTCACTCTGGACCCCGTCCTTAAAGAAAGAAGAAGAAAAAGAAAAGAAAGAAAGAGAAAGAAGAAAGAAAGAAAAAAAAAAAGAAAAAAAAAGAAAGAAAAAAAGAAGAAAAGAGAAAAAGAGAAGAAGGAAAGAAAGAAGAAGAAGAAAGAAGGAAGGAAAAGAAAGAAAGAAAAAAAAAAGAAAAAAGAAAGAAGAAAGAAAGAAAGAAGAAGAAAAGAAAGAAAAGAAAAAAGAAAAAGAAAAAGAAAAAATAAGAAAGAAAGAAAGAAAAAAAAAACACGCGCGCGGAAAAACTAACCAACCCCTGCCAAAACCCAGCTGGCAGACGGCCGGCAGACTCGCCTCACTCCGGACCGCCTTAAAGGAAGAAGAAGAAAAGAAGAAGAAGAAGTAGAAAGAAAGGGAAAGAAAAGAAAAAGAAGAAAAGAAAGAAATAAGAAGAGAAGAAAGAAAGAAGAAAAAGAAAGAAAAGAAGAAGGAAAAGGAAAGAAAAGAAGAAGAAAAGAAAAAGAAAAAAAAAGAAAAAAGTAAGAAAAGAAAGAAAGAAAAAAAAAAAACACGCGAAACCTAACCCCTGCAAAACCCAGCCTGCAGACGGCCGGCAGACTCGCCTCACTCCGGACCGCCTTAAAGAAAGAAGAAGAAGAAAAAAGAAAGAAGAAGAGAAAGAATGAAGGAACAAGAAAGAAAGGAAAGAATGAAGGAAGAAGAAAGAAAGGAAAAAAGAAAAAAGAAAAAGAAAAGAAGAAAAGGAAAGAAAAAGAAGAAGAAAAGAAAAGAAAGAAGAAGAAGAAAAAGAAAAAAAAAAAAAAAGTAAGAAAGAAAGAAAGAGAAAAAAAAAAAAAAAACACGCGAAACCTAACCCCTGCAAAACCCAGCCTGCAGACGGCCGGCAGACTCGGCCTCACTCCGGACCGCCTTAAAGAAAGAAGAAGAAGAGAAAAGAAAGAAGAAGTAGAAAGAAGAAGAAGAAAAGAAAAAGAAGAAAGAAAGAAAGAAGTAAAGTAGAAAGAAAGAAAGAAAAAAGAAAAAAAGAAAAAGAAAGAAAAGAAAAGAAAGAAAGAAGAAAGAAAAGAAAGAAAGAAGAAAGAAAAGAAAAAGAAAAAAAGAAAAAGTAAGAAAGAAAGAAAGAAAAAAAAAAAAAACACGCGAAACCTAACCCCTGCAAAACCCAGCCTGCAGACGGCCGGCAGACTCGCCTCACTCCGGACCGCTTAAAGAAAGGAAGAAGAAGAAGAAAAGAAAGAAGAAGTAGAAAGAAGGAAGAAAGAAAAAGGAAAAGAAAGAAAGAAGAGAAGAAGAAGAAAAGAAAAAAGAAAAAAAAGGAAAAAGAAAGAAAGAAGAAGAAAAAGAAAGAAGGAAAAAAAGAAAAAGAAAAGAAGAAAAGAAAGAAAGAAGAAAGAGAAAAGAAAGAAAGAAGAAGAAAGAAAAAGAAAAAAAGAAAAAGTAAGAAAGAAAGAAAGAAAAAAAAAAACACGCGAAACCTAACCCCTGCAAAACCCAGCCTGCAGACGGCCGGCAGACTCGCCTCACTCCGGACCGCCTTAAAGAAAGAAGAAGAAAAAGAAAGAAAAGAAAGAAAGAAAAGAAGAAAGAGAAGGAATGAGAAAAGAAA
>NW_020872595.1:303605-310069 GCF_003789085.1 Penaeus vannamei
ATAAAAGTAGTTACATAAAACGTATGTATCTTAAAAAACAAAAAAAAAAACATTAAAACCCACGAAGCATAATTCAAACCATAAAATAATATTTAAAAGTTAGCTAATCACGAAAAATGTATAAATCATTAAGCAAAACTGTTATTAATTAAATGATTTACTGTTAAAGAAAATTCTATTAAGTAATAAATATTACCTCAGTTCATAATGGTAGTTACGTAATTTGAAGACAGATATACGAAAGACATAATAAATTGATTATGAAAAAAACGAAAAAAAAAAATGGAAAGGAAGAATAAATGCAAAAATAAGAAAAAATTATTGAAAATCAAAACAAAATCAAATAAACCTAAAAAAAAAAAAATAAAAGCATAAAAAAACATAATCAAATCAAATAAAACGCAAAACGAGAAAGAAAGATTAAGATTGCAAAAGAATTAAGAAAGGAGTAAAAAAAAAAAAAAAAAAAACAGAAGAAAGAAAAATAAAGAAAAAATCTCGACTCATATTTTCAAAAATCTTAAGCAGCGGCGTCTGGAACCTTCGATAAATAATAATCCCTTCGATGGAAAGTTGAAGACCCCCCCATTGACCCCCCCTCCACCCATCCCCCCTCCACCCCTCCACCCATCCCCCCCTCCCCCATCCCCCTCCCTCCCTCCACCCATTCTCTTTCTCCCTCCCTCCCCTCCCCTATCACTACCTAGTTCCTCCTTCTCTCTTTCTCTCTTCTATTTCCTATAGTTCTATTTTTTTTTTATCTTTATTCATTCTTCTTCTTTTTATGCTTTTAATCTTTATTTTTTTTTCTCTCTCTCTTTTTCGTTTTTTTTTCTTTTCTCTCTTTTGTTCCGTTAGGTTCTATTGGTATGAAAAATGTTTTTTATATCTCTCATTTTCCTTTGCTTTTCTTCCCTTTCTCTCTCTTTCTATATTCCTTTCTTTCAGCTATTCTATTTTTTTCTTATCTCCTTATTCTCCTTCCCTCTTCTTCACTAATCACTTCACTTTCCCTCTGCCGTTAATTTCCTCCAACTCCCTTCTCGTTTCCTCTATTTTTTTTTCGTTTCCCTTCCCTACTCCCCCTCCCTCTCATCCCCCCTTCCCCTGCCATAACCCCCTCCAATCTTACCTCCTACCCTTCCTACTCCCTTTCTATCTTTCTATCTACCACTCACACCTCTCTCCCTTCAACTTTCTCTCTCATCTCTTCTACATACCCCCTCCTCTCCTCCCCTTACCTCTCTCATCCATCCTGCTTTCTCTCCCCTTACGCATGTCATTATATCTATTCCTTCCCCTCATTCTTTTCGCAGATCCTTCTCTTTCTCCTTCTTCTCCTCCCATTCACCCCTCCTACCCCCCTCTCACCGTTACATAAAGAAACACACATGCGCATGTATACTATCTATTTAATCCGTCTTTCCTATCGTATAAATCTATCTATCGCTCTACGTACCTATATATCTATCGGTCTGTCTAGCTATCGTATATCTATCTATCTAACGGCATAAATTATCTATTCTATCGGTCACCTACCTACGATTCACCCCCTCCCATCTCCCCCTCCCAACCCCTCTCCCCATAACCCCCATCCCCCAACATCCACTCCAACACCCTCCACCAAATCCATCCCCATCCCCCCAACCCCTCCCCCTAAACTCCCACTACCAAAACTTCTCCACCATTTATTCCTTCTAGGGCCCCCATCCTCCATCCCCCACCCCTATCCACCCATCCCTCTCCCATCCCCCCAAATCCCACTCCAAACCCCTCCACCAACACCCAGCCCCTCTCCCCATACCTCCATCATCTCTCCCAATTCCCCTTGCCCCATGCCCCGCCACCTCCCATACCCCCTCCAACCAACACCATCCGCTCCCCCCCTTATTCCACCCAATGCCCCCCAATCCCTCCATCCCCTCACCCCTATCCCTCCCGCCCATACCCGCTCCACCAACCCCTATCCCCTCCGCAACGTCCCGCCCACTACATCCCCTCCATCTTCTGCCCCCCATCCACCATCCCACTTCCCCCCCATTCCCCGCCCAGCTTCTGCCATGCAAGAAGGAAGAGAAATGTCTTGAGAAGGTCTCGAGGTTCACGCCTCAAAGTGTCTCTTCTTCCAAGAGCGTAAAACCCCGCATCCCCCCATCCCCACTCGTCCACGCCAATCCCCCAGCTTCCTTCTGCAATGCAAGAAGGAAGAGAAATGTCTTCTTGAAGAGGTCCTCGAGGTTCACGCGCCTCAAGTGTCCTGCTTCTGTCTTCCAAGACGACGTAATAACCCCCATCCCCCCATCCCACTCCTCCGCCATCCCCGACCAGCTTCTGCATTGCAAGAAGGAAGAGAAATGTTCTTTGAGAGGTCTCGAGGTTCACCGCTCAAGTGTCCTGCTTCTTTCCAAGACCGTAAAAAAACCCCCTCATCCCCCCATCCCCACTCCCCCCATCCCCACCAGCTTCTGCATGCAAGAAAGGAAGAAAAAAATGTCTTGAAGAGGTCCTCGAGGTTCACGGCCTCAAGTGTCCTCTTCTTCCCAAGACGTAAAAACCGCATCCCCCCCAATCCCCACTCCCCCCGCCACATCCCCCCAGCTTCTTCTGCATGCAAGAAGGAAGAAAAGTGTCTGAGAGGTCCTTCGAGGTTCACGCCTCAAGTGTCCCTCTTACTTTGTCCAAGACGTAAAAACCGCGCCATCCCCCGCCATCCCCACGTCCCCCCCATACCCCCCAGCTTCTGCATGCAAGAAGGAAAGAAAATATGTCTTGAGAGGTCTCGAGGTTCACGCCTCCAAGTGTCTCTTCTTCCAAGACGTAAAACCCCCCATCCCCACTCATCCCCGCCACCCCCATCCCCCAGCTTCTGCATGCAAGAAGGAAAGAAAAATGCCTTGAGAGGTCTCGAGGTTGCAACGCTCAAGTGTCTCTTCTTCCAAGCACGTAAAACCCCCATCCCCCCATCTCGCACCCCACTCCACCCATCCCCCCAGCTTCTGCATGCAAGAAAGGGAAAGAGAAATGTCTTGAGAGGTCTCAGAAGGTTTCAACCGCCATCAGTGTCTCTTCTTTCCAAGACGTAAAACACCACCATCCCCTTCCATCCCGCCACTCCCCCCCATCCCCCAGCTTCTCTGCATGCAAGAAGGAAAGAAAAATGTCTTGAGAGGTCTCGAGGTTCACGCCCTCAAAGTGTCTCTTTCTTCCAAGAACGTAAAACCCTCCCCCCATCCCCCCACCCCCCCATTCCCCCCAGCTTCTGCATGCAAGAAGGAAGAAAAATGCCTTGAGAGGTTCTCGAGGTTCACGCCTCTCAAGTGTCTCTTCTTCCAAGACGTAAAACCCCAATCCGCCATCCCCTCCGCCCCCCATCCACCCCCAGCTCTGCATGCAAGAAGAAGAAAAATGTCTTGAGAGGTCTGCGAAGTTCACGCCCAAGTGTCCTCTTCTTCGCAAGACAGTAAAACCCCTCATCCCCGACCATCCCCCCCCCCCCCATCCCGCACCAGCTTCTGCAATGCAAGAATGGGAAGAAAAATGTCCTTGAGAGGTCTCGAGGTTCACGCCTCAAGTGTCTTTCTTCAAAAAGACGTAAAACCCCATCCCCCCCCATCCCCACTCCCCCCCCATCCCCCAGCTTTTCCTGCATGGCAAGAAGGAAGAAAAAATGCCTTGAGAGGCTCTCGAGGTTCACGCCTCAAGTGTCTCTTCTTCCAAGACGTAAAACCCCCATCCCCCCCATCCCCACTCCCCCCATCCCCCCAAGCTTCTGCATGCAAGAAGGAAGAAAAATGTCTTGAGAGGTCTCGAGGTTCACGCCTCAAGCGTCCTCTTCTTCCAAGACGTAAACCCCATCCCCCATTCCCCACTCCCCCCCATCCCCCAGCTTCTGCATGCAAGAAGGAAGAAAAATGCCTTGAGAGGTCTCGAGGTTCACGCCTCAAGTGTTCTCTTCTTCCAAGACGTAAAACCCCCATCCCCCCCATCCCCACTACCCCCCCATCCCCCCAGCTTCTGCATGCAAGAAGGAAGAAAAATGCTTGAGAGGTCTCGAGGTTCACGCCTCAAACGTCTCTTCTTCCAAGACGTAAAACCCCATCCCCCCCATCCCCTCTCCCCCCATCCCCCAGCTTCTGCATGCAAGAAGGAAGAAAAATGTCTTGAGAGGTCTCGAGGTTCACCGCCTCAAGTGTCTCTTCTTCCAGACGTAAAACCCCCATCCCCCCCATCCCCCACTCCCCCATCCCCCCAGCTTCTGCATGCAAGAAGGAAAGAAAATGTCTTGAGAGGTCTCGAGGTTCACGCCTCAAGTGTCTCTTCTTCCAAGACGTAAAACCCCCATCCCCATGCCCCCCCCCCCCTCCACCACCCATCCCCCATCCTCCCTCCCCATCCCCCATCCCCCCAGCTTCTGCATGCAAGAAGGAAGAAAATATGTCTTGAGAGGTCTCGAGGTTCACGCCTCAAGTGTCTCTTCTTCCAAGACGTTAAAACCCCCATCCCCCATCCCCACTCCCCCAGCCCCATCCCCAGCTTGCAAATGCAAGAAGGAAGAAAAATGTCTTGAGAGGTCTCGAGAGGTTCACGCCTCAACCGTTCTCTTCTTCAAGACGTAAAACCCCCATCCCCCCATCCCCTCTCCCCCCATCCCCCCAGCTTCTGCATGCAGAAGGAAGAAAAATGTCTTGAGAGGTCTCGAGGTTCACGGCCCTGCAAGCGTCCTCTTCTTCCAAGACGTAAAACCCCATCCCCATCCCCACTCGCCCCCCATCCCCCCAGCTCTGCATGCAAGAAGGAAAGAAAAATGTCTTGAGAGGTCTCGAGGTTCACCCGCCTCAAGTGTCGTCTTCTTCCAAGACGTAAAACCCCCATCCCCCATCCCCACTCCCCCCCCATCCCCCAGCTTCTGCATGCAAGAAGGAAGAAAAATGTCTTGAGAGGTCTCGAGGTTCACGCCTCAAGTGTCTCTTCTTCCAAGACGTAAAATCCTGCAAGAACAAATAACTATCCTCGGTGAGGATTATTTATGCGGAGGAGAAATTTTGGTCGCGTCTTCCAGGCCGAAAGATTTTTCTTTCTTCTTTCTTCTTTCTTCTTCTTGTTCCTTTCTTCTTGTCTTCTTCTTCTTCTTTTCTTTCTTCTCTTCTTCTTCTTCTTCTTCCTCCTCTTCCTTCTTCTGACACCTAAAGCTAAGAAAGAGAAAGATTAAAAGAAAGAGAAAGTGAAAAAAAGAGAAAGAAAAAAACTAAAAAGATAAAAGAAGAGACCCCAGACACAAAACAAAACAAAGAAAAGAAAAAAAGAAAAAAGAAAAACCAAATAAATGAAAAAAAATCCCCCCCCCCTCAAAAAAAAAATCTACAATATTCCTCAAAAATACACACATTCCCCCTCCCTCCCTCCCCCTCCCCCCCCCCACACAGAGCTCATAACTAACCGCGTCTAAAAAACATAAAAGAAAAAATATATTTAAAAAGAAAAAGTCTTCAAAAAAAAAGAAAAAAAAAGTCTCACAAAAAAGAAAAAACAAAGAAAAAAAGAAAAATAAAAATACTATAAAAAGAAAAGTCTTCAAAAAAAAAAAAAAAAAATACAAATAAAAGAAAAGTCTTCAAAAAAAGAAAAAAAAAGAAAGAAAAAAAACAGTTACCATAATAACTTGCCGACGCGTTTCACCCAAGCGTGACCTATCTATAGAAAACGAAGGGGAAATAAGGTCAGTTCTTATTACGTTCGCTTTAAGGTCGAGATTTGAATGAAAGGGGAAGAAAGGGGCGGAGAGAGAGGGGAAGAGAGGGAAGGGAGAAAGAAAGACGAAGGGAATAAAAGGAAGGAGAAGGAAGAAAGAGAAGAAAGGAGAAAGAAAAAGAAGAGAAGAAAGATAGAGAAGAAGAGAGAGGTGAATGAAAGGGGGAAGAGAGGGGAAGAGAGAAGATGGGGAAGAGAGGGAAGGGAAAAGAAGACAAGGGGAACAGAAGGAAAGGAAGAAAGGAGGAGAAGGAGGGGAGGAGAGGAGATGGGAAGACAGAGGGAGGGAAGGCGAAAGAAGAACGAGGGAATAGAAGGAAGGGAGGAAGAAAGAAGAGAGGAGAGACAGTGTATTGGAAGGGGAAGAAAAAGGGGAGGAGAGAGGATGGGGGAGAGATGGGAGGGATGGGAAGGGGCAGGGAGAAGAAAGGACGCACTGGGAATAGAAGGAGAAGAAAGAGAGGAAGGAGAGAAAAAGATGTAATTGAGAAGGAGGGAAGAGGAGGAAAGGAGAGAGAAAGAAGGAGGAGGAAAAGGGAGGAAAAGGAGAGGAGAAGGAAAGGAGGAAGGGAGGAGAAGGAGAGAGAGAGAGGGGGGGGAAATGTTTTCCTCCTCAGAATTAAGTGGATGATAGAGTTAGATAAACAGATAGAAACAGCATAGCTAGTTATATCGCAGGTAGTCAGCAGGGCGAATACACGTCAGGCAACTAGTGG
>NW_020872596.1:0-15000 GCF_003789085.1 Penaeus vannamei
CTACTCTCTCTCTCTCTCTCCTCTGTTTACTCTCTCTCCTCTACTCTCTCTTTCTTCTCTCCTCTCTCTCCTCTCTACTTCTCTCTCTCTCTCTCTCTCTCTTCTTCTTCCTCTCTCTACATCTCTCTCTCCTTCTCTCTCTCTCTCTCTCTCTCTCTCTCTCTCTCATACCTCTAAACTCTCTCTCTCCTCTCTCTCTCTCTCTCTCTCTCTCTCTTCTCCTCTCTCTCTTCTCTTCTCTCCTCTCTCTCTCTATACTCTCTCTCTCTCTCTCTCTCTCTCCTCTCTCTCTCTCTCTTCTCTTCTACTCTACTTCTCTCTCTCTCTCTCTCTCTCTCATCTCTCTCTCTCTCCCTCCTCTCTCTACTTTCTCTCTCTCTCTCTCTACTCTACTTCTCTCTCTTCTCTCTCTCTACTTCGCTCTCTCTCTCTCTCTCTCCTATACTTCTCTCTCTCTCTCTCTCTCTCTACTTCTACTCTCTCTCTCTCTCTCTCTACTTCTCTCTCTCTCTCTCTCTCTCTCCTCTACTCTCTCTCTCTCTCTCTCTCTCTACTTCTCTCCTCTTCTCTCTCTCTCTCTCTCTCCTCTCTCTCTCCTCTCTCTCTCTCTCTACTTCTCTCTCTCTCTCTCTCTCTACTCTCTCTCTCTCTCTTCTCTCTCTCTTCTACTCTCTCCTCTACTCTCTCTCTCTCTCTCTTCTCTCTCTCTCTCTCTCCTCTTCTCTCTCTCTCTCTCTCTCTACTCTACTTCTCTCTCTCTCTCTCTCTCTCTACTTCTCTTCTCTCTCTCTCTCTCTCTCTCTCTCTCTCTCTCTCTCTCTACTTCTCTCTCTCTCTCTCTCTCTCTCTCTCTCTCTCGTCTACTTCTCTCTCTCTCTCTCTCTCTTCTCTCTCTCTCTCTCTCTCTCTACTCTCTCTCTCCTCTCTCTCTCTCTCTCTACTTCTCTCTCTCTCTCTCTCTCTCTCTCTCTCTCTCTCTCTCTCTCTTCTACTTCTTCTCCTCTCTCTCTCTCCTCTTCTCTCTCTCTCTCTCTCTCTCTCTACTTCTCTCTCTCTCTCTCTCTCTCTTCTCTCTACTCTCTCTCTCTCTCTCTATCTCTCTATCTCTCTCTCTCTCTCTCTCTCTCTTCTCTCTCTCCTCCTCTCTCCTCTCTCTCTCTTTTTCTCCTCCTCTCCCTCTCCCCTCCCTCTCTTCCCTCTCTCCCTGCCTCCCTCTTCCTCTCCTTCTCCCTCACTTCTCTCTCTCCTCTCTCCTTACTTCTCTCTCCTCACTTCCTCCCTCTGTATCTCTCACTCTCACTCCCTCCCTGTCTCTCACTCTTACTCTCACTCCGCCTCTCTCCCTACCTCACACTCACCTATTAACTAAAACTTAATTGCAGATGACCATTGTAGAATGGGCAGTCCCTCCCTCCGGCCAGGTCTCTCCCCCTCTGCGAGAAGGTCTTTGCCGTAGCTGGAGTTACACGGGGGACATATTTGTTGGGGGTCTCTTCATGTTCTTCCTCAACGATCTTGCAAAGACCACTGTCAGTGAGCCAAGACCACACTTTTGGGATACCTGCAGGCCGAACATAACGGCAGAGCAGTGTAGACAGCCGTGAGTTCTTTTGTTTTGTTTTTTTCTTCTTCTTTCTTTCTTTTGTTCATTAGTTTGGAGTTTTGTTTTGTTTGGTAGTCAGTTGGAAAATGCATGGAAGAAAATTAAGGAAATGTTATGAATACTAGAGGGAAATGGTATATAAATGACTAGATGAATAGATTACTTGTCCCATTCTCCTTTTTGATATTTGTATGTGAGGTAATATGACTCATTGATTTAATATGTTTATTAAGAATATTTTTTAAGGCTGAGTTTCTTGCATCCTTGATGTTTTGTTTTGTTTTTTTTCAGATTTGTTTTTCTCTCATGGCGTGATTGCACAAATCCTCTGAAGCAGTCACATCCTCGACTTATAGATTCCATGAAGTCATTTCCATCAGGTCATGCATCCTTATCTGTCTTCTCATCCATATTTATGATGGTTAGTATTCTCAGAGTCAGAATAGATGTTACGGGCTAAAATATTATGCAAAAAAACATTTCATAGTTGATTCTTCACCGACAGAGCTATTCTTTTTCTTGTAATTTACTTGTTTCCAAAGATTTGCAAAGCTACATGGAATTGTGTTTACATGTCTTACAGAACTGAATATTTTCAATATTTTGTAATTAAAACTTCTAAAACATTTGAGATATGACACATGATTTTTGGATTTTTTTTTTTTTTTTTTTTTTTTTTTTTTTTTTTTTTTTTTTTTCTTAATGGTTGTGGTTGAGCATGTACAAGCCAACATGTTGGCAGGGTCATCAGTAAATGTTGTAATTAAATTAAATTATTATTGGAAGTATATTTAATTACTCTTAATATGATAACATCAGATTCATGGTGTCTTGTCTTCATATAGCATATCACCTTGTTTAGTCTTTTCATATGGCATATCACCTTTTTTAGTAAGCACAATTTAATGCAGTATCATTTACATTGCTTGCCTGATTGAAATTCCCTGTGCTACCATTTGAACCTGCTACTATGCAGAGATGTCATTAGCAAACCTTTCTCAATAGGCTGTGAGTTTTCATATGGCACATTGATATCTGTTGTCATGTTTTCTCTCTCTCTCTCTCTCTCTCTCTACTCTCTCTCTCTCTCTCTCTCCTCTCTCTCTCTTCTCTCTCTTTCTCTCTCTCCCTCTCTCTCTCTCTCTCTTTCTCTCTCTCTCTCTCTCTCTCTCTCTCTCTCTCTCTCTCTCTCTCTCTCTCTCTCTCTCTCTCTCCTCTCTTCTCTCTCTCTCTCTCTCTCTCTCTCTCTCTCTCTCTCTCTCTCTCTCTCTCTCTCTCTCTCTCTCTCTCCCTCCCCCCAACTGTGTCATCATTATTAGGGCTATGCATAATAACATAGGTAGCAAATAGTGCAAATACTTTTATGTTCTACTAATTTGGTTTGGCATCTTACTATATGTATGTTACTTTCCAATGTTCACAAAAAAACACTTACATATATTATTCAAGGAAAATTTTAAAGTGGATCAGTTCAATACACAAAAAAGTATTAGAAAATGATATGAAAACAGAAGGCACTGTCTGTCTCATAGCGAAGCACATCTTTAAGGCTCTGTACCTTAAAATGTAATTTGTTAGCTTTCATTCCTTAAAATTGCCTTGACTACCTATCTTATATACAGGGTTTCAGTAGCATTTTATAACTGCTTGAAAGATCCAACTATCTCCTGTATTTCAGTAAATAAGCAGAATAAATTTATGGATGTTTCTCTCTCAAAAGAACAGTAGAAATCAGTAGTAAACATGGTGGGCATATTCTCATTACTGATTAAAGATTATAAGTTGTAGCATAGATTTTTCTTTCTTCTTCTTTTTTAAGGTTGCATGATTCAAAATTGTAGATGTCTTGCATATGTATGCCATGAGTAATCTGTAAAAACCTACAACAAAATTATCATTTTTCATTAATTTCTTTATGTGAATTAGAGTATTTTTGATCACCTGGTCCTTATAGTTCCTTAAAAAAACAGGATTATCATGACCAAGCAAATTATGTCAGTCTCATTTGGTTCCTAACTAAAAAAATTAAGTAAACTTTAAAATATTTATCATTAGAAAGCTGTGATACACTGTAAAAGAAATATCAACTGATGTATTATATATACGACCCAGGTATACATCAAGCAAAGAATATGGGGTCGCTCATCACGGCTGTTGGCACCATGGATACAGCTATTGTGGGCAGTGTGGACCTTGTATTGCTGTCAGTCCCGTATAGCAGACAACCGACATCACTGGTGGGATGTTCTAGCTGGAGGCATTTTAGGAGCAGTTGCTTCCTTTTTAACGGTAAGATTTTTACTCTTTTTTTCTATTATCATTCTACACATCTTATGCATTTTACTATTATATTTGCATTATTTTGCATACTAAGATGTTTTACCAAAATCCAGGCATTAAGCTTACTTGACTGATTATCAGGTATGGTTTGTAGACATGGGCTACATGAATACTCGTGAGGTGTTAAATCTCTTTCCACCTTTGCAACGTTATCTCTTTTTCTACATAAACATATTTTGCATTTTTGCCTTTTTCCAAGATTTATATTTATTGTTTGATATGCTGAATCACGAAGGTAATACGTTGTTATCTTTTACAGACCCCATATTATCTCTAGGTAGTCTACAACTCTGTGCAATAACAATGAAAAATATGCTCTTATTTACATTTTTTCTTTTCCCCCTTCATTTCTTTTTTTTTATGTAATACACCTTATGGTGCCAATCTTGTCAGGCAGGAATGCCATCCTGACCTTGGCTCACAGATGATACATTCTACCCTCATTTACCTGTGGAAATAATGCAAGAGTCCCTTCCTAAATGCACACCGAGTGTAATCTTCCTCCAAAAGTTTTGCACACTTATTGCCTTCAGGCAAACTTTTCATGATGACCTATTCCAGCCACCATGGCCCTCAGCCAAATTTTTTTATGATGTGGCAGTCATATCATTTGGGTTAAAATGCAAATTTGGATAAACATACAGCTCACCACATGTAGAGAGATATCTGACACATTATCTCAGTTCAATTGGTAATGCATGAAATTTAGCAGTATTATATTTACTAATTCTTTCCCGTAGTGATTTTTTCAACTTTAGTGGTTTGTTTGTTTATTTATTTATTTACTTTCTTATTTATATATATTATAATTATTATAATTTTTTAAGTGCTACTGCTTGTTTCCAATACTGATAAAGCATATATCCAAGGACAAAAACATGTACATACCCTACTAAACGTGTGTGAATTTGGATGCTTTACAAATGGAAGAAAGGCCAAACAGAATGTTATACAAACTGGAGAGAGGGTAAATAACTACAATATTCACCTTTACACATTATGATTTCCCATTGTACACCTTTATACACTAATTTTTACCTCCTGCCAGTGTCAAGATTTGTCACTGGTGATGACAAGCAATCAAACAACCCAGTGCTCCTCTCCCCCACTCCCAGAATAAGTGTGTTGGTTAGTTACAGAAGTTTGGGTGTGGTTTGTTTAATTGCCTGGTGGTTACTTGCCAAGACTGCAGCTGCTAAAAAGGATGGAAGTTGTGCTTATGGCACATCACAGTTAGTATTTTTTTAAGAAAACTAACCAAAGGTGTGTTTGAATAATCAAGAGACACATAATGTGAGACTGGATGCTTGATGCCAAGAATATATATGCTAAAGAGTGTTGTGAGAACTGGATATGATTGGATGCACCACAGGATTATTGAAATGGAGTGAAAAGAAAATATTCAAAGTTGCATAAATCTTCATGAAATACAGTAATGCTTAAGAGATATGAATAAGCAGCAGTTAGGCATACTTATCCATTTTATAATTATATTTATGCTCATTAAATCATTATTACCTGAATTACATTTTTTATTACTGATTAACAAAAGTTACTTTCCAATACTTTTCCTTGTGCTTCAAGGAGGGTAAGCTTCCAGGTTTCACTTTAGTGGAAAGAATAAAGTTCATTTCTCCTCTTAGGCTTGGTACAAATTAAACCATACATTCAGCACTACTGTATCAGTTATTTTTCAGAAGTGTACTGTGCTGATCACAAATTGGTGTTGCTGAATTTAATTACAGTTTTTTTTTTCTTCATTCAACAGTTGCATTACTTTTCAAACTGGTTCAAGAGAGAGGATGACCTGGGAGTCTCTGGTGACCCAGGTTACCATCGGCAGGAGGAGAGAACCTCTCGTTATTCCCGTACCTCAATCAAACGTCTGATTTCAAGTAATTCAGACATGGATAACCACAACGACCTTCGTTTAGGTGACCGGGAACTAAGAGACATTAATGGCACACCATAGCTTTAATTGTAAAATGTTTTAGTCACAAATCTAACATTTAATTTCATTATGTGTATATATAATATTACGTCTACTTTTATGTTGTAAGATATGATTAAAAGCCTATATTTTTGTAATGTACGTATATTTTCCTCTGTTCTATGTAATAAAATTATCTACACCATTTTATTGACCATTGGATGAAGCCAGTAACTTTTATTTATTTTAAATAAAAGTTTTAGTATCTAGTACAATGTGTAAGTACACCATATGAAATATTTAGATTATCATGTTAATTTTGTAATAAAATAATAAAATATTGTAATGGTATTATATATTTCATTAATTTGTATTATGTCTGGACATGCTGTTTTGCAGGCTCTAGAATGACAATAATGTTGATTGTATGAATTAAAACTTGATTCATTATGTTTTTAAATATATGAAGTTATGAATATATGTAGCCGTTTATAATGAAGTACTTTATAATATTCATATTTGTCGGGACTATATTATAATTAATAATTTTATCTAAGATAAATGCATACTAATGGTGGCAAAATTGTCAATATTTTATAAATAAAATATGGAAAAAAATCATATTATTTGTACAATATTATTAACATGTGTGTTTCTATCATCCAGTTTTTGCCTCTAATGATATTATTCCTTGTCCTAAATCAAGTAAACATCTTTAAAGAATGCATCAATTTCATATAGCTGCAGTAAAGTGGTGTTTACATTTTCTCTTCTTCTCTCTCTCTCTCTCTCTCTCTCTCTCTCTCTCTCTCTCTCTCCTCTCTCTCTCTCTCTCTCTCTCTCTCTCTCTCTCTCTCTCTCTCTCTCTCTCTCTCTCTCTCTCTCACACACACACACACACACACACACACACACACACACACACCACACACACACACACACACACACACAACAACACACACACACACACACACACACACACACACACACCATTATTGATGTAAACCCCAAAAAGTGGTGAAATTCTCCTACAGTAGGATTCATACATACTTATTGTGTCTGCCTTCCTTATCCTCTCCTATGCTCCGAGGGAAGCACTATAGGCAAAAAAAGGTTATGGTTTAATTTAACTTTTATGCCGCATAAAAAACTCATTCCTAGCTTGGCAAATTTGTTTAAAGTTCTTTAAATAAATTATCAAGCACGAAATCAAGTATAACTTATCATCTTTCTTGTATTTGAATCAACACCAAAGATACTTTGCGGACGTAATTTACCACAAGAATGACTTACAGCAACATCAGGTTGATATGAGTACAAAATTAGGCCAGCACTACAGCCTCACACTTACACCATCCACACCTTCGATACCATCTTGCTACTAAATTTGATTGAGCTTAATAAAAAGGCTGGCTTCTTCTATGAAGACTATTCCTACCAGACTTGATTATTTCAATGAAACCGTTAACAAGTTGGTAGTATCATTATCCAATTACACCCCAAAGCCCTATCAAATATAGGTGTCCTCCAAGAGGCAAACGAGTATGTCACCTGAAATAAGATCCTAAGATAAAGCTTCTTGGAAAGTTAATGCAGTAATTAAATCAAAACACTTTGGAAGAAGCCTAGAGACTTTGACTTAGGTGAAAAATAAGCACAAAAGACACGAGCAGTTACGAAGTTAAGGTTTGGAACAGCGGTCTTTAAACGATGACGTAAAATACCACATCGCGTTGCCGAAATCCTGAGCGCCCCTCCCAAGCAGTGGGAATGTTGATACCTTCTTTGTTCTATCAAACATGGTTCATCTTATATTCAGACATCCTGGTTCATCTTATATTCAGACATCCTGCATATTGTTACGAAATAAGCAACCATCACTCTCATCCCAAAACCAGGATGCTCTAACGGATTTGGACCAGTTGCTCCGACATCCTGCCTTTCTAAAACCTGTGAAAGGATTCTTCTTACTCGTCTCCTCCAAGAGCTCAAAGATCAGATTCACCCATCAGTTTCTGGCATATAAAACGGGCAAGGAACACAAAACACAGTATCTAAATAGAAGTAATACACAGACTTCTCACTTCATAGATTTCAAGGGAGCATTCGACAGATCCTCCCCGACTGCAGTCCTCGTGACAGGTCTTTCAAAAGTGAAGGGCTAGCTTCTGCTTTGGATAATATTTTTTTCTTAAACGTCCGCCAAACGGATCGCGATGATGTTGGTATAGTTGGATTCCTCTCGCCGTCGACAATGCAAATTTTTTTATTGCGCAGAACTCCCCCCCCCTCCTAGCGACAAACTTGACCCATAGCAAAAAAAAATTGGGGTTAAATAACATTATAATACACTAAATAGGACAGTATACTATTAACAATGTATAATGTAGGGGTATTCGACCCCCCTACTGCTGCTCCCCAACCCCCGCCCTGAAAGACAAAGAATTCACCACGCATGTACGGTAAGATAGAGCATTTGACATAAGGGCATTTGCACATGCCCACGGAAGCAGCATACTAACCTGTGATATAGTCAGCATGGTATCCTAAGACTGAAGTGCCCACTCTCCTCAGCTTGTTATGCGCCGATAGCTTGGGGCATGAAGGTTATACAAGACTTATGGCAGGGTCAGCCACTAGATGGCAATAATTATCCCATTTAGTTACTGTACTGTGTCGTCATTTATTACATACAAATGTAGACTCGAGATCGAGTTTCCCTTCTGGAAACCACGAGATACCGGTTCACAGCAGGAATGATGTGGGACTGCCGGGGCTTCGCGTCGGTTGCTCAGCCATAACCGCCGCGATAGCCGCGTGTGGAGGGTGCTGCGGAGAGTGCTCGTACTCAAGGTCTATATAAGTACTTATGTAGACCTTGCTCGTACTCTGAAACGGACTCACTGCGCGAAGTCGCCACCCCAGCCCTCAGCAGCATCTATCAGTCAGGTCAGTACATTGTAAATACTAGGTTATATAGTAGAGTCTCCGTTTATGCGCTCTATCTTGTAGTGCTCTATCCTGCAGTTAATACCTGGAAGATTCTTTGAATAATTGGCGGAATAGGGAGGCAGCAGCCCTCCTCATGGGGTGTCGCAGGGGCCGCAGCCCCCTGCAGTGAATAGTGGTGTAATTTATTATCATTATGTTGAGAATGTTTTAATATTAGTGTTATTTAACCTCACATTTTCCCTGGAACCTTTCATCCCTTCCCCTGCAATCGGGCCCAAGCTTGTCACGAATGGGGGGGCGGGGCAGTTTAACCTACTTACTTGGATTGTAGAAGGCGAGAGAAATCCAACGATACTCAAAATCGTCGTGATCCGTTTGGCGGACGTTTTATAAAAAAATACCTTATCGATATTTAAGAAGAGCTAAAGTATGCTACCAATTCTAATTCACCATATGCACTGTAGGTGCTATAGTGCTTATGGCGAAAGAGTTAGGCATTCAGCAATGTGGAATGCTGTCCTTACTATTTTACATATACTTAAACCGTCGCCAGGCTAGTGTCTCCTGTCCAGAGATCCATTTACGGAGTAGGACTCTTTCCCAGCCGTAAATGGAGCCGAGACGCAAATCCCCACCCACCTGGAGCATCTATGAGAGAACCGTTGTGTTGGTCGTCGAAACGGCTATTATTATATAATTCTAGCTATAACACTAAACTATAGATTATACAGATTAAGTTCACCTGATCAACAAATATGAACACACTCCACGCTGACGAAACGGAGCTCACTTCTGAAATTATTTACATCCAGTTGGCCAAAGTAAAAGCCAGAGAATAGGGAATACCATCCTCATTCATCATACTAGCAGAAAATTAAGAATAACAATGGATGAAATCAACAAGAAACGTTTTGTAAAAGGTAGCACAGGTCTGTGACGATCGATAATATTTTACTCAATACTTAAGATATAACATTTTAGTGTCTCCAAGGGGACACTGCATAATGTGACCAATCCCACACAGTACCTGACAGACACTCAGCGTAGATGTCCGAGGATCCTCAGCCAAACGCGACGAGTATGACCGTTGCTTTATACATTCTCTTGGCAAGCTTAACAGTTAGGAGACCTATGCAGCATTATCCTATACAGTGAACCCTCGTTTTTCGCGGGGGTTATGTTCCAAAAAGAACCCGTGATAGGCGATATCCGTGAAGTAGTAACCTTTATTTTTTACAATTATTATACAATAAGATACTCTACAATGCATTGAAACCAAAGAACAAAACCTTTTCACAGGCCCAAACATTTGTTTAACAAATAAAAGTACTGTATAAATGTTTTTACAAATAACTACTGTACTGTGAAATAATAATTTTAATCATCAATACGAACAATATTGACACACAGGTAGAGAAGAAGCGGAGAGACTGTTTAGCCAATCAGAATGCAGAACACAATGCACAATGCAAATCCGTGAAGCAGCGAGAACGCGAAAAGTGAACCGCGTCATAGCGAGGGTTCACTGTACCGGTGGCTTTCTCTTTTGGGTCTCTTAGTCACATAATCAACTCTATCAAGACTTGGCATATTTCCAGATCTTGGGAACTGCTTTACATTCCAAGGTTAGCCGGACAAGTTATTGAAAAGACTGACCTCCCATATTTGCTATGCAGTTTTCTTGTTTTTACCACGAAAAAGTGACGTCACAACCAGAGAAGGCATAAAAGAACATGCCACTGGAATGGCCCTGGTCAAATTCTACCCAAACCATTTATTAGCCTGCATCCTAAAGATTCGCAAAAATACTGCATCAAGAATATACGTGCCGCATACCTTAATTAATGCAGACATCATCTGTTGATTGGCTGTATAAAGAGCATGTGTGAAGATTCTGGAGTCAGCCTCTTGGTTAAAGGACTTCAGCCTTCAAGGCTGATGACTGGAAGTTTCTGCTCTCCGGTGGTCACAACTACGATATTGTCGGGACACAGGTTCACTTGTCGCGTGGCTGTCTCACAGGAAACTTTTCCAGTAATGTAGTAGCCTAGTTTGGTTTTGTATGTCAATCCTGATAGATCCTTATCTCTGTTTTAACCTTATTTCATCCTTCAGGTTTGGAGTTCAGTAGACATCAAAAACGATGTCTGTTTGCTCATACTTTGTTAAGTATGTCTGGATCTTTTCATGATTAGCACGATATATAAAAAGCTGCGAGAACAGACGGCAGTCTTCTTTGAGTACCTGCTTCGTGTCAATGGAAGCTGCAGGTGCCTGTTGGCGAAAGAAGTCAACTCCGTCCTTTTTGATAGATCTATTAAAGGAAATCGCATCATCCAGACTATCTAAAAAGTCACTAAAGATAACTTGACCTTTCACAAAGTTCATGCAAACTCATCAGTAATGGGATGTGCACGTAATTTTGAAAAAAATACAAACCAAATACAAATATCTGTGATCAGACAGCTACTAAATCTGTTAATTTTAAGTCACGTAAAAGCCGCCCTCTGAAAAGCTGGCGGTCATATTGGAATACAGTTGGCATTAATGAGTTCTTTCAGTCAGTCTGCATTCATATTGATTGGATCGTTCATCTTGGATTTTCTGCTGGATAATGTAATTTTCTTAAATAGCACATCCTGGACATGATATGTACTAAATTTGGTGCTTGTATCACCAAGTGATAATTTTGATGGCATATTGACTTAATATACCCCACTAACCGCACAAGCGACATGACTGGTGGGCACACGATGCACGGGTACGAATTGAGCTGACATCACGGGCAAACGACTTGATAAACAAATAGTTTCCTTGCTTCCTCGCTGTGACGTCGCCTTTACAGTTGCCAGCCGAAGTGTCGAGCATGCTCACTTATGTGGACAGGCCTATAAGCCGCTTGCATGCAAGAGGTGGCATGTCATACATGGCAAATGGCAGGTGGTAAGTGGCAAATGATA
Organism: Penaeus vannamei; assembly: GCF_003789085.1. Lineage (NCBI taxonomy): Eukaryota > Metazoa > Arthropoda > Malacostraca > Decapoda > Penaeidae > Penaeus > Penaeus vannamei. The sequence continues at coordinate 11,786 of NW_020872596.1, forward strand.
CGTGGCACGATGATTTCAGACCAAGGTTAGACATGGCTTATGTCACTTTAATCACAGAATGGGATCATAAGAGGTTGACGACGTTATAGTTGTTCTAAGGCCTAGGTAATCTTATGACAATAATCTGTCACTTGGAGGACTACAGTGGATGACTTTAGGGACAATGTGAGGCAAACTTGTTTCATTACCTTGAAAATGCTTGTGAGGAAAAGATTTAAATAGCTCTACTACTGAGAGTATTTTTAAGGTTCGGAGATGATTTATTATACAAACATTTGTACTTCCCTGGATAGTTTAAATGTTGTGCTGATTGGTTCATTGTCTGGAAGAGGTATAGCTGTGTACGAGAGAAGTCACAAATTGCATTGTTTCCTCCTGCAAGACCACATGTGATTACCCTTTCATTCAAAGCCTCGCTCACTGGGCGAGTGAAGTCGTGTTGTCAAATGTGTTTAGCAGAATCTTTCTAGACACTTAAAAATTACTTTGTGTGTGCCATACATATTTTATAGGATTTCAGAATTTTCATGTTAACTTTGCTAATAACAAGTCTGGCTGTATAAGCTCCATCAAAATCTATTGTCCAAGGTGGCAGGTTGCACGCTTGGCGTGCCACGCAGGTCACATGTGGCAAATGTTACATGTTTGTGTATAAGTTTCGTGCGACGTGCCACCTTGATGTGAAAGCGCCTTTATGCATAACTTAGGTTGCTTTTACACCAAGGTGACACGTAGCAGGTGGCAAGTTGCAAACAATTCGTGGCATGGTGATTTCAGACCAAGGTTACACGTGGAACTCTCAGTGTATAAGATGGCATCGAAGGTTGACGATGTTATTGTAAAGGAGTGCCGAATTCTGTGGTACCGACCATAGAGTGGTTGTGGCTACCATTCGGGTCAACTTCAAAACCCCAGCTCATCCAATGACCACCCTAGGGTGTTTCATTTGGACAGGCTGAGGGAGAGGGAGTGTGATCGGGGGTTTGCTGAGGCAATCTCTGGATGCTTCACAGTGCTCGATAATCTGACGGACCCTGTACTTATATAGGATACCTTCTTGATTAGCTCAAGAATCGATTGGGGAACACCCGAGAGCAAGACAGAATTTTATCTCACAAGAGACAGTGGACACCGCAGAAACTTGTCGTATGGCTCATCTGACAGGGGATCAGGATTTGCATGAATCTCAGGTGCTCAGAACTCGGTCGCTGTTAAGGAACAATTTATTAGGAGTCTTGCAGAGGAGGTCGAAGGACATTTCTCATTAGATGACCTTCGTCCTGTATACCAAGCCCTGAGAAACCTGAAGTAAAAGCCCTCTTCACAGGTGACAGTGGTTCGTTTAGTAAGTGGCCAGATCGTCTCAGATCCTGTTGCGGTGCAGGAGCATTGGACTGAGTATTTTGAGCAGTTGTACCAGGCTGACCCAGTAACAGTTGACTTGGATGCAGGGAATGCCGAGAGTCCGATGTCAAACCCACTCATCAGTGAGGATCCACCCACCTTAACTGAAGTTAGGGGGACGATCTCCAAGCTGAAGGGTGGTAAAGCAGCAGGTATCTGCGGCATTCCAGCTGAACTGTCAAAGGTTGGTGGTGAGCCATAGCACAGAGGTTACATGCTGTCCTGGCTGCCATCTGGCGGTCCGGTACTGTTCCTCCTGACCTGTTGAGGGGTGTGGTCATCCCTCTCTGGAAAGGGAAGGGGGACCGATGGGACTGCAGCAATCACCGAGGCATCACACTGCTTAGTATTCCAAGCAAGGTTCTTGCCCACATCCTTCTGAGATGTATCAGAGACCACCTACTGAGGCACCAAACGCCAGAAAAATCTGGATTCACTATTGGTAAGTCCACAACAGACCGTATCCTTGCGCTTCAGGTCAATATAGAACACCGTCGTGAGTTTGGGCGTGGGCTGCTTGCAGCCAACATCGACCTCAAGATGTCATTCGATACAGTGCATCAGGAATCACTCTGGGAGATCCTGAGACAGAGAGGATTACTGGACTAATAGTAAGTCTATATACTGGTGCTGTAAAGTGTGGAGCTTCTTTCCTGTTAGTTCATGAGTGAGGCAAGGCTGGACTGGATACTGGACAGAGCTACTATTCTAAGTCATTGTGGAGCAACTCTGGTCAATATCAAGGTTGATGACCTTGACTTTGCTGATGTTGCTATCCTATCTGAGTATGGAAACCTTAGTGATGGCGCTTGATGCATTTAGTAATGAAGCGAAGCCATTGGGTCTAGAGGTCTCCTGGACCAAAACCAACATCCAGGACTTTGGGGAACTGCTAGGAGAACCTGTTCGGTCTGTACGTGCTTGCGGCGAGGACATTGGAGTCACAGAGAGCTTTACATACTTAGGTAGTGCAGTTCATAACTCTGGGCTGTCAGACCAGGAAGTCAGCAGACGGATTGGGCTGGCAGCATGGGTCATGAACTCTCTCGACAAGAGTATTTAGAGATGGTACCTGAGCAGAAGGACCAAGCTATGCATCTTAAAGTCCTTGATAATGCCAGTTTTGCTATACGGTAGTGAAACCTGGACATTATCTTGTCCCTTGGAGTCTTATCTTGAAGCCTTTTGTAATAGGTCCTTGCGCCAGATCACGGGGTGGGACCATATGTCCAACCAACGGTTGCACTGAGACTGGCTCAGGACCTGTTATCTGTACAATATGTGATCGCCAGCTATACGGCCACCTGGCTCACTTTCCTCAGGATGATCTTGCCCACCAGGTTGTCTCTGCTCGAGACAACCTTGGGGGGAGGAGGCCTGTGGGACGACTTAGGAAGTCGTGGCTTGGGCAGATCGACCAAACCTGACGTGAAGAGCTCGAGATGGGCCGAGTCCCTGCCAGGCGGCTTGCCATGAGGGACCTTAGGTGGAAGTAAAGGGTGGATGCGGTTATGCGCCCCCGTTGACGCTAGCTTCTGGATGATGATGAATACCCTGAATATACTTGTGAAGAAAAATATTTTGGACAATTCCATCTTTGGAAGTATTTTTATTGTACTTAGATTATGTATCATTTGTATTTCCTCACAGTTCCATTGAAAATTTTCTGCCGTGTCAACATCGGAGGTCATTAGCTGCGTATACAAAATATAACAGGGCGAGGCTTGATGCAGAATCCCCAAATAAGGAAGGTTATACAACATTATGACAGTCTTGTGGCAAAAAGGTATTAGATGAATTAACAAGTAGGA
>NW_020872596.1:23350-28350 GCF_003789085.1 Penaeus vannamei
ATCTGAGATATATACTTCGACGGAGGGTCCGTCTCTCGGGCTGTGTGAGCTTAGCGTCGACTCTGCCGCGAGCAGGAGTCGGTGGTTGTTCGAGTGTAGATCTGAGAATGGCAGTGTGTGCGGAGGATGTGTGTGTTGGTGCTGATGTGGGATAAATACGAGAGAGATATAGGGTGATGTGGCAGGGGGAGGACAGGGGGGCAGAGGGGGAGAGGGAGGGAAGCGGCGATGGGTGTGTTTTGTTTTTGTTTTTTTCCTTTTTCAGTTTTTTTTATTGGTGTTATTGGTTATTTTTTTTTTTATCGTCTTCGTTTTCGTATTTCGTCGAGTGGTATGGCGGTTAAATTGGTGGTATATTTTTTGAAATTCGTTTTTTATTTTTTTTTCTTGTATTTTCGCTCGTTAAGATGACTTTTAAAAATGGCCTCGGGGTGGTGAACACTAAGGATCGAAGGGGTTTAAAAATTGGCGAACTTTTTCCGCGGGTGACGGCTTGTGCCTGAGGAGTGTGTGTGATGGAGTGAATGTGTGGAGTGCAGTGATGAGTGAGGTGAGCGAGTGAGGCGAGCGAGTGTGTGAGCGCACGCGTGTGTGGTGGCGGCGGCTGTGGTGGCGGCGGTCGCCTTCTCACCGCGATTTACGAGTGGTAATAAATTGAGTTGGCTTCCCTAGACCCCCGATGGCTCCCACGCCCGGCTCACCCCCCTCCCCCTCACCCCCTCCCCCTCTTCTTAGCAAGCAGGCCCCAACCACCCTCTTCGGGAGTCGCCAACCGCTTTTTCCTCAAGCAGACGGACGGATGGATGTAGGGGCGAAGGGAGAGAAAGAGAAAGGGCGAGAGAAATAAAGAAATAGAAAGATGGAGGAAAGAAAAAAAAAGATGGAGGAAAAGAAAAAAAGGGATAGAGAGAAAAAAAAAGGATAGATAGGGAAAGAAAAAGGATTATAGATAGGAAAAGAAAGAAAAAGATAAAAGGAAAAAAAAAGGTCTGAAGGAGGGAAAGGAAAGAAAAGATAGAGAGAGGGGGGAGGATAGAAAGAAAAAGTGAGAAGGAAGAGAGGGGTTAGACTCGAGTTCACACTATTTCAAGAGATACAACTTCCTTACATTTTTTGACTTGTCACCACCAAATAATTATTTTTTTCTCTCCTCGAAAAGGTTGCATCACCCATCTGGGTCTGCGTAGACATATCTCATCGCTGTAACCGAAAAATTCTAATAATTTTCCTTTCTCTCTCTTCCTTTCTTTCTTTCTCTCTCTCTCTTTCTTTCTTTCTCTCTTCTTTCTGCTCTCTCTCTCTCTCTCTCATCTCTGCGTCTCTCTCTCTCTCTCTCTTCTCTTCCTCTCTCTCTCTCTCTCTCTCTCTCTCTCTCTCTCTCTCTCTCTCTCTCTTCTCTCTTTCTCTCCTTTCTTTTCTCTCTTTCTTCTTTCTTTCTTTCTTCTTTCTTTTCTCTCTCTCTCTCTCTCTCTCTCTCTCTCTCTCTTCTCTCTCTCTCTCCTCTCCTTCCCTCTCTTCTTCTCATCTCTCTCTCTCTCTCTCTTCTCTCTCTCGGCGTTTTTTTTTTTTCATGCTAGCTTATGTGGCCTTCGCATCTGGCTTTAATGTTTAAAAAGAATGTCGATTTCGAGAGAAAGGCCGGTGTGTAAGCCGAAGGAGACGTTCTGTTCTCGAAATGGGAACGGGTTTGTGCCCATTTTTGCCGCGTTCGTCTGTGTGGTGCGATCTCTCTCTCCTTCTCTCGTCTCTTTCTCTTTCTTGGTTTCCTCCCCATCCTCATTCGTTTCTTTCCGCCCTTCGTCTCTCTCTCTCTCTCTCTCTCTCTCTCTCTCTCTCTCTCTCTCTCTCTCTCTCTCTCCTCTCTCTCTCTCTCTCTTCTCCTCCTCTCTCCTCCCTCCCTCCCTCCCTCCCTCTCCTCCTCCCTCTCCCCCCTCTCCTCCCTCTCTACCTCCTCTCCTCTCTCCCTCCCTCTCTCCCCCTCTCCCTCTCCCCTCTCCCTCCCTCTCCCTCTCCCTCCTTTCCCTTCTAACTCTCCACCTCCCCCTTCCCATCTTTCTCTTCTCCTTTTCTCTCCTCTCCCTCCCCACTTCCCTTTCCTCCTGGAGGCCCTCGACCCTCTCCCAGCTCCTCCTCCAGCGCTCGGCTCAGTCCTCAATCCTCCTCCATCTCATACCTCTCGAGTAGTAAGTTCCTCCTGTAAGAGTCGTGGCCTCGCCCTGGCAAGTGAAACTCAAACCGGCTTAATCTACGAGTTATGATGTGCCCTCACCCCCCCACCCCCACCCCGCTCTCCCTACCCCTCTCCTCCCGCTCTCCCCTCTCTCTTCTCTCTTCTCTTTTCTGGTTTATTCTGTCTCTTCTCTGTCTTCTCCTCTCTATTCTGCTTTCTCTTCTCTTTCTCTCCTATTCTTCTCCTCTTTTTCCTTTTCCCCTTTGTTCTATAAGTCGGTCACTCTCCCTTCCTCCCTTCGTCTTTTTTTTACCTCAAACTCCCCTTCTTCTCCTTCCATCCCCCTCCTCCCACCTACCTTCTACCTCCCTCCTTATTTCCCCCCATCCTCCCTTCCTTCCCTAACTTCTCCCATCCTCCCTTCCTCCCTCCTCCCTCCTCCCATCCTTCCCTCCTCCTCCCTCCTTCTCTCCTCCTCCCATCCATCCCTCCTTCTCCCTCCTCCCCTTTCCTTTCCTCCCTCCTTCCCTCCTTCTCTCCTCCCTCCCTGACCATGATGCCGACCCTCGCAAGCCATCGTGGCACTCCAGCCCGGGCACGAGTTAAGGCAGTCGTGAAGTGTTTGCTTTGTTTATGCATTACGTCGAGGTGAGTATTTAAGTGAGAATTTCTGAGAGGGAGAGAGAGGGAGGGAGAGAGAGAGAGGGAGGAGGGAGGGAGGGAGGGAGGGAGGGGAGGAGGGAGGGAGGGAGAGGAGGGAGGGAGGGAGGAGGGAGGGAAGAGGGAGGAGGGAGGGAGGGGAGGGAGGGAAGGAGAAAGATCATCAATGTGTGTTGGGGTCATTCGGTCTTTCGTAGAGTTGAAGAAAATGGAGGATGGAGGAGGGAGAAGGAGAGAGAGAAAGGTTGAAAGAGGAGAGGAGGATAAAAGGAGGGAGGGGGAGAGAGAGAAAAGGGGATGAAAAGATGGAGAGAAGAGACAGAGAGAATGAAAGAAAGAAAAGAAAAATAGATATGTCTAAACTTTACACCGGTTCCTCCAAACATCATATCCCTCTTTGATAAAACTTCATAATAATTGTCCTCTTGGGTAATTCGGGAGAGAGAAGAAAAAAAAATGTCACATGTCTCCACGTTTTGAGGGAGATAAGGCTTATCAAGGGGGCATGATCATCACTTTTCCACAGACATGATGTTTACCGCCGCGAGATACCGTATCAGCTGCATGAGAAAAAGGAGGCTGAAAAAAGGGGAGCTTGATGTGAATGAAGACTGGCTCATGTGGTGTTGTTTTTATCACCGGTCTGTTTTTTTTTTTTTTTTTTTCGTTTTTTAATTATTCGTAATATTGTCTATTTTTTTTTGTCTCTCGTTCTTGTTCGTCAAAACATTGTGTGGTCAGCGTCATCGTCATTGGAACCGATAACAAATATTAATTTTAGTATCATTGTTATTATTATTATTGATATTATTTTATTGTTATTGTCATTATTATTGTTATTGTCGTTATTTATTATTGCTATTTTTTATTATTATTATTGTTTTTTATTATTATTATTTATTTCTGTAAGCCCCCCCCCCCCCAGCGCGTACGGCCCCCCGACGCGGCCCCGAGGCCTTGCGGTCGCCTCGTCAAGATAAAAAATGGCTTCGGTACGAAACTATTAAGTTGATTCCGTCGGTTCTGGGCGCAGGCCGACACAGCGCCTTCGGGCACCGCCGGGCCGCGCCGAAAAGCGGGTGCCGCTCGGGTGTCCGGTCGGCTCCTCCGCGGCTGTTCGCTCTTCCGTCGGCTGTTCGCTCTTCCTCGGCTGTTTCCGTCGGCTGTTTGCTCTTCGTCGGCTGTTGCTCTTTCCGTCGGCTGTCGGGCTTCGTTCGTCGCTTCGAGGAGTTTGTTGGTATCCTCCGCACGGCCTTTTTTGTCCTCGTCTCTCTTCTCCCTTTCGGCTCCTTTCTCGACGCCCTTCCTCCTCTCCCTCCCTCCCTCGGGTCTTCTTCGCCGACCATCCCTTTGTCATTCCCCGCTTTCCCCCCCTTTTCCTCCTCGTATGTCTTCTGTCGAGGCTCGTTCTTCTTTTTCCTCCTTTTCCCCTCTTCCCGTCTTCGCTCGTCTTCTTTCTCCCTTTGCCTTCACTTTTCCTCTCGAATCTCTTGTCTCTCTCTCTCCCCTCTCCACGTAGCCTTATGAGTCTCTCTCTCTTCTTCTCTTCTCTCTCTCTCTCTCTCTCTCTCTCTCTCTCTCTCTCTCTCTCTCTCTCTCTCTCTCTCTCTCTCTCTCTCTCTCTCTCTCTCTTCTTTTCTCTTCTCTTCTCTTCTCTTCCCTCCCTTCTCCCTTTCCTTCCTCCCCCTCTTCCCCCTCTCCCTTCCCCTTCCTTTCCCTCCTTCCTTCCCCTCCCTTCCCCTTTCCTTTCCCCTCCCCCTCCCTCCCCCCCCCTCCTTCCCTCCCCCCTCTCCCTTCCTCCCCACTCCTTCCCCCTCCCCGGGCGCGAGTTGCGGTTCCCCGATCCCTCTTTCGGTCGATTGTTTATTTGTCGTCCGTTGCCTCGTGCATTGTTGCCAAGTAATTAGCCGGGTTATGACGGCGTGCACGGCGACTGCGGGCGGGGCGGCGGCGGCGGCGGCGGCTTGCGGGTAGGAGGTCAATGGAACGTTGTGCGCGGATCGAGTTCCTTTCCTTCCGGTTCTGTCGGCGGAGGAGCAGCAGCCCGGCGTTTTCGGCGATGACGTCACCGCGGCGCTCTCGGTCGTGCTTGCCGCTCTCGTGTTTCTTGGTCTCGTTCTTGCGATCTCGCTCTTTGTCTCTGTTTTCTGGTTCTGTTTCTCGTTTTTTT
>NW_020872596.1:30850-63350 GCF_003789085.1 Penaeus vannamei
TCCCTCTCCTACTCCTGTTGCATCCCTTCCCTTGCGTGTCCCTCCATTTACTCCGGCTTCTCGTCCTCCTCGCCCGTCCGCTTTCCTGAACCGACACGTGGTTGCCATTCTGTGGCGGCGCTGCGGTCGCGGGGACATGAAGCGGAGGGCCGGAGGGTCGCATGTCGGAAGGAGAGAAGAGAGAGAAAGGGGAAAGAAAAGGAAGAGAAAGGAGAGAGAGAGAAGGGAGGGAGACGAGATAGAGAGGGAGAAAAGAGAGAGATAGGAGAGAAAAGAGAAAAGAGAGAGAGAGGAGAGGGAGAGGAAGAATGAAGAAGAAAGAAAAGGAGAGAGGGAGAATGAGAAAGGTGGAGAAGGGTGTGGAAGGGAGAGATGAAGACACATAGGTGATGAGGAAGGGAAAGAGAAATGGGAAATTCGAGGATAGAGTTGGATCAAGAAAGGAGAAGCATAACAAACGAAGAATTCCGAAAACTGAGTAGAGAAAAATAACGAGTATTGCGAACAGAGAATATTCACGCAAAAGGAAATGATAAAAACGCTCGCGAGAGAGATGAGAGGGAAAAAGGGGAGAGGGGAGAGGAAGGGGGGGGGAGGGTCACAGGAGCCAGGAATCTAGCCGGAAAGTAGGAAGAATTCGGTCGGAATTCGCGGTCCGTTGTACCTGGGAATTCGCAAAACGGCTGCAACAGTTTTGATGTTCGCCCCCCCCCCTTCCCTCCCCCCCCGCACACACACACACCGTGGAGGCCCTGTTGTAGCGACCGCAGGAGACTTCCTCCTTAGGCCTACGGGAATCAAGACGGGCCAGCCGGAGCAACAGCAGCAGCCAGGCGAGAGGAACCTAATCAAGTTATAGGCCTAGCAAAATTAAAGCCGGAGCCTATAAACGTCGATCGGGACAGCCGGCCGCTCGTAAACACCATCTTAAGAGCTGTCTCAACAAGGCGACGGCTTTCACAGGCGCTCCTCGGAAACTCGTTCGCTTCGTTGGAGGCCGATCTGCCCTCGAACTCCCCCCTCCCTTGCCCCCTGCCTTCACCCCCCCCCCCCCCCCCGGTCCCTCCCTTGGCCTCGAGCTCTGGACCTCTGAACGAAGATGGGCGCGTCCAAGGTGGGAGTAGGAGGGGGGGGCGAGAAGGATGTAGGCCTACACGCCTATCTAGGGAGAGAGGGGTAGGGAGAGATAGGAGCGTCTTCATGGAAAGGGTTGCCGGTCTTGTAGTCCTTTGTGTTATTGTTTTTATGTTTTATTTTGTAAATTATTATTATATTATTAATTATTATTATTATTATTATTATTATTATTATTATTACTATTATTATTTATGATTATTATTAATTATTACCATTATTATATTATTGTTGTTGTTGTTATTAATAATATTATTATTTGGATTCTTTGATATATATCATGGCACAATTTTGAGCCGAGCGCGTCCGCCTCGCCCGGCCCAGAAGGCGATCACGGGAGCAATAACGTCCGGCGGAAGGCGAGGCGTTATGGCGGCGATAAGAAAGCGGCGTCTTTTAATAATTCTCGTAAATTCGCCGGCAATGGCCCTGGGGGAAGGCAGGTCAGCTGGGGGAGGAGTTGCTGACGCGGCGCCGGAGCACGAGGGGCGTCAGCGGCGGCGGCGGCTGACGGTGATGGCGGGGATGTTAATGCCGAATGGGGGGGGGGGGCGTCGACTCGAATGGCCACGCGCTGACGAGGTTTTTGTCTTTGTGATTTGCTTCGAGAGTCGGATTGGTTTGGCTTGAGATTCGGCTCGATTTGGCCCGAGATTCGGATTGGTTTGGTTTGATTTAGTTTGAGATGGTTGCGATTGATTAGATTTGCTTGTTGATATAAGATTATACGTCAGAGGAAAGTTATCAGCGTGTTAACTGAATGCTCAGTGAATCCCATTAAGGTCGATAAATGGACGAAGAATATAGATCGATAGATAAATAGATAAACAGACAGACAGGGTTATAAATAGATAAATAGATAGGCCTATGAATAGATAAACCGAGCGACGGGTCATTAGTCCAATACGGGAGGGGGAGAGAGAGACATTTCCGAACAAAAAAGGAGGGAAAAAACTAAATATATCACGCCTAGGCCTAAGAGAAAGAGGCAGGTCGACCCCCCTTCCCCCCACCCGTAATGAGGCAGCAAGGTGTGCCGTGTGTCATGTGTGCGTGTCATGTGTGTGTCATCCTGTGAAAGCGCTGATCCGTTGACACACAGCGACAGGGCCCCGACTCGCACCGACCAACGAGGGGCGGCGGTTGCGTCAGCGCCTTCGGGAATCGCTTGGCTCGTCGTGTCCCTCGTGTGGCGTGGCTTATGAGGGGTTGTGAGGCTCGGGAGAAGTAGGCTGGGCAAGGCTGGGGGGCAGGCTGAGGCGCAGGCACAATTCGCTTCCACTCACGAAATTCAAGAAAAGAGAGACGAGGAAAGCGTTAGAGAACAAGAGAAAAGAAAACACAGAGAATAAACGGGAAGAAGATAATGTGGCAAGCAGAGTGGGATTCGTCCTCGCCATCTCTTGTCTTCCACATCCCCTCCCTCTCCCTCCTCCTCCCCTCATCCTTCCTCCTCTCCTCCTCCCTCCCTCTCTCCTCTTCCTCCTCATCCCCCTCCCTCTTCTTCCCTCCTCCTCCTCATCCCCTTCCTCTCTCCTCCTCCTTCCTCTTCTTCCCTCCTCCTCCTCTTCTCCTCTCCACTCCTCTTCTTCCCTCCTCCTCCTTCTTCCTCCTCATCCCCTCCTCTTCCTCTCCTCCTCCTCTCCTTCTCCCCCTCCTCCACCCCTCACCTCCTTCTCCCCTCCTCCTCCCTCTCTCTCCTCCTCCTCCCTCATCCCTTTCCTTCCTCCTCTCCTCCACCGCATCTGTTTCTTGCATCCGTCTGACTTTATCGCTGTCCCTGTGGCCTCCCCCCCCCCAACCCTCTCTCCCTCGTGCTCTCTGCTTGCACGCACATCAGCCACTGTAATGTTTGTTTGTTTTTTTTTCTTCTTTTCCTTCTTTCTTTTTTTCTTTTCTTCTATGTTTTTCTTTTTTTTTCTTTCTTTCTTCTCCTTTTTTTTCTTTTCTTTTCGTCCCTTTTTATTTTTCTTGCTTTCTTCTCTTATCTTATTTCGCATTTTATTCTCTCTTTTCTTTCTCTCTCTCTCTCTCTCCATTTTCCTCTTCCGATTTGTTTACGTTTTTCGTGTCTCTTTTCCTTGTTTGTATATATATATACATATTTTTTTTTTTTTTTTTTTTTTTGTCAACATACTTTTCATTCCTTTTCAGCCCATATTCTTTTTTCGTCGCACCATTCCCTCCTCTCTCTCTCTCCTCCTCCTTTCCCTCTCCTCCTCCTCTCCTCTCCCTCCTCCTCTTCTCCTCTTTTCTCCTCTCCCTCCCCTCTCTCTCTCCATCCGTCTTCCTCTCCCCGTTTTTCCATTACTCTCTCATGCGTTCCTTCGTCCTCATTAGCGTATCTGTAAGTTGGTGTGGCGCCCTTAACCCCGCTCTGTACTTGGGGCTTGAGCAATGCTGAGGCTAGGGAGGGATGGGAGGGAGAGGGAGGGAGGGAGGGGGAGGGAAGGGGGCGTCAGGGAGGAAGAGAGGGAGGGAAGGAGGTTGGTGAGGCTTGGAGGAGGGGAGAGGAGGTGGGGAAGGAGGGGCATAGGGTAGAAGGAAGAAGAAAGAGCGGTAGGGGGGTGGAGGGTGAAAGATGGGGGGGGGGGTTGCCAATCTTTCGTCATGTTCCCGGCCGGTACTTCTGCGAGGAGAGCGGCGACCCGCCCCATGCCGCTTTATAGGCCTATGATTTTCAGCGAGTCCATTATACTGTCATCCCGGGCGGCCTCGGGCGGGCCGGGCCTTGCTTCCGTCGCCAGCTGCCAGCCCCCGCCCCGTGCCCCCCCCGTGCCCCCCCCGCCCCGTGCCCCCGTTCCTTGATGGGCATTATCTACCTCTTCCTGCCCCATTTACCTCGCGCAATGCTCCTCCTGGGCTCGCGCTCGGGGGACAGAGAGGATAAAAATGTTAATGAACGGCCCGGCGGGTAGGCCTACACGCGGCGCGAGTGTTGCCGCCGAGGACCTGGTCAGCAGGTACTCGGGTTGACGGGCCCGGCGATGGCAACGCTGCTTTGTGGCTCCGGCAACTCCTCCTCTTTTCTGTCACTCCTCTTGCTCTGACCTCTCTCTGTTGCTCTTTCTTCTCTCGTGCTGTATCTCTCTTATCTTTCTCCTCTTGTTCTTTCTAACTTTCTCTCTCTTTTCTCGTGCTGTATCTCTCTTGTTCTCTCTTTCCTCTTGCTCGTTCTCTTGCACTCTCTTGTTTTCTCTATGTTCTTGTTCTTTCTCTCCCATCTTTCTTTTTCTCTGTTGCTCTTTTTCGTCTCTGCTTCGCTACCCTTCCTTTCTCTTTCTCTCTCTTGGTTTCTCATCTTTTCCTCACAATCTATCCTATACCCCTTTTCTTTCCCTTTCCCTCTACTCTCTCTGTCTTTCTGTCTGTCTGTCTATATGACGCGCCATGTCCCCCCTCCCCTCCCCTCCTCCTCTCTCTCTCTCTCTCTCTCTCTCTCTCTCTCTCTCTCTCTCTCTCTCTCTCTCTCTCTCTCTCTCTCTCTCTCTCTCTCTCTCTCTCTCTCTCTCTCTCTCTCTCTCCTCCCTCCTCCTCCCCCTCCCTCTCCTTCTTGATTTCCATCTGTTTCCTTCTTCGCTTATCCTTACTCTTCTAACTCTTCTCTCCTCTTTCGCCCTTCGCTCTCTTGTTCCTCTTTTAGTCACACCATTCATATTCGTCCTCATTAATCTCCTTCTTCTCTTCTATTTCCCTTTTATTGCTCTCTCATACATTCTCTCCTTCTTTCAGAACCTTTCTTCCCCATTCTCATCCCTCCCCACCCCCGTGCCACACATTCTCTCTTCACCCAACCCCAGACTAGCCCCCGTCCTCTCCAAACCCCCACCTCTCTCAACCTACTCTCCTCTTACCCCAACCCCCACCTCTCCCCTTACCCAACCCCACCTCCCCATTTCCTCTTTACCCAACCCCCCTACCTCTCCCCCACTCCTCTTACCCCAACCCCCAAGCCCTCAATTTCTCTCCCCCACTCACCCTCTCCCCCAACCCCCAACTCCACCCATCTTCCCCCCCCTCCCTCCCCCATCCAGTTCCCCTCCCCCATCTCGTGAGGAGACACCCTGTGTTTGTTTTCCTTTATCCCCGGGTGAGATGTATCATGTCAGCTGATTTATCGCTGGAAATGACCGGAGGGCGTTGAACTGCGGGCGCTGGGGCAGGCGGGGTGCGTGCGTGCGTGTGTGTGTGTGTGTGGATAAATATTATTAGCCGTGATTGATAGAGGGGTGATTGTGAGGGAGAGAGAGAGAGGGAGAGGGAGAGGATGAGAGAGAGAGTGTGTGAGAGCAAGGGGGAGAGATAGGGGGAGGAGAGAGATGGTGTGAGAGAGGGGGAGGGAGAAAGAGGTGAGAGGAAGGGGAAAGGGGGAGAGGGAGAGGCAGAGCAAGAGGAAAATGGAAATAGAAAGAGAGAAAGATAAGCAAAGCAGCAAGAGGAAAGAGAGAAAAGAAAGAGCGACAGCCCATTGCCAGTCGCACGCCCGTGGTCGAGCGCGGGGCGGGGTCATGCAACCTGCGCAACAATGACCCATCGTATGGGTGGCGGGCGCGGGCGGATTTGCATGTGCAGGCGGCGGGAAGTGGGAAGTAATGACGGGTCCCTTTTGGCGGGCGGAACCGGGCACGAGTTGCAATTGCGCGGGGTAAATAGACGGAGGAATCGGCGATGAGATTGCGCGTGGGCGGGTGGCGGTGGGCGGGATTGTTGGCGGGTGCTCTCGTTCTGGTGGCGGCGGGCGGCGAAGAGTGGCCCTCGATTCGGTTCGATTCGGTTCTCGTCTCTTCTTCTGTCTTCTGTCTTCCTGTCTTTTTCTTCTTTTCTTTTCCTTTCCTTTCTAACGTCTGTCCCTCCCGCCTTCCTTCCCTCCTTTTCCCTCACTTCCCTTCCTTCTCTGCCCCCCAGTTCCCCTTTCTTTTCCTCCCTTCATTACTCTCTCGTTCCATCTCGCGTTTGTCAACTCTTTACTTTTTTATTATTATTATTTGTATTTTGCTTTATTAATTTATTATTATTTTATTATTATTTATTATTTTTATTATTATTATTATTATATTATTATTATTATTGATATGCGTTGTTATTATTTCCGTTCTCGCACATCAGGATCGGTCGGGTTCGGATTTTTCAATAATAATCAATTGCCAGTGTAGGCCTACGGGCAAGAGGTGTGTGTGTGGGGGGGGGGGGTATCATGCCATAGAGGTGAAAATTCGCCAGATTTTAAGTCTTTAATGACCTCTATAGCAGTATTTTTTCAATCATGAGAAGGGTGGGAGAGAGGAGGGGGGATAGGGAGGTGGGGATAGGAGGATAGGAGGGGGAGAAGGGGAATGGGAGGGGTAGGAGGAGGGGAATGAAGGGGCTATGGGAGTGAGGGAATGGGGCGACAGGTGTGGGGGTAGAGAATAGGGTTGGGGGGTGGAGGGTCAGTAATTACTCCGACACTCCGCCGGTGGTAATCACGCTGTGCTTGATTTAAGGATCGCTGGCACGACTTCCCGCCGTCTCCCCCGTGGGCCCCCGGGGGTCGCGCTCCCCGCTCGTTTCGTCTCGGGGAGGCTCGCCTTGTCAGGGGGAAAGGGCTCTGTCTGTTTGGCTGTCTCTCTTCTTTGTCGTCTTTCCTCTCTCTCTCTCTCATCTCTCTCTCTCTCTGTCGCTCTTTTCTTCTCTCTCTCCTCTCTTCTCTTCTCTCTCTTCTCTCTTTCCTTCTCTTCTCTCTCTTTCTCCTCTCTTCTCTCCTCTCTCTTCTCTTTCTCCTCTCTTCTTCTCTCTCTCTCTCTCTCTCTCTCTCTCTCTCTCTCTCTCTCTCTCTCTGTATACTATTTATCCACTTCTTTCCTTAGGTTATTTCATCCGTATGCCACCAGCTCATCCAACAACTTCTCGTTGTATAATTTCCTATACAACCCTTGTATAACTCACCTGTTATTCATGTAAAACTCCTTTGTATAATTCCCCGAAGGAGTGCCTCCCCACGCCCCCCGGCCGGAGCGAGGCGGAGGGCGCGGGCGGATCGACGCGCCGCGGCAGTCCGCCTCGTTGGGCCGCGTTAAAAATGTGGCTCACACACGCGAGGGAATTGCTGCCGCCTGCCGAGAAGTGGCCAAGCGCCGTAGGCCTAGGCTCCGGTTGGCAATGGCAGGGGGTGGGGGTGAGGGAGGCAGGGAGGGAAGGAGGGGGATAGAGAGGATGAGCGAGGGAGGAAGGAGGGGATAGAGAGGATGAGGGAGGAGGGAGGGAGGGGGTTAGAGAGGATGCGGGGAGGGAGGAGGAGGGAAGGAAGGAGGGGGATAGAGAGGATGAGCGAGGGAGGGAAGCGGTGGTGGGAAAATGAAGACGAAGGAGGGAGGGAAGCAGGAGCAGGGAAGAAGGAAGGTGGAAGGGGGGAAGTTAAGGGAAGAGCAGGCTCTTGGAAAGGGATCAGGACGGCAGGATAGCGACGGGTCCCTCGGGCAGCAGAGCGCAAGTGTCTGGAAGAAAGGTTGCGAGGCGAGGCGTCCTTTAGCGAAGTCCCGACGTCGTTGCGTGACGTCAGGTTGCTCTTATTTGCAGTCTCATGCTTTTTTCCGTTTCTGTTGATTTAGCGAGGTGCACAGGAACGTATAACACGGTCCAGGTAATGGATGTACGCATAGGTAGAGATAAATACAGACTGTTGGATAGATAAATAGATATAGATAAAAGGTAATAGATATAGGTAACAGAAAGATAGATGAATATTGATTGATAGATAGATAGATACCAGCACATTAAAATCCAATGAAAACTACTTTGAGAGGAAGACTCTTTTCTTCTTCTTCTTCTTCTTCTTCTTCTTCTTCTCTCTTCTTCCTCCTCCTCCTCCTCTCCTCTCTCCTCCTCCTCCTCCTCCTCCTCTCCTCCTCCTCCTCCTCCTCCTCCTCCTCCCTCCTCCTCCTCCTCCTCCCGCAAGGAATCCTCGGCAGGTGACAGAGCCAAGAGCCAAGAGCCAGGGCGCTGCGGGGGCCTCGGGGACAAAGAGCTCTTATCTCTCTCACTTTTATGCTCGAAGCGCCCCTTGCCTGCCTGTGCCTTCTTCCTCTGTTTACTTGGGGATGCTTCTCCCTCTTCCCCCCTCCTCTAGCTTCCTTTCCTCCCCTCTTTCCTCTCTTCCCATTTCCTTCCTCTCCTTCACCCTCCCCCACCCTCCTCTACTCCCTTCTCCTCCTCCTCCTCCTCCTCCTTTCCCCCCACCTTCCTCTACTCCCTTCTCCTTCTCCTCTTTCTATCCCCTCCTTCCTCTACTCCCTACTCTCCTCCTTCCCCTTCCCCCCCCCCTCTCCCTCGTTCGCCTTCCTGTGTCGCGAATTAGACAGCGAGGGGGGGCGTGGGGTTGGGGAGGAATGTGGGAGCCTTGGCTGGATTTTGGGTTGATTTTTGAGTGTCTCTCTCTTCTCTCTCTCTCTCTCTCTCTCTCTCTCTCTCTCTCTCTCTCTCTCTCTCTCTCTCTCTCTCTCTCTCTCTCTCTCTCTCTCTCTCTCTCTCTCAAATTCCTTCTCGTTTTTCTTAGTTGTTCAGCTTACACAAACAAACAAAAACAGTCAGCCTGTGACGCCCTCAAGCATGTAGACTGCCGGCGAGCGTGACTTTCAGAGTTATGATAAAGATGTTGGAGGCGATGTTTTAATTGCTAACCCTTGGTGGTATGTGGCCATGTATGCTGCACTGTATGCCTCCCCTACCCATATGCCCCTATCCCCCCCCTTCCCCCCGGGCCGCCCAACAGAACCGCTCTGTCACCGCACAAAGTGACCCTTTCGCCTCACGATCCCTAATTGTCCTTCCCGCCATAACCGAACGTTTATTTGAACATTTATTACCGGATTTATTGCCAGAATTTATTTCGTTATTGTGCAACATCAAGGCCCGACGGCTGCCCTTTGACACGGACACCAGACACTGCCGTAAATTCCGCCTCCTGGGGCCCGGCGGCGGGACAGTGCTAACCCGCGGCTGCCGATAGGGGCTGTTTCTCGCAGCGTTGCCCCGGGGACTCGACCCTTACGCGCACCTGCGTTCCGAGCGCCTCTTGCCCCCCGCCGGAGATTGGTAACCCGGGCGAGGCCTCATATTTCGGACAGGTTTTAAAATTGGGCGATTTCTTACCCCTGCGAGTGTTCACGTAATGAGCGGCGGGAACGAGACGCCCCGGGGGACGGCCGGGCGAGGGGGCTCCTCCGCCGTCGCCGTCGCCCGCAGGAGGGGGTGGTGAACGAAGGGGAGGAGGAGGAGGAAGAGAAGAAGTAGGAGGAGGAAGAGGGAAGGGGGGACATGAGGAGAAGGAAGAGAAAAAGGAGGGACAGAAACACATCGAAAGATAAGCTAGATTTGGAAGAGGAAAGAAATGAAAATAAAACAAAGAAGAAAAGACGGGAAATAAGCAGCGGTCAGATGGACAAGGAGAGGGCGAGTGATGAAAGGGAGGGACAGGGACAGGAAGAGGCAGAGTGAAAGGGAGAGTAAGAGTTAGCGTGAGTGTCTCCAAATGCAGACTGTAGATGTTTTGAAATATATATGTGAATAGGGTTATTAGATGAATAGCTAGACACACACACACACACACACACACACACACACACACACACACACACACACACACACACACACACACACACACACACACACACACACACACACACACACACACACACACACACACACACACACACACACACACACACACACACACACACACACACACACACACACACACACACACACACAGCGAGTGAGAGGCAGAGAGGGAGAACCGAGCAGAGACAGAGAGAGAGGAGAGGCTACGGACGCTGCGGAGGAACAATGGCTCACGACAGGCTCACGGAGTGTAGTCCTGAGTTATTGTCCGTTCGTGTGTGGCGCCGCGAAGTGACGGGTATAAATAGACGAAAATGAATGGACGGGAAGGAGTCGGCGCGGATCGGCAGTCGAGGGCTAAGCGTGTGGGGGGGCGGCGGGCGCGGGTGGAGTGGCTGATCCCCGGGGTTGATGTTTGTGGTTGATTCTGCGAGGCCGAGTCTTATTTACTCCCCCTCGTGGGCGCCAACCCCGATGTAGAGACCAGCAAGCCAGCGGAAGCCAGTGGCAGGCGCTTGAGGGCGCTCTTGGGGGCCTTCTTCGCTCCGGCCGGGTTGCCCCGCGAGTCCGCCCTCGGTCGCACGGCTTTCGGGGGATCTGAGGGCGGGGAAGGGGCGGCGGCGACGAGGAAGGGGCAGGGGGCGGGCGTGAGGATGAGGGCAGGGCCACGGCATGGGAGTGGGCCTAGCTCCGCGGCGGCAGGGAGGCGAGGTTTACGAGGGTTGCCCAATGAGCGAGGGACGCCTGCCGGGCGCCGTGGTCAGTCCTGCCGCTGCTAATATATATTATTAGCTCCCCCTCCTCTCTGTGTCTCCCGCTCGCCCCCTCCTCGCCTCCTGCACCTTCACCTCAGGTGCTTCGAGTGGCAGGGGAAGGGGAGGGTAGAGGGGGCGGCGTGCCCACGGGGCGGGATGAGGGCCAGCCAGCCAGCGACGGAGCCTTGTGCGCTGTCACTCTTCGCGAGGTCCGTCCGGCTGTCTCTCAAACCGCAAGTATAATCCTCTTTGCACTGAGACGCCGCCATCCCTCAGGCCGGGAAGCAGCAACGGGGAGAGAGCCCGCGAGGGGGCGTCGCCGGCGCCCGGGAACGAGCAGCCGAGTCGCCATGACAACCGCCTCCTGCTGGAGATAAATGCCTCGACACAGGCGGACGTACTCCATATAGTACGGAGGCGAGCGCCCAGTGGACGACCTGCGGGGAGGTCGCCGCTCCTGCGGGTGACACTTGTGGGAGCCGCTATTAGGGTCAAGGTGGCGGGCGATGTTGATGGCCGCTGGGCGCTCGCTCTCTCCTTCTTTTTCTAATTTCTTTATCATTCCTCTTCTCCCCCCCCCCCGTCTCTCTCTCTCATCATCATCATCATCATTACCAGTCTCCGCCCCCCCCCCCAACACAAATACGCCACATTCCCTTCCTGACCCAATAAGGCCCGATTGCGTATGCACTAAGGAGCAAATGTCAGAATGCAAGGCAGCGACGGGGTAAGTCGGCGGCGCTTCCGCATTAAAACCAAAGCGTTGATATCCACCTGATCCACCGCGCCGCCTGTGTGGGTCGGCGCACATCCGTCGCAGAGGCGGGAGGAGTTAGGATCTGTTTCCCTTGACGACGCGACGCCCCCGCGGGAGGGGCGCGCTGCTCCCGGCGACCCCGCTCGTCACGGCGTCCTTTGCCGGCGGGGAACGACAAGACTTGGGACTGATGGAACGCCAGGGGGTTGGGGGTGGAGGGGCGTTCCTCGGGATTTTTATTGTTAGCAGTTTTGTATATGTATATATGTGTGTGTGTATATATATATATATTTTCCTTTTTTTGACTGTCTGGTTCATGATTTAGAAATATTAACAATTTGTTTTCTTTGTTGCAGGTGAGTTGCGAATCGCAGAAGTGGCGTAGGCCTACTCCGGTAAGACTTCCTCACCACCCCCCCTCCTCATGATATTCCTGCTGACCTTAAGGAAATAACACGTGTCATATGGGACGGATGAGAGGTGTCACTGCTACAATTTCTGTCACGAATCTCTGTCTGACAGGCTGTTGGACCCGCTCACTCGCTGTCTATGTTGCTGTTATCTGTATAGAAAAAAATCAGTTTACATCAAAACAAACAACTTCATTAACAGTATATACATATTTTCCTCTCTATTTATAGATTTGATTTTGTCTTCTGCTTGTCTTTCAATCAATGACCCCATCTAATCTGGTTATCGATACTATATATCTACCTATCTGTTTATTTATGCGCGTCAGCAATCTTCCTGATATTGTACACACCCGCCAGTTGTTATGTTTGTTGTTATTGTTAATTGTTGTTATATCTATGCCCTTGCTCTTTGTTTCTTATTTTCCTCTCTTGTTATTCGGTTGGTGAACTTGTTGCTTTGTTGTTTGTTTGTGGTTAGTTAAAGTGTGTTTTGCGGTCTTCTTATGGGTATGGGTTATGTGTAGTATTTGGTAGGACTTTTTTCGAAATGAGAAACTTCTGATGAATCAACGAAATTTTAAAGCAAGTTGGGTGTGGACGCATAGCCTTCGAATGTTTAGGCTTGTGTGCCTTGCTTAATTTGCATAGACTTTCCACCCTTAGTTCTACATCGTTCTTACTCTCGAACTTTCACTCTTCTCTTCTCTCTCTCTCCTCTCTCTCTCTCTCTCCCTCCTCATCTATCTATCTATCTATCTATCTACACATCTATGTATCTATCTTTGTATCTCTCGTCTTCCCACCCCCTCCCCCCCTCCCTTCCTCTCTAGCCCTTCCCCTATTTAGCTCGCATCCCCTTCAGTGCGGAGCCGAGAGCCGACGGAGGAAGGCGTGTCTCTCCGCGCGTGGCAGCCTGATTCAATAAAAATGTAATATCCGGTCCCCAATTAAAGGAAATCGAATTATAACGATGCGAAGTCGAGGCGAAAAATATTGGATAGGCCTTGATTGGGTGGATGGGCGCGGCGGGTTTGCGGAGGGATGGAGGGATGGGCGTGTGTGTGTATTTATTTGTTTGTGTAAGTGCGTTATCGCTCTCTCTTCTCTCTCTTTCTCTTCTCTCTTTCTCTCTTTCTCTTCTCTTTCTCTTTCTCTTTCTCTCTCTCTCTCTTCTCTCTTCTCTCTCTCTCTCTCTCTCTCTCTCTCTCTCTCTCTCTCTCTCTCTCTCTCTCTCTCTCTCTCTCTCTCTCTCTCTCTCTCCTCTCTCTCTCTCTCTCTCCTCTCCCTCTCTCTCTCTCTCTCTCTCTCTCTCTCTCTCTCTCTCCCTCTCCTCCCTCCCTCTCCTCCCTCCCTCCCTCTTCCATCCCTCCCAGTCTGACCGCCACAAGTTACCTGCCCGACACATACCTGGGCCCACAGGGAGAGGGAGGGAGAGAGGAAAGAAGGGGGGGGGGAGGGAGGATAGGGGCTTAGGAAAGAAGGGAAAGGGGGAAGGGAAATTGGAGGGGGTGGGGGAGGGGTCCGGGCCGGGGGAGGACAGCTGATATTCGCGTGCTAATCTCCCCTCCAGGCCTACCGGTTCCTCGGCCAGCCCTCCCCACCCTCCCCCTCCCCCCACGCCCAGTGCCACCGCCACCGCCGCGTCCGGAGGATTTTCCTCTCGGTTTTCCTCGAACGCCTTTTGTGTGGGAGGAGGGAGAGAGAGAGGGGGGAAAGGGGGGGCATACACGCACAAGCAAGCAAACACGCATCGAGCACACACACACACACACACACACACACACACACACACACACACACACACACACACACACACACACAACACACACACACACTCACACACTCACACACACTCACCACACATCACACTCACTCACAATCTCACAATCCTCTCTCTTTCTCTCTCTCTCTCTCTCTCTCTCTCTCTCTCTCTCTCTCTATATATATATATATATATATATATATATATATATATATATATATATATATATATATATATCAATCTATCTCTCTCTCACCCCATTGCAGTATCACAGCTACACACATTTCCAGTTCATTGGACATTATGAAACTGATCTCGAGAGAATCGAAGACAGAAAGGGAGGGAGAAGGAGAGAGCGAGCCCGAGAGACCGCCCTCGGGACCCGACGGGGAAAGCGGGGAGCTCAACCTGATCCCTCGGCCGCAGCAGCTCTTTAAACTCGAGACTCCGAAGGGGTTGCGTGCCCCTCCCCCTTCCCCCTTCCCCCTTTGGCCTTCGCAAGGGGGCTCGCTGGCTTTTGTGTCTTTCTCTCTCTCTCTCTCTCTCTGTTTCTTTCCTTTTCTTTCTCTTTTTTCCTTTTCTTTCTTGCTCTCTTTCTCTTTCTTTCTCTCTATTTCTCCCTTTCTTTCTCTGTCTTTCTCTCCTTCCATCTTTCCTTCTGTCATTCTATCGTTCTTAGTCTTCTTTTCTCTTTCATGCATGTTCTTTTTGTTTATTTATTGTATCCTTGCTTCATTGTATTGTTTTTCGCTTGTCATTTCCCTGGTTCTGTTTTATTTGTTTAATGAACTAGTTAATTGATATTTTGTCACAGATGGATCTTATCTCTCTTTTTACTTCGTCTTATTTTTTTATTCCTAAAGTGTACACTATTTTTATGTTTTATGTATTCACGTATGTTTTTACTCAGTTCATTTATTTATTTATTTGGTCACGATTGTTCTTATGAAAAGGTGAGGTGGGTGGTGTGGAGGGGGGGGGGGTCTGGCATACGCTCTCGAGTCGTCCATACACGACCACGTGCCGTTTCAAGGGGCACAGTGCTTCCTCTCCTCAACCCCTGCCCCCCCCCCTATCCTTCCCCTCCCTCTCCTACCCCCTGCCCCTTCCCTCCTCCCTTACCCACAATCCTCCCCTCCCTCTCCCCTTCCCACCCTCTCCTTACCCCCTTCCCCCGTTACCCTCCCTCTCCCCTCCCCCCTCTCCTTCCCCTTCCCCCTTACCCCTATCCTTCCCCCTCCCTCCCCCTCCCCTCCCCCCCATTCCCCTTTCTGTCTCCGCCCCTCGTTCATGACAACCCGGGACCCATTTCCTCCGTGTCCGCGTCTCGAGTGAATGCACCCCTTTTTGGGAGACGCGGAGCCCAATTTTAAGAGCGATTTAAGAGCGGGAGGGCCTTGTCATCCGTAGGGGAGCGGGGGGGGGGAGGGGGAGGTCCAAGGGGAGGGTTCCTGAATGGGGGAAGACGACGTAAAACCTGCGTAAAAGTTCCTCCTCTTGTCGGGCCGACGTCGTTGCGCTCCCGTGCCGCGCTGTCTCCATTCTGATTCTGTTCGGGCTTTTATTGCCGTTTATTCTCCGTCCTTTCTTCGCGTTTTGTCCCTCTTTCTCTTCCCCTCTATTCTCCCCTCCTCTTCTCTCCTTCCCCCTTCTTTCTCCTCCTTCCCTCCTTTCCGTCCTTCCCTCCTCCCTTCCTCCACTCCCTTCCCTTCCCTTCCTTTCCCTTCCTTCCCCTCCCTCCGTCATCTCAATGACCGGCCAAGTCGATGGTCGTAGGCCTATGGGACTCCTTCCTTCTCTCCCCCTTTGATGGGAACCTCTATTGCTCGAAAAGGTGCGCAGAAGGGTGGAGGAAGAGGAAGGAAAGACGGTAACGACAGCGACCCCGAGGGAGCCATGCCAGACCACCGAATAAAAAGGAAAAGACCTAAAAATGCAGAGATACGCCCGACGAAACGCGAAGCCCAGGTGAGCGGGGGAGGCGGCGGAGGGCGCGGGCGGACGGCTTGATAACAACCCGGAGGAAGCCACGCGCGCTATCATGCACGCCCACATATGTCGTTCGAAGGGCGTAAGGACGTCGAGGTGGACGTCGAGGTGGGGAGGAGGGGGAGGGGGAGGGGCGTAAGGACGTCGAGGTGGAAGGAAGGAGGGGAGGGTAAGGACGTCGGGGTGGAAGGGGGAAGGGGGGGGGGGAACGGCAAAAAGCTGGAGCGCAAGAAAAAGGGAGAGAGATAAGGCGACGTACGGCAGAAGAGGGGAGATAGTGGGATTGGGGAGCGACGTGAGGTGAGCCAAGATAAGGTGAATCGGGACAGAGGAAGGAAGGAAGGAGGGGGAGGAGGAGGAAGAAAGGAAGGAAGGAGAAAAGGAAGAAGAAGAAGAAGAGGGATAGGAGGAGGAGGAAGGCGAAGGCGAAGGCGAGTAGCAACGGCGGCAACAGGAGTAGGGAGAGGAAGGAGGAAGGAGAGAGGTGTTGGCGCCAACAGTCTCGAAGGAAGGAGAAAGGACGGAGAAGGAGAAGGAGACGGATGATGGGAAGGGAAGTGGACGGAGAATTCAGGAAAGACTAAGGAAGAGAGAAATAGAGAGAAAGGATGAGGGGAAAGGGGAAGACTTCGAAGGGAGAGAGAACGAGAAGAAATGAGAGGGGAATGGAGAGAAAAAGAGAAGAGGAGGGAAACGGAGGGAGACAAATATAGGAAGAATAGAGGGAGAAGGAAGAGAGAGACGAAAGAAGTGGAACGGAAAGAGATCGAGGGAAAAAAAGGGGAGAGAGAAGAGAGACAGAAGGAAGAAGAAGAGGGGAGAGGGAAAGAGACAAGAAAGAAGAAGAGGGAGAGGGAAAAGAGACAGAGGAAAAGAAGGGGAGAGAAGAGAGAAATGGACAAGAGCGGATGGGGTTCAAAACGGAAAGTCTAAACTGACGAAGACCAAGAGAGTCGACGGCGCGTTCAGCTGCGAGTCGAGGGGCTGTCGAAAAGATAGCGGCGATAAAGGAGTGGATAAGGAAGATGTGATAATGCGGGGAGGGGATGAGAGGAGGGAAGGGGAGCAAGAGAGAGAGGAGGGGAGAGAGAACAAAGGGGGCGATGGCGACACCGACCCTAACTACCTCATAACTCTGTCGAAACGTTCCCCTCACAGCCGCCCTCGCCCGCCCGCCCGCCCGCCCGCCCGCCCGCCGCCCCTCCTGCCATGGGGAGCCCGCCCTTGCCAGGTGTGCCCTTCCCTGTCCCTCTCCCTCCCCTTCCCCTTCCTCTCCTCTCTCCTCCCCTTCCTTCCCTTCCTCTCCTCCTCCTCCCCTTCCCCTTCCCCTTCCTCTTCCCTCTCCCTCCCCTTCCTCCCTTCCCCTTCCCCTTCCTCTTCCTCTCTCCCTCCCCTTCCCTTTCCCCTTCCTCTTCCTCCTCCTTCCCTTCCCCTTCCTCTTCCTCTCTCCCTCCCCTTCCCCTTCCCCTTCCTCTCTTCCTCTTCCTCTCCTCTCTCTCCCACCCACCAACGCGCCCGCCAACGCCTCCACGCCCGCACGCTCGCGGGGCGGGATTTTCCTCGGGGACTTCAGATTGGTCCTTGCGGGTTTGTCTCTCTTCATTTCCTTTTTTTCTGTCAGTCTCTCTCCTTCCTTTCCTCTTCTCTCTTTCTTCTCTTTCCCTCTTCTCTCCTTCATCCCTCCCTAACACCCCCAAATACATACATATATACATACACATATATACATACATAATATACATACATACATACATACATACATACACACACATATATATACAATACATATACATATACACATACATTACACCTACAATACATTACATACACACATACACACACACACACACACACACACACACACACACACACACACACACACACACACACACACACACACACACACACACGTATACATACTCGACTGTTCACTTCCCATCCCGGAGTCGAGTGCGTGGAGCCCGGGCCGAAGGAAGGCAAGCCAGCAATCCTTGGGGGTTTGATCCGTGAGATGAACGCATTGGGAGGGGGTGGGAGGGAGGGGGGAGGGGAAGTATGGGCAACGGAAGGTGGTCGTGAGGCTCAGAGGAAGGGAGATGGGAGGAAGGGGGGGCGGAGAGCGCAATAGGGCAGATGGAAGAGGATTAAATGGGGTATGGGAGAAGGGAGAGGGAGGTGGGGAGGAAGGCTGTGGTCGTTAAACAACAAAGATATAAAGGGAGAGAGCCGTAAACAGTAAAGATGTCACGGGAGAAGAGGGAGACACAGAGGGGAGAAGGACAGGAGCTCAATGTTGCCATTATGACAGCAGTTCGGGCAACGCTGATATGGGGCCTTTTGACTTTTCTTTTGCTTTTTTCGTTATGTTTTTGTTTTTTCAGGAGGGCGGGGGGGTCAAATCCCTTTTTTTTCGTTTACTACGGGAGAGAGAAGAGAAAAAAAAAAAATCAGGAAGGGGGGTCAAATCCCTTTTATTTCGTTTACTACGGGGAGAGAGAGAGAGAGAAGAGGAAAAAAAATTCAGGAAGGGGGGTCAAATCCCTTTTATTTCGTTTACTACGGGGTGTGCAGGAGAGAGAGAGAGAGAGTGACAGACAGACAGACTTCCGTACAATCCCTCCTTCGTTCGTGGGGGATTTGGGAGCCCGGAGAGCTGATTGGGCAGCTGTAGCATGATGTTTGGCGTCGTTGAATGGGCGTGGAATGTTGCGTGAGGGCGGCCCTCGTCTTCCCTCCGCCGCTCTGCGCGAGGGGGTGAGGGCTTGAAAGGAAGTGGGAGGGAGGGGCGTGAAGTGACTGTGAGGGGGGGCGTGGGGGGGCGTGAGGGGCGTCGGGGGCTGGGGCGGTAGTGGCGCAGGTGGGTCGTACCTGTCATTCCCAAGGTCGAGGCCTCCGAAATACCTTCGGGATGCTTATCGGGATCCGCCATCGGCCGCCGTCGCCCTCGGTTAAATCACAAACCGTCTGGACGTCGTGTCAGACATGCCGCTCCTCCTTAAAATAACTTACGCCGATGGGAAATTGCTCCAAATACGTCATATGAGCAACAGACCCGCCCATAGGACGAGAACGACCATAATACCTCCTTCCACGCCCTCGCCCGCCCGTCCGAACGCCAAGTTTAGTCTACCGTGGCCTTTCCTTAACGCATCAACGTCTGTAAATAGCCGGGGGGATCCCTGGGGTCAGGCGGTCATCAGGTCCGCCCTTGCACTCCTTCCCCTCCCCTTCCTCTTCCCCTACCTCTTCACCTTCCCCTTCCTCTTCCCCTTCTCCTTCTCCTTCCCCTCCCCTTTCCTCTTCCCCTTTCCTTTCTTTCCGCTTCCCCCCTTTCCCATTTCCTCTTCTTCCCCTTCCCTTCTCCTTCCCCTTCCCCCGCTCTTTAAGCAGTGCCGTAGCGCAGAGACGGAAAGTCCGTATGTGGGGGAGGGGAGGGAGGGGGAGGATGAGGCGAGCGATTTCGGTTCCGTTTAAAGGGAACTGGAGCCGAGGGCCTCGTGTCATTCGCGCGTCGGTTGGGTGCCGAATCGCGCCACGTGGTCGGGGATTGAAAACAATGTTGGTTTCTCTCTCTCTCGCTATTCTCTTCCTCTCTCTTCCTCTTCTCCTTCCTCCCTTCCTTTCTCTGCCTCTCTTTCTCTCTCTCTCTTTCTGTCTGTCTGTGTCTGTCTGTCTGTCTGTCTCTCTTCTCTCTCTCTCTCTCTCTCTCTCTCTCTGACAGGCATTCACACGGAACACGCACACACGCACACACACACACACACGCACACACACACACACACACACACACACACACACACACACACACACACACACACACACACACACACACACACACACACACACAGATAGTAAGGTAGAAGCAGAAGAGATGAAAGATACATAAGCACAGATTCGAACGTGAGCCGCAGGTCCCCGCCCCGCAGTCCCGCCGCGCGCGGAGGGGAATCCTGCGGCCGGCGTCGGCGCAGCCTCCGCGAGGCGAGCGACAGCACTTGAGATTCCTCCTCGAAGCCGGAGAGAGAGCCTCGCGAAATGAACCAAAAGGCGACTGTTCAAACCGGAAGCGGATGTCTGAGAGCGCGAGACAGACTGAAAGGGAGACAACGGAGGGGGGGGGGTAGGGAGAGGGAGGAGGAGGGAGAGGGGACGGGGTACTCCCGAGAGAAGAAAATCAATAGGCCTATGACGCAGCCATTCGTGACGTCACGGGGTCGTTGAGTCAGGTCCCCGTTTTTGTGACCCTTCGGCGGGCGTGCTTGGGGACCTGTCGCGGGCGGCCTCCGGCTGGCAAAGGTTAGAGCGCAGCAGTGGCGGCCGGAGGTCCTTTCACTCCCGCGGGAACAGAGGAAACCTTGGGCAAGGTCTCGGGGCGGCGTTGTGGCGGGATGTGGACGCCGGCCGAGCACGAGGCGCCCTTCGCTGCGGTCGCTCGCCGAGGGGCGCGGGGACGCCGCCGTGCTACGCTGTCTGACTCCGTAATTGTCTCCGTTAAAACTGAGGGATCAGAGGGTTCGTTTAGTTAGTTGAATAATTTATGTCATTATTTACCTTTTTTGAGGTTTCTTTTTTAGTGGGAGTCGGCAGCTAAAGGTTCTATAATACATACATATATATATATACACACACACGCACACACACACACATATTTACACATACATTTATTTCTTTATCTATTTAAAATAAGAGCGCGCCAGGCAAGGTAATCTATCATCCTCCGCTTTAAAGCTTCGCTCGGCGGGGCGACCACATCGAGCATTGCGTCCGCCAGGCCTCGGCTCGCCAAGGGCCGCCGCAGGAGGAAACCCGAGAGGCAAGCAGAGCCGGAGCTTCCGTTGCACTGCCGGAGGACGCCGCCGCCGCCGCCGCCGCATGGACGTTGATGTACTCGGTGAACTTGCAGCCCGAGACCCGCCCGAATGCGCATACGTCCGTCCTCCTTGGCGCTCGTCCGCGATGGCTCCCGCGCCCTTCCGCACCTTATCTCTGCTCCCTTCTGCCTCCGGGGCCGCTTACAGCCCGCGAGCGGAGACGCGGCCCTGCCCCTAGGCGAGCGGGGACGCGTTTGGGGAGGCCGTGTTGCGAAATGCGGGAGTGGACACGTGGTGGCCGGTTCTGGGGGCGCCTGCGTCGCGGTGTTCGGTTCCGTGTGCGAGTTCGGGCGGCGACCACGTGGGGTTGGCAAACCGGCTCCCGCGCCGTCCGAATCCGCAGCCAGCTTCAAATCTTAGCCGGCGTGGAAAAGTTCTACAGTGTGCAGTTCGTTGTATTTCGAAAGAGGTATTTGCTCGTGTAGAAGTTCGTGCACGATGGTATCTTGTTGCCAGGTTACATAACATGCTTGGCTGCTCTGCGGCCGTTCGTGATTGTAGGACCTACTACGCAGTTTCTCAATGAACCCGTTCTATGGCCTCGCGTCCATGCTTAGGCGGAGTGCAGTGTAGACTTACATGCGCTCGCTTGCAGTAATATTCCCCTTTAGAGCAGCGTGGGCTTCCTTGCGCCGGCTGGCGGCCCCACGCACGAGGGGCGCTTCGGATGGCCGCGTTAGTCATCGGGCGAAGGGCGCCGCCACAGCCCCCAGCAGGAGCGCTGCGACGCCCTACGGAGGAAGAGGCGTCGCTTGGGCCTCGGTGCCTCGAGAGGGCGGCAGGAGCTGGCGCTTCAAGTGATTCCCGCGAAGGCGAGCGGGTATAGATTTCACTGCGGTTTGCAATACGTGTTGCTGGCGCTCGCGCACCGCCGCGCGTCGCCTGTCGCCATGGAAACTCTCCGTTTTAAAGTTCACTGAGTCCAAGACTTCACACCTGTCACTGTAGGAGAAGGCGCACGCACCACTTTACGCATATGCAAATATTCGCGCGCGCGCACATGCACTCACGCACGTTCACACGCACACTCACACTCACTCACATTCTCTACCCTATCTCTCTCTCTCTCTCTCTCTCTCTCTCTCTCTCTCTCTCTCTCTCTCTCTCTCTCTCTCTCTCTCTCTCTCTCTCTCTCTCTCTCTCTCTCTCTCTCTTCTAAACAGAGCGCGAGAGGGGGGAGGAGGTTGCCCTCGGTTATCTGTGCCACTCTCCATGGCAACACGGGCGGGCGAAGCTTTTTGATAACGATTCAGAATCACGTGTTCGTGTGCATGTGTAACAGAAGGCGGGTGTTGGAGTATACATTGCTGTGGGGAGGGGGAAGGGCGGGTAGAGAGCTGTGGAGGAAAGAGGGAGGGCAGGAAGAGCTGTGAGGAAAAGAGGATGGGAAGGAGAGCTGTGGGGAAAGGGGAAGGAGAGGGTGGAAGGCTTGGGGGGAAGAGAGGGGAGCGGGGGGGGGGGTCGGGTGGCACCTCCAACGCCTCGCCGACCTCTGGTATGCTTTAACGTGTTGAGCAGACGCGGGGCCCCTTGGTGAGGCTTCGCAGCGGCGCCGTCACGATGCAGAGGCCGGCAGGAGGTCGGCGAGAGGAGAGGAGACAAGCGGAGGGAAGGAAGGGAAACGGGCAGAGCGGGACTCACGGGACCGAAATCAGGCCTTGATCCTGGGCTGACGGATCAGACTCCCTCGCCTTCCTGAGCCGAGGACCCAGAGGCCCCGAAGCAAGTCCGAGATCACGCGCCCCCTTCAGGTGACAGTGGATGCCCATGCCCGTGATCAGGCGGCCCGGCCAGCATACCCAGCGCCGCCTTGCAGTCTCACGTTTCAATTGCATAGCGCTGCCTGCTTGTCCTTCCATCGTGTCCCGGGCCGCGAAGTGATACAGGCGCGGAGGAGGCTCTGAAGGGCCGTCCGTCCGCGGAGGCTGCAGGACGCCGCTCCTCTGGGCCAAGATTATCGACTGGGGGGGGGGGGGGGGGAGGCGAAAGCTGCATAATGAGGCGAGCCTTGGGGGGGGGGGGCGCAGGAGCTGGAACCTCTGCCGATCGCTTGTACTGCCGATGGTCATGGTTGCTGGATTTTCTTGGGTTGTTTACAAGTGCGAGCTTTGCAAAGCGGCGATCGGTTTTCAGGGGGATACTGTAGCATGTGTACATTCCATGGATAAATAAAAGAAAAAATGATGTGAAGCCTAGGTAATGCTAACTGTTCATGAAGAGCATAACTCTAAGGCACAAGGACTCCAAATTTCACTACAGGACAGGATGTAGTTCCTGTGTATTACTGTATCCTTATTTGACTTGTTTCTTACATTTCAAAATTAGAAATGCGTTATTTTTCTGGTGTCTTTGAAAGCTCATCCTTAAGGTCCCAGCAAATTTAGAGAACATGTTTAAATTGTAAGAGTGTGATGATTTTGCCATTTTTTGACAACATGCGGAGTGGGGAACATGGCTTAGAACTCCCCCTTTACCCCGACTCGGCTTATTCAGTACAGTGGAGTATTAGACCGGCTTATGTTGTGCTGGCTTTCTACATAATTAAATTAACCCTCCCGGACGTCATTTGAATGTTTGAATTGTTTTACCTTTGTCATTCAGCGGAACTCCTTTCGCGGATGTTATGTGAATACGATAACTTAAATGGTTTCCTCTTTTTCAGGATGGCGTGGAAGTCAAAGAGGAGCTGCCCAAGAAAGTCAGAGCGGAGGAGCTGCCGCCCGGAGCTCCTCTCCCCAGCAGCGTCGGCTACGACCCCATCGTGTGGTCGTACATGTGGCGACAGTATGCAGCTATGGCCCCTTCGTGGACCGCCACGCCCCTTGTTACAAGGGACGGCAAGGCATTGCCGCCGCCCCCTCCTGCCTTCGTCAGGGACAGGTGAGGAAAACCGGGGCAGTGTTGCAGCTGTGCGTGTGAGGGAATGAGGGAGATACGGAAAGGGAGGGGAGGGAAGAGGGAGAGGGAGTGGAAGAGGGGAAAGGAGAGGGAGATTTATATGTGTATGGGGAGGGATTTTGAGAGATAGAGGGAGAGAGAGGGAGAGGGAGAAGGAGAGAGAGGGGGGGGGAGAGGCAAAGGGGAGCTGGGAAGACTTTAGCGTGAAGTTATGATGTGTGAATGCTCTGGGTACGAAGGCCTTGCCCGCCGCCCAGGTATAGGCGAGGCAAGTACGAAACAGGGAAGGTGAACGCACCGCGGCGGGCGCGAGGTGCTCGCACAAGGTCGCTCACAAGGGCAGCTAAATACGGCATTGAAGGAATGCCACGAAAAGTGTGGGATGTGAAAGATACAAAGGCCGAGGCAGGACCAGAGAAGCCCTGCCTTTGGCTTCGGCGTCTTTTGTTCCACTCGGGAGGAGAAAGGAAAAGATGTGTTCCTGAACGCACATTAATTTTTCGCTCGCGAGTTGCCATGCTAGTTTCTAACCGTCAAGATAACACGCCACTTCCTTGGGATGAATGCAAAGGCACTTTCTAGAGAGCAGGGAAACTGGGGAATGTTTGCTTGTTTTATCCTTTCTAAGTCACAAGGAGGAACCAATATTTTTAAGTATTTTTAAGATCACCAATTGAAATATACAAAGTGTCTTTTCCGTGATCAGATGGATTGGAAATTGTCTTGACACAACCACGTTCGTATTATAGACATGACGGTTGTTCTGGGAAATAGTACTAAATGGCTTTGTTTTCTGTCTCCAGTGTTCCCGCCCCACTGCCAGCCTACTTGAGCCAGGGTCCCCCCGTGCTGGTCGACCCCGGCCGAGTGGTGCCTCTCTCAGACTCACAGAAGTTCGAGCGCCATTACCAGCCCAACGTCGCCCTCGCCCCGCCCAAGGTCAGGGACAAGGCAGCACGGGTGTCGCTCAAGGATCTCTCAACAGCACACCTAAGCCAAGATGCACACGAAAAAATCGCCATATATATGGTGAGTTTCCATGGCAGTTTTGCTTTATGTAGTAGCATTACCAGTCACCCAGTAAACCTCTTTTTCATTGGTGATTATTCAGTTTAATAAAGAGATTTGCGTGTTGAAAAGTCCGACTTCATATTCACTCTGAAGTATTCATGAGTGTACGTTCTGGTGACGCCACCGCGCACGGAATATGCCCAGGCCCGTTACTGACCCCGCCCTTGCCTTCCCGCAGCAGGAGCAGCAGCAGCTAGAAAGAGGCGTCGAAGTAGAGTGCATAAAGCGCGAGTGTTCGCCGACGCCGATGTGTCTCCAGCGCTCCACGCCCAACGCCGTCGCCGCCGTCACCCCGAGCGCGCCACCGCACCTCAGAGCCACCCCGACGCACCAGCCGCCGCAGCCCCCCAGGAAGGTGTGCAGCCCCGACACGAGCAGCCGACATCCCGAACTCGAGCTGTCCACCACCGATTCCGACACAGACTCCGTTGGATCCGTCAGCAACCGAAGTGAGTTCCGTCGCCGGTTCGTTCGAGTTTATCGGTAGAGGAACCTGACTAACTGGAGGAAAATGAGCTTGCCTAAAAAAGCGACAAAACTCAAGTGTTTCGTTGAACATTTCAGGTGAAACGGTGGAGGAGGCGGAGGCACTGCTAAGGGGCTGGAGCGACCGAGCTGCAGCCAGCAAAGTGGCCCAGCTGGTGGCCGACCTGGCCACCCGCCTGGCGGTTCAGGAGCGCCAAAATGCTGCCCTCAGACAACGTTTCGATGCGCAGACTCGCGACCACAATCATGCCGTGGCCAGCCTACGCAATCAACTTCTGTCTATAAACGTTACTCGTGATACAAAGGTGAGAAACTGAAAATTGTGATTAGGTGCGCTTGTCTAAGTAATGGAACTAGGAAGCCAAGTCCATTGATCTCAGAAATAGGATTTGTTTTAGATTTTAAAGCATTAGATACCTATGCTTGAAGAAACAAAATCTAATGACCTCACTGTCTCCCGATCCAGGAGGAAGATCAGCTACGCCAGAAGGTTTGTGCGATGGAGGGCGAGCTGCGGGCCTTGCGTGCTGAGCTGCGCCCACGCCCAACCCCATCTGTGATAGCGCCCACCTCCCCCGTCAAGACTGAGCCCTGCGACGTCACCGACACGTGTTAGGCCGCCGCCTGAGCACTGGCTCGTGCTGTCCCCAGTACCGCAGAGATGGTCGCAGTACAAATGTGGCGCTCATGTGCCGTCCAGGCTGCCTGTATGTTGCTGCTGCTGCCGCTGCTGCTGATGCTAGGCACCTGGGCCCAGGCTGCTGCTGCGGACTCGTAGTCACAACGTGCTTGTGGCTGCGGGTGGCCGCCCCCCCTGCTCGGTGTGTGCCGCAGGTGCGTGCCAGCGGCGAGGTAGGGTGGGGTCCGCGCCATGATCTCAGCCCGTACTCACCGCACGGGTCTCACTTGGTGCTACGCCACAGCCGTGTGTCGGGTGGTGCCACCGGCCGTACATGGTGCTCATGTGGGGCCGCTGCCCCTCTGGTGTTCAGAGGCTGTGTGGCGCCGCCCCGGCACCAGGACGCTCTGGGGGCCCTGTGGGGTGTCACTGCCCTCCAGGGTCCAGAAAAGCAAGTACAAACGCATAAGTTAAAGATTCTGCTTGTTGGGATGGTTAAATATAAAAAAGAATAATTATTTAATTGGTTTACTTTGTGGTAAGCCAACTGCCTGGTGAGTAGTGGGTGGAAGTGTCGTAGACCAGGCTGGTGTAATTCCAGTCCTGGTTCACTCCAGCCCTGCTGCTGCCAACTTTATAACCACGCACGCCCGCACCACCCCAGTGATGACCGTACCCGCGTCAGCTATGCAGTGCTGAATCGAGTCAGATGTGCTTGAAGCATCTCACGTTGGTGGAGCGCCTGCTGAGCGCCGTGACCAGAGACCCACAAAACTTTGCGCAGAGGCGCTTAAAAAATTGTTGCCACTTAAGAGATTTATAGTTGTACCAGTGAGGGCCTTCGGTCACGGCGTTCTTTTCGGCCGCTTATTTGTGTTCATCTATGTAACTAGTTAATTATTGATATGTGTAATGATAAAATCATTCACTATTATGTTATTTATAATTCTCTACTATGCTAGTACACGTGCAGCAGTGCGTGCGTGGGTGGAGGTGTCAGCATCTCCCACCCACCCCCTCTCCCACCACACCACCCTGGCCTGGCGGTCCGTGCCAAGTTCATCTTGCCCCCTAACTTACCCGTCATTTGTTTGTAATAAGTACATAAGGTTATTTAGGTGACTCGTCAAGCAAAGCTTGGTCTAGGATTTATTATTTTTGGTAGAACTGTCCCCCATGTTAGCCATGGCGGATGTACTGCACCCGTCATGGGCCCTTATGTTGTAGCTGCCAGTGTAGGCTGCCCACCGGCCACCCACCGTGACCACCACCTTCCCTGGTGTCAGAGCTGTGGGTGACTGGTGAGCAGAGTGTGAGGTGAGTCAGCCACACTACAGTGCGTGGGAAGGTTGTGATGCAGCGGACATGTAATGTCCGCGGCATATGATGACCGTTTGGCTGAGCCCTGCGTCACCCCTTCCCATCGCCAAACATCACCATCATCATCGCCAGGCAGAACCACCACCACACAGCCAGGCGGATACACTGCGGCACACTCCCACTGAGACACACTCCAGTCAGTTCCGCAGATGTGACATTCTTCAAAAACTGAATTTGTTTGTTATACTCAATGGGTGGCACTCTAAATAAAATTGTGTCAAATACAGTGTTCTTCATTTACCTCAATTAGAGCAAAAACACTGGGTAAAATCAATCAACTTGATGTACAATTATTTTATTAGTAAATATTGCTTTACATAGGAAACATCTGTACCTCAAAACTATTTTATTACATTTATCAAAATACTGTACTGACATTTGTCTGGGAATGAGTCCTACAGATGGTGTATAACATATCTGATAACAATTACACAAATTTAAGTAACAGTAATGCCAATTTATAAAAAGTACATACCATGAACGTTCTTTCGTTAAGCCTACTGCAGTCACACAAAAGATGGAAAAAGTTTATGCTGAACACCTGATTATGCCCTCAATGGAAGAATTGCTTGGAGACTATTAGAATACGGTTACAAAGTACAAAGGAAAAATAAAGGAGGGCAATTAGTATGTAGTTGGCCGTGCGACTCAAATTCCTATTGTGAACATTATTACAAGTGAAAGGAAGATAACGCTACGGAAAATAACAGATAACTCACTCAAACACTAAAGTATTTATGCTTACATCTTTTAAGCACCAAAGTTTCATTTTGTGTGTAGGTATGCGTGCGTGAATGTAAGAGAAGGAGAAAGAAAGAAAGGAAAGCGAGAGAGAGAGAGAGAGAGAAAATGAGTGTGTGATGTCCATTCGTTCAGTGTCCACAAACAGGAAATTTGGTCTCAAGGTTTTACCCTGCATTCATATTAGTTCACGAAAACCTCCTTCCTCCATAGCCTATTAACATTAGTTCAATAAGATTCTATGAATATCTTTTTTATACTCAAGAATACTCTAGCCTAAACTACACGGTTTAAATCTAACTAAATGAAGAAAAGTACTTAACAAAAGAACTGAGAAAAAGTGCAAAGGTGCCCCCCTCGTGGCGCACAAACACCAACCCCTCAATGTGCAGTTACCAAGTGGATAAATAACAGAATAACCAATATTACCTTCACAGACAATTTGGCAGTTATATGGTCATCGAAATATATTATACCTAAAATTAGAGGATAATATTTTTGGAGGAGAATTAACAATTATTACAACAGGTTTAGTGAGATGTAAACCTACACAGTAAACCTTATTCGGGGCTAATTCACATAAATATCGTACATGAAATGCAACATATATAGCTGCCAGAACACGAAATAAAGTTGGATAAATAGGCGATTACAAAAAAAAAAAAAATTATAAAATTAATAGATGCTAAATAAAATGGAATGTACGGCATTTTCCCTGCACGACTTCGTTACAAACCTAATGGACCACTTTCTCCCTGATTAGAACTAAAGGTTTCATTTATAGATGTAAATTTCTGCTTAATCATAAATCATACAGACAAATTACAAATGCACTAACAATAAGACCCCTAAACGAGCAAATTTGGCAAGATCTAAAGCCTGTCATCTTAAAATCAACAAAATACCAGTTCTAATCGGAGCATAAAACTGTAAGTACTATTGAATACAATCCTTCCGGCTCTTCCACGCACCCCGAATACATTAGGGTGTTGAATTACATTCAGAGAAGCAAAGTGGTCCTAAGTACCTGGAAAAGGGAAAGGGATAAGAAACTTCACAGAAGCTTCTGCTGCTTAAAAAACGGGCACTGATACTGATAAAACAGAGAAATATAAACAAGATTAAACTGTGTATATACAAACTGAAAATAACAAAATACTGCCCCAAACTTGGATTAGTAACACCCAACATGTCTGCAATGAAGCTCGTGTGCTCACATACAACATACTCGCGTCCAATACACACAAGGCATATATATCTAGAGCACAGAATCTTCACCAGCCACCAGAGAATAAACACTATTGTAAGTGATGAAGGCTCAATGATTTGATTCACTAAGGTCTATTATCGACTAAGAACACTTTTCCGTTTTACAAGTACATTCTAAAATATCATCTGATTATGATTTATCACATGAGCAATGCGGTTCATACACTCTATATAAAAGAATATAATCGATGCATTCTGTGTGAAATTCCCCTTGAAATCGCTGAATACTAACCAACAAAAAGGCCAATCATGGCAAGAATCAACGTGCTTCCATGTAAAAAGCCACTTTTAAAATACAACTTGAGACACAACGTAGGGTGTAAAATGACACATGTCAATAAAGGAATGAAATGACCCTGAGGACTCCAACGCTAATGAACGAGTAGGATGACGCGCGGTGCATGAGGCTCGGCGGAGGCCAGCGCCCGCCAGCCCGCCCTCGGACTGTGCCGGAAGCGAAATTTCCGCCCAACACAAATAACCTCCCGCGTGAACACCAAAATACGCAAAAAAGGCAGACGGCGCTCGCAACAGTGCCAAAAAGACGATGACAGGTTCTTGAAACGTTTGAAACAACCCTGTGAGTCAGATTTCATAACCCAGTAGCATGGACCCTTAGAAAAAAGCACCCTTGTATGAAACCGGTCTGCCTCGCCACTTTAGCCGAGTCACTCACACACCATCACATACAGGCAGTCTCGCAGCAGGAGTCGTCGTCCCTTGGCAACACTGGCTGCGTTGGACGACGCCATGAGAAGCCCAAATACCTCCCAGTTCTTCCTTCGAAAAAAGTCTGTCTCTGCCCCGCCAACCCAAACCTTCACAACCATGATAGCAAATTCTACTTCAGCGAATATATTCAACGGGCTCAGCTTCCACAACCATGAAATCCAAAAAAGAAAGAAAGGAAAAAAAAAGAAGCTGCCCGTAACAATCACTTCTTTTCCTCAACCCGAACAACCATGAGACCCAGAGGGAGTGCGGGTCGTGGTCCCGGGTACAGCTCGACCACGCGCGGGCGAGCCAGGGGACGAGCAAGCAGGCAAAGCGGGTCGGATCAGGGCGGAGCTGGTTGGCGGGGGAAGGGGGAGGGGAAGGACCAGGGGGGGGACTTGCACGGCGCGGGGGGAGGGGGGGGGGAGCCTGCAACCGCTCGTTGCCTCATGAGGGCAGCGCAAACTGGAACCTGCCATCCTAACGCCCCTGCCCCCCGCCCTCCCTCCCGTCTCCGCCCGTACCACACGCCACGCGCACCCACACCCGTGCGCCACCGCCTCCCCCGCCCTCGGGCCATGGGCGCACTGTTCTTCAGAAGATACAAGCACTGCGCCCGCTGGCTGACACAACGGGTATGCACGCTGCGCCCTCGACGACCGCTGCCCAGGCGCCGAGCATGCTTTATTAGTATAACTGTGGATGGATCTACTTGTATACATATATACATATATAATACGCAGGCACGCACGCACATACACACACACACACACACACACACACACACACACACACACACACACACACACATCTATATCTAATGCATATATATACATACATATATGTGTGTGTGTGTGTGTGTGTGTGTGTGTGTGTGTGTGTGTGTGTGTGTGTGTGTGTGTGTGTGTGTGTGTGTGTGTGTGTGTGGTGTGTGTGTGTGTGTGTGTGTGTGTGGCATATGTATCATGTATCATGTATATATATATATATATATATATATATATATATATATATATATATATATATATATATAATGCATATAGTATATAATATAAAATTAACAATGCACACACACACACACACACACACACACACACACACACACACACACACACACACACACACACACACACACACACACACACACACACACACACATATATATATATATATATACATACATATAATATACACTATATATATATATATATATAGTATATATTCCGTGTCGGCTTCCGTGTCCTTGGTTCCCCAGGTCGCAATCCACGCGGCCGGATTCGTGCAGCGCCGTGCATTCACGCCGAGCGGCCCGAGTGGCCAAGAGGGCCCGCTGGCCGCCCGACCGTCGCCTCGATCCCGGCCACGTGGGAAGGAAAAAGTGGGCGGACGGAAAGAAGACGGGGTGAGCGCGTTTACAAAAAAGGGAGAGATAAGGGGAAAAAAAGGTGGGTAAAGGAGCGGGAGCGAGCAGGGGGTGGGGGGAGCGAGGCGGCAGGGGGGTGGGGGGAGCGGTGGCAGGGGGAGGGAGGGGAGGAGGGGGAGCGAGGGAGTGCGGATGAAGCAGGTGACAGGCGGGAGGCAGGAGAGAAGAGGAGGCGAGGGGGAGAGAATGCAGGCGTCCCCGAGGCCGGCCCTGCGAGCGTGCGTGAATCCTCCGCCTCTCCTCCTTCGCCTTTATATATTTTTTTTCTTTTATTTCCATGAGTTTAAAAAGCTACAAAACAATTTTTGAAAAGCAAGAGAAAAAGGCGAGCCATCACTCTCCCGGGTGGAACCGCGGCCCCGGCAGCGTCCGAGGCCGTCATGATATCCTTCGGGCGGGCTCGGGTTACCTCTCCGGGTCCTGAGGGCGGTCCGCGAGGCCTCCGACAAGCATGTGCGCTCGCTCACGGCGCCGTTCGGACTCTTCGGCGACGCCCTGGGAGGGAAAGCGGCTCAAGGAGGGCTGAGAGCGACGACGGAGATCAAGGCTCCAGGCATGTGCGCGCGTGTGCACATACGGTATATGCATACATGGGAACATACACGCGCGCGCACGAACACACATACACAAATGTAAGAAGAAAGAGGCAAGAAGAAAGGGGGGAAGGGAGGGGAGGGGAACGATAGGAAGGGATGGAAAGAGAGCGGGGGAAGGGAAGCCAAGGAGTGCATGCAAGTTGTGATTATCGAGGCTGAGAAGTAACTCGACCGCAATCTACTCCGGTGGGAAGATCAGATCTGCTTCCCGCTGTCGACACGACAACACTGGCCCTGCAGTCACGCCCTTTTTCCGCCGCCGCGAATCCCGTGGGCTGTCGAGCGCTGGGCAGCGACACGGCGCCGCGGCCTCGGCTGCATTGCAACGAGACTGTACGCCGGGCGCGGTCAAGGATCCTATGGGGGGAAGAGCAAGCGATATGCAGATCCGAGTACCCGCAGGGACGCCGCGTCGCTTCACACACGGGGCTTCGCTTATCACGGGAGACAAGCGCCTTACGCACACATTTCCCGTAGTCCCCGTGGGCGCTGTCTTCTCGACGGGCAGGGGAGGGCTACAGAAGGGGGGAGGAGGAGGAGGCAAGAGCATAAGCGAGAGGAGGAGAAAGGCCAGAGGAGAAGGTAGCGAGAGCAGATGGTGAAACCTTAGAGCATGGCATGGTTCGGGCCAGGGGGGGGGGGTGAGTAAAGGGGAAGGGCCGGGGTGGGAGGGGCGCCTCAGCCATTCAATTTGACAAGCGCCCCAGAGGGCGCCTCGTGCTTCCTTGCTGTTACAATCCCCTAGTGTGCGGCGCCGGACGAGCGGCGGCGTGTACACTACCTGGTGGCAGACCCCGTGACCCCGCGCGCCTGCGGTCCCCTGCTACATCCTCACACGCTCCTGCGGGCCGCCCATACCCTTTCCCTTTGTCTCTTTCCCGACCCTTGCGCATCCGCACCTTGTACTCTGAACGCGCCAGCATCAGCCAACGCCCGGCCGAGCGCTGGCGTCGCAAGCAGGCGGCCGGGCAGCGTTGGTTCTCACGGCAACTCCAACCTGAGCGCCTCACCCACGCCCGCGCTCGGA
>NW_020872596.1:88350-105850 GCF_003789085.1 Penaeus vannamei
TCGCTGCCGCTGCATGTGGAACATTAAGTCACCTCCACGAACAAACTCGATCACAAAGAAGAGACGGGACGGAGTTTGGAAGCACGAATGTAATCCAACCAAGAAGGGATGATTGGAAGCTGTCTCAAACACATGTTTCTCAGTCTGAACCCAATCTATGTCCTATGGGGAATCAAAGAAAAACAAGAAGAAATGCATTACATTTACAGATATTTCTCTTTGGTAGCAATTACATATCTAAAGGTGATAAAAGCCAATGATTTCTGAGACTATTTCTTACAATCAATATCTTTGATATGCTACAAAATACTTCTTAATAACTAAACTAAACCATCAATAAATTTAGTCAAGAACATACGATCAATAAAAGATTGGTTTAAACAATATCCAACTCCCCGAGTCTTCTTTCCTTCTTTCCTCACCTCATCATCTGTGACTAGCGTCTTCTTAATGACCTTCATGGCGTAGATGCGTTTAGTTCTCTTCAGCTCCACCATCAGCACTTTTGCGTACGACCCACGGCCAATGACACGAATCAACTCGAAGTCATCCAAGCAGTACTGGCCCGCTGAGCCCGTGGGAGTCATGGGCTCACTGCTTGGACCTGTTTACGAAATTCATTTCTAAGTATGTTCTAAATTTCGTGCTCTAAAACTGTCCTGCAATATTACACAACTACAACAAGGCTACATTGGAATAGCATAATAATGTAATATAGTGAACGTTAAAAAATTGTTAAAGCACTTCAATGACTGACAAAATTTCTGCAGCAGTTGAGACTGCCATGGGCATTAGTTCAAAAAATCACTTCATCTGATGCTAGACAAGAGGTAATATTCTAAGAAAAGCTATTGAAGCAATAGGGGAAAAAACAATCCAATTTTACCTTTAAACAAGACTGCATTATCTATAAACAAAGACTATAATTGTAGAATCCATCATGCTGACAATTTTGAAAGAGCAAACACAAGTTGGTGCAGATTTGAGGAGAAAAAAGAAACAAGTATTTGAAAGCTTTTACTATTTTCATTTAATTTTTTTTTTCTTTTTACCTGTAATGGCTGGCATCTCCACAGGGGTTTCCTCTGTTATCCCAGGGTCTGCAAAAATCCAGTATACTCTGTTCACTTCTACTGGCTAACTACATTTGTTTATAACCACCTCAATCACTTAACTATTCTAATGGGTCCAATAGATGATCTTTGGCTAAACTTTGTACTAGCACTATCAGTTTGTACAGTAAGCAAATTTTGTCATGTTAACAAGCTTTTAACCTTGTGTGAGAAAAGAGCTTTATCTATCACAACTAACCTGTTTCAAAATGTAAGTTCTTAAAAGCACTAAAATAATCCCGTAAAGGATGAGTGTACAGTATGTACTAAACTAACAATCAAAAAGTTAAAAGAAAGGACTATAGTATCTCCCTCATCCATCTTTTTGATTAATCTGTGATGATTTGTTCAATCAACTTCTTTCCTTCCGGGTTTTTTACTATCACTATTTCCTCTTTCATACAGATTTTAACAGTAGTGACTCTGAGTTTACTGCCAAGTAGTAGAAAAACTTCTCAAGATTATCATGCAAAATTCATAGAAGATTCATGCTTAAGTGATGTGCCTAGCTTAGAAATATGCTGTGAGTAAATAATGCAACAAACAATAAAATGGCTGATAGGACATATTTACAACATATCAAAACAAATAGGTGAAACAAATCAATCAGTTAATAAGAGCACAAAAAAAAGCATGGCAAAGGACACCTAGGAATATGATGTGTATGGAACATTACGAAGGGGAATAGTTGAAATGTAAACAAATAAATGTGATAAGGAGAACAATTCACAAAACAGCCTCACAAACCTGAGACATCCGCAGTGTAGTCTACCGCCATCCTCCCATTGGTTCCCCCTCTGGGCAGGGTGGACGAGTCATGGGACGCCAGGGTGTCCGTTGACGTGTCCAAGTCAGCATTGCACTGTACTTTCTGCAGTTTGTGACATTTCTTGTGCACCAGCAGTTTACACTGTGTGCACTTGAAGCCCTGCCGACCCAAGCCCCAAATGCGATCTTTGCAGAATTCGCAAAAAGCTCTCTGTAAAAAATAAAAATGATTATGACTTTTGCCTTTTCCCTTTGAAGATAAGAAATGAACTTGCATAACCTAATAAGAGTCTCTAAAAAGCTTTTGAAGACAGTTTCTCAACTTTACACAATTAATCAGACTGTTAAATGTTA
The DNA here is from genome assembly GCF_003789085.1 of Penaeus vannamei. Classification (NCBI taxonomy): domain Eukaryota; kingdom Metazoa; phylum Arthropoda; class Malacostraca; order Decapoda; family Penaeidae; genus Penaeus; species Penaeus vannamei. The sequence goes on from NW_020872596.1 coordinate 90,585, forward strand.
CATAGAAATGACCACTGCACATTCAATGCACCTTGAGAATCTAGAGGTTATCATTAAGTCTTCTGTTAACTTTCTTCAATGAGTTTATATCCTACAATAAAGTTATTAAACAGAAGCAGAAATTGTTTCTTTTCACCTGACACTATCAAAATGTTCACAATAGATACAGAATCTTTTCACAATGGCCAAGCATGAAAGCACAGTCAACTTTATTTCAACAATATCATCACATTAAAATCAATATTAAGATTTTGTATATCAGAGAGAAAATAAATAACAGATCTGTGTTATATGCGCTATGCTTTCCTGTGTGTCACGCACATCAAAATATTTGAAAACCTGTTGACATTGGAAAAAGCACTCTCTACTATGATTTTATCATTATATCTTTATTATATATATTTTTTTTTTCGCAGAGAAGGCTCCGCAAGTGCTCAGTCACCAAGTTTCAGTTCCTAAGCCTACTTGATCTCACCTTATTACCACATTCCTTGAATCAGGGGGAAAAAGACTTTTTATTTCAATTACAGGCAGTATTTTTATTGTTAACACATTACTGTTAACACTATCATTATCATCATTATTATTACTTTTATCATTATAATCATCATCACCACCATCATGTTCATAATAAAAGTAATATCAACTAAACATATAGATCTTTTCTCATAATTCAAGGAATGGGGTGAACAGGTGACATTAGAAACACCTAGCAACTGACCACTTGGAGTCAGTTATTTGAGGAGCCATCTATAAGAAAAATATATGTAAAAAAAATAATAAAATAATAAAATAATAATAATGAATAAAATAAATAATAAAAAAACATAACCAATTCATAGTGGACAGTATACTCTTGGTATCAATGGGCTCTTGGATCGAAGTTCATGAACTTTACTATAAAAAATTCAAACCTAAATGTCATTTACCCTGAGTCCATTTGGTGAAACAGCTAATTCCGTATACATTTGAAATGCTTTAATAGAAACAATTAAAAGTAATGAATTCAATGACACAGTAATGACCTTTACCCAATTCACCTGTTATCTAACTTGTCTATCAAGCACTGACCCTTATGGTAACCCACTCACTGCACATTAAAAAAGTGAAGCCTTGCAGTCAAAAAACATCAATCATCCAAAAACTATAACCTAACATCCTTCACTACAATCATAACACAATATAACACAGATGAAATGACTGAATAATCACACAGTTCTAAGCAATCCACTTATTCCTAAATTCTAGTCTTTAAAGGTATCACAAGTTGCCTCAACGCTCCATTCATCTCTATGCTGCCCACAGTTTGGAAGGAAAAACAGAGAAATAAGACTAAAAGACTTCAAGGGCGACAATTCATCACCTCGAAGCACAGATACAGAAACAAAATTCAGGCACAATGCAAATGAATCCACCCCACTCTTGTATGCAAGTTTCGTAGCCTCCCTGCTTCATTTCCACTTTCATTTCAATGCTATTTTAATTTCTGCCCCCTCGGCATTCCTCACAGGCAACCAAGGACAATACAATAATCAACTCTTTTTTTTCTATCTCTCTTTTTTCCTTCCCTTGTTTCTGACATCTGCACATTGTACAGGATTTGGTGGGAGTGATTATTTATACCTGGGAGTTCAAATCTGTATCACTGTCACACAAGAAAAAGGGAAAAAGAGTAGGGAGAAAAAATGAACAAGAGAATATTTTTGTGTTGAACAAAAACATACTACATGTAACTGTTCTCACATGAAAGAAAAATAAATAAATAAATAACTGCCAACTAACCTTCTGTTCCATCATTAAAGAAAAAAAAAATACAGGCAGATCCCCATACTACTTCTAGAATAAAAAAAAATCCTTTCTTTCCACAAGGAAGATCAACAACAACAAAAAATAAAAAAATAAATAAATGAATAAATAAACAAATTAATAAAATTATATATATATATATATATATATACATATATATATATATATATATATATATATATATATATATATACACACACACACACACATATATACATATATATATATCACAAAAGAAAGCAAAACAAACATACAAAAAAGTAATAATAATAATACACGGTAATAATAACCCTTCATTTCAAAAATGAATGCCTCCCTCTGACCCATATACAGAGGCAACACGTGAAGAAGCCAGATAATTAACAATAACTATGCATCTAACAAGATCACCGGGCCGACCACTTACTCTGTTGAATCGTTTGGCCTGGAAGATATGGCCGTTGACTTTGTACAGCTTCCTCCATCTTCTTGCTCCTCTCCTGTATATGCTCCCTGGGGAAAGAAGAACACGTTGTAACTCTTCTGCTTGGCAGTGGTGGCCATGGGCCCAAAATGTTGGGTTACTGTATTACTAAGAGCAGTAAAAGTGCACCACAGGAGAGAGATAATGAGTGAGTGAGTGAGTGTGTATATGTGTCTGTATGACTGTGCATGTGCATGTGTATGTGTATGTGTATGTGTATGTGTATGTGTATGTGTGTGTGTGTGTGTGTGTGTGTGTGTGTGTGTGTGTGTGTGTGTGTGTGTGTGTGTGTGTGTGTGTGTGTGTGTGAGTGTGTGAGTGTGAGAGTGTGTGAGTGTGAGTGAGTGAGTGAGTGAGTGAGTGAGTGAGTGAGTGAGTGAGTGATGTGTGTGTGTGTGTGTGTGTGTGTGTGTGTGTGGTGTGTGTGTGTGTGTGTGTGTGTGTGTGTGTGTGTGTGTGTGTGTGTGTGTGTGTGTGTGTGTGTGTGTGTGTGTGTGTGTGTGTGTGTGTGTGTGTGTGTGTGTGTGTGTGTGTGTGTGTGTGTGTGTGTGTGTGTGTGTGTGTGTGTGTGCATACATGCATGCATGGCTGCATGTGCGGGCATGTATGACTTGTAACTTATAATAAATATCAATCTATTTATACAAAGTAATCAAAGGTGAATCAAGTGCAACAAACTCCTATTTTCCAACCCCAAGTAAACCTGAATTACCCCCCCCCCCAAAAAAAAAAATAATATAATAATAAATAATAAAATAAAAAATAAATAAAATAATAAATAAAAATACCATAGCGTCATGCACTAATCACTAAACGCGCTCACTCCCACGCGCGCACACACCTACACATCCCCTGCTCACTTCAACTGCGGCGTTCCTTCCACTCGTGAGAGAGGCTGTAGCCCTAGTAAGGGGGAGAAAAGTTAGGAGCCCCGCGCCGCCATTAAAAGCTTCACCAACTACAAAACCTTTCTTTGCTTTCGCGGTCCGCTCGCTCGTCGCCCCAGTACTCGGTGTCCTTAAATGACCTTCCCGGCATGATTACGCAGACGCACGGGGCCACCAGGCGGACGGGCTTTCGTGCCTCCGTGTGCGTGCATGAGGGGAACAGGCACAAGGGGAGGGAGGGAGAGAGGGGGGCAGGAAGGGAGGGCAGGGAAAGGGAAGAGAGATAGGGGAAAGAGGAGGGAAGGAGGGAGAGGGAGGGGAAGGAGCGGAGAGGGAGGGGAGGAGGGTAGAGGGAGGGGAAGGAGGGGAAGGAGGGGTAGAGGGGGGAGGGAGGAAAGTAGGGAAAAAGGAGGAGAAGAGATGATAATGGGAAAGAAAGAAAATCAGAAAAAAACAGAGGATAGAAGGGACGCGGGTGGGGAGGGAGAGAGAGAGGAGGGATGGGGGAGAGTAGGGAGAGAGGGGATGATAAGAGAGGGATGGGGGCCACGGGAAAGAAGGGGAAGAGAGAGAGAGGGGAGGGTGTTTGTGCGAATGTTGATGCACCCGCCCGGTGGACACGCCCTCCTAACGAGTACACGCGTATTGGGGAATCCCCGCACATCATACCTTCCTGCCAGACAGCCATGCAACACCTTCGCCGTTATTCTTTTCTTTATCATTATTACTATTTTTTGAGGTGGTAGCTAATCCTCTAATTTCACACGTAAATCACTGGAACCTACTGTAACTAATCTGCAAATAAATCCTGCTACACTGAACTTCGGTGCCGCTTTGGGTGTGTTGACGCGACCCAGCGCGGCGCCGAGGTTCGAGTCAAAATGATTTGTAAACTTGAAATGGGGAAAGTTTGACTCGCAGACGAATCTAATTAGTTTTAATGAATGGACGCAGAAAATAACAAACAACCACAACGCCAGGACTGAACAAGCCAAGCTTATCTTCAAATGAATATCACAAGCGCCCGAAGTTACTGCTCGCTAAGGCTGCGAATTAGCATTGTTAGACGCAGTTGATCTCTCATCTGCATTATCCGGAGTTATGAAACCGCTGCATTTCCTTTGTTCAATGAGTCTCTTTGCATATATCGACTTTAGAACAAAAATCATTATAATTCAGCCCTTCTACCCGACGACTCCCCTTTCCATGGATGAATGCTTTGATGTTAAGAAAACTTTTACATCGAACCAGTGGTAATAAAACTCTGATTATAATGATACGGAATAATAATAATCATAATTACATGCGTATCCATGTAAAATCAAATCAAAACAAAACACAAACACGAACACACCATCATGGTCACACGGACACACACACACACACATGCACACACATACACACACGCACGCACGCACGCACACGAACGCACATACACACACACACACAAAAGTACCATCTTCGTTGAGAATGGCGTCGACCTGAAGCCACTGGAAGTACTGGAGGAACATGGTGACGAAGGACCTTTCCCGGGAGGCGTCGTGGGAGTGGAGGGCCAGGGAGTTTAGCGGCGCGACAGGGATCGCCAGGGCTTCCCCCGAGAACGACGTTGGGCGTTCTCGGGCTTTCCTGGCGGCCCTTGCATGAAGCTGCACAACGGCGAGGGAGCGGGCATTGTCGTCTTTCATCTCGGCTGCTTCAGCTTCGGAAGGCCCCGTCCTGTCCGCCCTCTCCAACAGGTCCCCGCAGGAGCGAGGGCGGGCGCGGTGCGGCCTCCTCTTCTCCACGGGCCTTTTGCGACGGAGAGGCAACTTCGGAGTGTGGCCGGCTGCATGTATCGACGGAGCGGACGGCCCGGGTGCACGCTCCGGGTGGAGGTCTTCCTTGGCCGAGGCAACGGCCGCGCCTCTCCGGCCGGCGTCTTCGCCTGAGATTCGCCTTCGAGCGCTCTCCTCGTTTTCGAAACATCGTCGCGAGTGGCTGCCCTCACTCAGAGCGCGCCTTCGAACACCCTCTTCGCCTGGCACGTGGCTTCCGTCAGTGTCATCACTGGCGGGGTAGTTGCGTTCGTCGATATGGACAGTGCTGCGCCCCTGGCCACGACCCACACTCGAGGCTCGTCGGCGATTCCTTACTTCGCCGAATGTACGTCTACGTCCTCGCTCACGGCCGTCCGAGGCGCCGTTTCGGCGGCTGGAGCCCTGGCTTCGCCCACTACCTTTGCCGGAGCTCTGGCTGTCATGGCCGTCTCCAGAAGGTTGACTCTGACTGGACGCGAGGCTACCGCCGCTTGCGCGACTCGAGGTTTGGCTCTGGCTGCCCTGACTTGAGGCGCGGGATCTCTCTCCCCTCTTTCCTCCCTCCGAAGAAGGATGACGCTGGTTGGTTTCCTGCCTTGGAGTAAGGTTTCGATTGCTCTCCTGAGTGCGTGTGCAACTCCGGCCGCTCTCCTCGATGGAAGAGAGACTACGGCCTGCGCCTTCGTTCACTCTGCTGTTGCTTCCGTGGCCTTCGCTCATCGTGCGAATGCGGGCAGTTGTTCCCGAAGGGCTACTTCTGTGGCGGGGGTTGAGGGCACCAGAGGAGCGAGAGAGCCCTCGGGTGCCATCCCTGGTCTCAAGGCGGTCGCCAGGGGGACTGGAGCCGTTGCTGCCACCGACCTTTCCTTCCCCGGAAACGAGCGACCGCCGCCTGACGCCGATGTCCGCCCTGGGAGGCGTCCGTCTGCCGAGAGCAATGAGCGACGAGGAGAGGCTCCTGAGCCAGTGGACCTTCCTCGCGGCGGGGTCCTCCCGTCGGGGCGAAGACCTGCCTTCGGGAATCCCCTCCTCGCCGCTCACCACCGAGTGGCGCCGAGCGTAGTCCTCGCTCCTCCTCCTCTCGAAGCGCTGGTCCTTGACGACGCTCGGCGAGACGCAGCCCAGAAAGATGGCAGACAGAGGCCGTCGCTCTCTCGGCGCCTGCCGCAGTCTCGGCGACGGGCCTTCCGTGGCACTTCCCTCCCTCCCTCTTGCTCGAAGGTCCTGTCGCCTTCGTCCACTTCCGGCGTCCGACTCCTCCCGGCGTCGTCCTCCGTCGCTGACGCCTCCGCCCCTCCTCCCAGCGCCTCTGTCACGATTATTTGTTCTGGAGTCTCTAGCGCCGCCTCTCGCCCTCAACTCCCTCTCGCTTTCGCCTTTCGCATGTCTGCCTCTTTCCTCTCGTTCCCCAATACTCGAGTCCGCCACGCCCCTTCCTCCTCCATTCCCGCCGCCATCGTCCAAAACCTTTTCCACATGTCTCCCTCGATCAACCTTGTTTCCCCAACTCCTGTCCCTCCTCCTGTGGTTCCTCGAGTCCCCCTCGCTCCTCCGGCCACTCCCTCCTTCGTCCCTCCTTCCGACATGGCCACCGACTTGGCCGGTCCTCCCGGGGGCCGCCGCCACTTCCGTTCGCCCGCCTCCGACCCTCGTTCGCGGCGCGTTCATGTTCTTTCGCCGGGCCTCGCCTGCGCCACCATCTCGCCCGCAGGCCCTCGCCAACTAAGCTTCCGGTCTCCTCTTCGCGCGATTTACACTCGGACGCTTCTACACTTCACACATTCCCCGCACGCCACAGCGCCGACACCCTCTTATGCTAACACTGCGGCAGCGACGGACCAACTGCAGCGTGCTGAGCGCGAGTTAATCTGCCTCCCTTATCTTGAGTGAGTCAAGTCTTATCTGGCCTGTGGCGAAGATAGAGCTTGGCGAGTGCGCGCGGCTGCCATTCTGTGTGCATCTGTGTGCGCACGTGTATGTACGTGCAGCTTCCACGGGAAAATACGTACACATGAAGGCGTCGGCTTTAATTGCCAGCATATGCTCATTAGCGCCACCGCTGCACCACTCAGTTACGAAAGAACCAAAACCAGCATTACGCACTAATGGACACACAGCTCATATGAACTATCTGCACACCCGGCGCGCTCTGCTCCACTTTTCCGGCGCTGGATCGGCGGCTCCGGCTAATCACAAGCAGCCGCGGTGCACTACAGAATATCGGCGCAAATCCACCCCGATGCGAGGCTGAATTCCCGTGGATCTCACTGCGCGTGGGAATCGGTTCTTCGCAGAGGCTCCGAAGCGAAGCAGAGGGCCGGGAGTGCGCCAGCCACGCGATTGCGGACGAGGCCCTTCAGCAGCTCCCGCCACTTACCCCGTGGGTCACTGGCAACAGAACTGCGCGCCCTCTCTCTACCTCATTGCTTAAACCCTGCACAGCATTTCTGACAAGCCGCGCGCGTGACTGCTCATTGCTGACACTTCTTAAGTCAGGAAGTTTGCGTCAGCCATTAACTATCAGCTGACACACTCCCTCGGAATGACAGATAGCAGGTGTCACGTCACGGCTCTTCTTCCGCCAAAGACCCGCTCTTCCGGTTCTTATCTTTCGCTTCCCGCCTGGAATTAAAAACGGCATTTTCTTCTTTTTTTCCTTCCTTTCTTATTCGGTATTCAGGCACGGAGATTGTTTCCTCCCTTTTCTATCGGGACGAAGGTACCTCTGACAGGATGGCGATGCATGATGACGGGCTGACGAACTGCTGACAGGGCGGAATCGTTAATTGTCTCTAATACAGCGAAGCCAATCGGACAGGTTGCATTCAGGCAATTATACACCCACATCCACATACACATACATACATACACACACACATAAATAATAATAATAATATAATAAATATATAATAATAATAATAATAATATAATAATAATAATAATAATAATGATAATAATAAATAATAATAATAATAATAATATAAAATGAACAGAAAGAATAAATCAACAGATAAATAACTGAACGTATAAAACCACCACCAATAACGGCGCAGAGCCCTTCATCTATCAGTCCAGCTGCCTTTGTTTCCCCTCCGCTTCCATTCCGTCCCGGGCCTCCATTAGGGGCGCACCTGAGCAACACTTGGCGGCCGCGCGCGCGCCTCCGCAACGCCGCGATTCCCGTTAATGGAGTTTCTTTAGTCTATCTTATGTTATCTAATTTTCTTTTTTTTTCATAACGTGCCAAGGAGGAAGTGGCAGGTGGAGGGAGAGGGAAAAAGAGTGGAACAGATACAGGGAGAGGGAAGGAGGGGGAGAAGTTAGGAAGGGGAAGAGGAAAGAGGGAAGGGGGGGGGTTGGGAAGGGGAGAGGAAAGGAGGGAAGGAGAGGGAGAGAACAGGAGGGAAAAAGATCGAGAAAGGGTTGACAGGGAGTGATGAATGAAAGGTTGAAGGGAACGAAGGAGGAAGAAAGGGAAGATGGGGAGAAATGAAGGAAAAGAGAAGTCGGAGGACCGGGAGGCAAACGGATAAGACGATAAGCCGGGGGATGCCTATCTCCCCGCCTCGGGAAGGAAGACACTCCTGCGACTTATCAGCGGACTCGAGATACGAAAGATAAGATGTGTGGAAGCTTATCGCGGCAGAAAAGCGCGGCGATCCCCTTGCACCTGTTTCCGCCGAGGAGGACGAAGGCCCCACGAAGACGAAGGCGCCTCGGACACTCGACTTGACTGAAGCCGAAGTCAGGCCTTAGAAATACAGCATTCGAACAAACCTGCACGGGACAATCTTCAGGCTGGGTCCCCGAACGCGCAATAATAATAAAAAAAAAAACAAAAAAAAACTCATCACACCTTGTCACAAAAAAAAAAAAAAAAAAAAAAAATTACTGTCTTACAGCTTGAAGCGCCTTCAAGCACAGGTTAAAAAAAGGTGTAAGAACCGCAGGAAGATCGATACTCTCATCTCTCACCTATTTTCTCGTTTTTTTCTTAATCTCCGTTTCTCCCTTTTTTCTCCTCCGTCCCAGTCGTAGGAGCCACACCAAGGAACAGAAACAACAGCGCCCCTCGAGCACACCCACTACCATTAACCATGAAAACCATTAGCGTCTCATTACCATCACCATCATTAATGCTTGCCCAGGGACTTTCTCCCTCCCCCCATCCCCCTCCTCCTCCCCCTCCCCCACAGCATCCTCCCCTTCTTCCCGTTGAACGAAAGCAAAACTTGGCCGTTTCATCTCGGTCCCAAAATCCTGCTACCCCACCCACCCCACCTCCCCTCTCCCTCCCCTCATCCCTGCCCTTTGAGCCGCAGCGGGCGATTAACCGCGGCGACAAAAGAGGGCCGCCGGCTCAGGATACCCAGGCAGAGAACTAAAGAAGAAGACGAAAAGAACGACCATAATCAAGACTCGGGAACGGTGGCGGAGATGACGACGAATATTGATGATAACCACAATAAAAAACAACAACAAGAAAGGAAGATTTAAAAAATAATGATAACCATGATAGCAACAACAACAACAACAATAACCGCAACTACGACAACGACAACAACAACAACAAAACCGACCAAGAAACGGCATCAAGCCCCACCATCGACATGGGAGCGACGGCGGCGGCGGCGGCGGCGGCGGCGGCGGGGGCATCCCGAGGGAGTCGCGGCCGGAGCAGCTCCTCCCCCGTCGGCCGCTCTTGGGACAAGCGAGCGCTCTCGACCGGCCTCCTCTGAGCGCTGGCTGGCCGTGATAGAGCACAGTTTTTTTTTCTTTTTTTTTTTTCTTTCTAAGATGGATTTTGATATGGATATATGTGCACAGATAAAAGGATGGGCGGACGAAGAGAGAGAGAGAGAGAGAGAGAGAGAGAGGAGAGAGAGAGAGAGAGAGAGAGAGAGAGAGAGAGAGAGAGAGAGAGAGAGAGAGAGAGAGAGAGAGAGAGAGAGAGAGACTGCCCTGATGATTAGAATTCACTCTGTTTCGTACTTAATCAAACGCTAGGCAATTACATATAGCAGCAGAAGAAAACTTCCCCCCTCTTCTCTTCCTCCTTCCACCTCCATCTCCCGTTAACGAAGAGCGGACACGGAAAAGGACAAAGAGAAGATCCGTCGTGAACGAATGCGGTGGGGCAGGGGTTGGGTAGGGGTGGGGGTAGGGAGGGGGGAGTGGCCCGTCTGCCTTCGGCACATGCAAGTTTCCATCTCGCTTGCCACAGGCTCATCAGCTGGTAGCAGGGGGGGAGGGTGAATGAAAGAGGAGAGAAGAGGAAGAGGAAGAGGAAGGGGGAGGAGGAAGAAATAGAAAGAGGAAGGGGAAGGAGGAAGAAATAGAAAGAGGAGGGGGAGGAGGAAGAAATAGAAAGAGGAAGGGGGAGAGAAAGAGGAAGGGAGAGGGGAACAAATAGAAGAGGAAGGGGGAGGAAAAAAGGAGGAGGAGGAGAGTAGGAGGAGGAAAGGAAGTAGGAGAAGGAGGACGAAGAGCTATAAGGGGAAGGGGAGGAGGAGGAAAAAGAAAGGAAGGAAGGAGGAGGAAGAAGGGAAGCAATGACGCAAGGAGGAGTATGCGAGACGAAGACTGGGGGAGGGAACCAGATGAGCGACTCGGAAGGAGGAAGGAGAGGAGATGAGGACGAAGGGCGAGGGAAAGCGAAGGCGAGGGAGGACAAGGCCACTCGGGAACACGGCTCCGAGGGACATCCCGCGCAGGAACCGGCTGCTCAGGCCACAGGAAAACCGTAATTAAGGATGCTTTAATCTACGCCGTCCACACGACGAAGAAAAAAGGGAAAGAGAGAAAGAAAGAAAAAGTCAACGACATCGAGTGTCCAAGTCATTAAAATGTTTGATAATGATCAAATCCACCACTCTGTGTGGAAGCATAAAACTTTTCAGTGAAATTACAATCATTATGTCAAAGCTTGCAGGGCAAAGGCAAAGGAACAAGAAAATATGAAGGAAGTGGTGGAGGAGGAGGAGGAGGAGGAGGAGGAGGAGGAGGAGGAGGAGGAAGAAGGAAGAAGAAGGGGATGGGGATGGGGAGGAAGGAAGGGGAGGGGAGGAGGAGGAGAGGAGAAGGGAAGGGGAGGAGGGGAGGGAGAGGGGTGGAGCAGGAGGAGGAGGGCGAGGGAGAAAGAGGATGAGGACGAGGAGTAAGAGGGAAGCGGAGGAGAAGGAGGAGGAGGGAAGGAGGAGACGAAGACGAGGAGGGAGAGGGAGGAGGAGGGAGAGGAGAGGGAGAGGGGGAGAGGGAGAGGAAAGAGGAAGGAGGAGGGGAAGAGGTGGAGGAAAAAAGCAGCAGCAAATAAAATGAAAATAAGTGAAAGAAGAAAAAGAAAAATACGAAAAATAGAAAAGTAAGAAGAAAAATAAATATAAGAGGCCGAAAAGCGGAAAAAGGAGACGGGGGAAGAGTCCAGAACTGACGACCAACAAACACAAAATGAAGACACACACACACACACACACACACACACACACACACACACACACACACACAGCACACGCACATGCACATGCACATGCACATGCACATGCACATGCACATGCACATACACACACACACACACACACACACACACACACCACACACACACACAACACACACCACACACACACACACACACACACACACACACACACACACACACACACACACACAAAATCCCCCGCCCGACGCCCTGGCCCAGCTGAACGGACGCCCCCCGCCCACACCACCCCAGTCAATCTCGATGAAGCAACGCGTGAGGCATCGGCAGGGTCGGGGATTTCGCAGGATGACTCGGCTGCTGATCAAGGATTTTATAAAAAAAAAATTATTATTATTATTATTATTATTATTATTATTATTATTATTATTATTATTATTATTATTATTTCTGATCCGCTCATGTCCTCGGTATCTTTCCTCTTAGTACGAACCGAGCTAAAAGCACGAACTAGATAGACTAAAAAAAAAAAAAAAAAAAAAAAATGAATGAATGAATAAATAAAATAAGAAATGAAAATAATTCTTACTAAGTCGCAAAAAGTCGAAAGGCCGGTGTTCTTTGGCGAATGAATGGCATTAAACCACATGCAAATATATCTAGATTTATTTCTTTTGTCAGTATTTCTTTGATTATTTTTATTTTTTATGCGTACCTTCACATCTACGCTCTAGCTTTTTTTTTTTACATTTTTGTTGCCTTTCGTCTTACTTCCTTTCGCTCTGCCTCTCTTTACACCTTCCATTCCATTCTAATTCAACTTTCATTCCATTCCTCCAAATCAAATGTAAAAAGATAACGCCCAAAAGACGCAAAATGACTCAAGCATGACTTAAAATTCCCTAACACCAACCGTAAACATTAGCACACATTTGGAAGGCTAACTCGCAAATGAGACGCCGCGACGAGACGACACCTCCCGTTAAAGCCCAAGAGTTAGTGAAATGCGGCGCTCGTTTTCCGTAGAATTAAACCGCGTTTTCTGGGAAATCTCTTGAAAACAACATAATCAAAATGGCGTCTGCTAATACTATGACTGACAACAACGACGATTAATGATAATGACTGATGATGATAACAATAACAATGATATAATAATAACAATAACAATAACTACTACAGTATCATCATATCATCATCATCATCATCATCATCATCAATCATCATCATACAATAACAATAACAATAAAATAATAATAATAATTACAACAATAATAACAACTACAATAACAGCAACAACTGTAACAATAGTAACTACACCAAAATTATCCCTCCTCCAGGCGCCGCCGGCTCGCACGCACGCTCCCGGCCACCATTCCAGCCCCATCAGCGTCAGAGAATTCCCCCCTCCCCCCCCCAAACTCCTCTCCCCCCCCTCCCACCCCACCCGCAAACTGCCTTCCCCCCCCCCCCACCCCCCTCGCCGCCCACGGGAACGCATTACACCGCTATTCCGGGGACTTGGGCCACCTGCAACCGGACCTAATAATGGTCACGACGGACTTTGAGAACCTGCAACCCTACATCTCGAAAGGGATATTGCGGATTGCCATGTCGTGTTATTTCGCATATGTTTTTCTTATTACTTATTATTATTATCATTATCATTATTATTATATCATTATTATTATCATTATATTATTATTATTCATATTATTATCATCATTATTCCCCCTTCCTCTTCCCCTCCTCTTCTTCTTCCTCTTCCTCCAATTCTTCTTCTTCTTCTTTGCGATCTAACTTCCCGCTGTCAAGCCGCCATTTCCCTTAGTCTTTCAAGAAGGGATCCACGTCTTGTTAGCGATTCCAAGCCTTTCTTTAAAGAACGTCCCCCTCCATAAACAACCCCAAAAATCCCTCTCAAGTATCGGGGAAACAACTTGTCCGAGGAAGTTAATAAAAGTTTATGAAAACCGAATTATCAATCTCCCGTCCTTACCTTGACTGCGGCCCAAACTTTTCTCGGGTCAACTATTCCGAATTGACCGCTCGTGACCCAACTTCCCGACGAGCTCGATCAGTTTTCGTGCCTTTGGCGAGGATTAAAAAAAAAGAAAAAAAGAAAAAAAAAAAAAAAAAAAAAAAAAAAAAAGACAAAGATAAGAAACACCGCTCCTACAGCAATCTCAAAGGTCCTCGAGCGATTTTTCTGTGAACGCGCGGGGTCATTGGTGGGACCCGAAGACCGCCATCTCATATCTCGTCCGCGACCCGAAAACCCATCTTTTTTCCCTTTTCCGTCGCCAGGAAATGACCAGCACAGCACCTGTGTTTCCCGGAAGTGGCTCTCCTTCCCCGGGGGCAGCCCGCACGCCCTCGTTTCTCCCGCGGCGTGACCTCCGCACCTTCGTCATTCCGCGGGCGACCCCGTTACACCGGCCAAACAGGCGGTATCGATGTTGCACCAAACGGCGCTCCCGAGTCCCCCGCCTGCAGTCTTTGCTCGCCGGTTGCGAGAAAGTGCTTCTGCAACGGCGATTTATGGGCGTGGCTATTGCGTGTTTCAAACGAATAAAAAAATATATATATATACCTCCATTCGAATTTAAAAGACTTCCTATGAATACGGGGGGATTTACGGACTATCAATCCTCTAGGTTACATTCCTCCTGCTCTGTGAATTCTCGACCCTATGCACTTCCGGAATTAGGGTGCCTCTACAACGCTGCCTTTGAAGGGCTACACGAGGCACCCTCCCTTCCTTCTACAGCTTCTGCTCTTGGGATTTTCGGCCTAATGGTCATCGTGGGTAAGGAAGAAAGATGTTGAAGGGCTACGCTGTAGCAACAGCTGTTTTTGTCTGTCCGTCTACCTTCTCCCTCTTTCCCTGTCACCCTTTCTTTTTTCTTTTCTCTCCATTTCTTTTCCTCTCTTCTCTCTCCCTCCGCCTCATTCCCTTCCTTCCCCCCTCTCTCTCCTTCCCACACCCTCCCATTCCCCCTCTTCCTCTCTCTCCCCCTCCCACTTCTTTCTCTCCCTTCCATTACATCTCTTCCATCTTTCTCTCCCTCCCTCTCCCCTTGCCTCCTCCTCTCCCTTTCCCCCTTCCTTTCCTCTTCCCAATCCCTCCCTTTCTCCCTCTAATAAAGTTTTGCTCCTTGATCGGCAGTGCCCGTGGCAGTGGACGCGTCTTGGGCACGAGGAGGGCGAGACAACGGCCTGGGAGACGGGCTGGTAGACGACCGGAGAGAGCCAGGGAAACAGCCAGATAGACAGCCAGGAAGACGGTCAGGGAGACAGCCAGGAAGACGGTCAGGAGACAGCCAGGAAGACGTCAGGAGACAGCCAAAATGGCCAGGGAGACAGCCAATGGAAATAGCCATGGAAATGGCCAGGGAGACAGCCAATGGAAATGGCCAGGAAGACAGCCAATGGCAATGGCCAGGGAGACAGCCAAGACCAGGGTGACGGCCAAGTGAGACAGCCTTAGACGGCCAGTGAGAGAACCAGGAAGATGGCCAAAGGGGGAGAGCTAGTGAAACGGCCAGGGAGATCGTTCGAGAGACGACCAAGTGAGACAGCCATTGAGACAACCACGAAGACGGCCAAGGAGACGTCTAAAGGGAGACCTTCAGGGAGACCGCCAGGGAGAAGGCCAGAGACAGAGCCAAGGAGACCGCCAGGGAGAAGGCCAGAGACAGAGCCAAAGAGACAGCTGGTGAGAAGGCCAAGGGAGAAGCATCGCGACTCGCTCCTTCGCCTGAACTCGACCCCCGATGAAAATAAACGAACAAATCCGAAGGAACAAACTCGAACGATTTATCTTTTTTTTTTACTTTGATCTCATTCACACAAAATTTCATGCGGCCACTTCAATA
>NW_020872596.1:115850-143350 GCF_003789085.1 Penaeus vannamei
TTTCTCCTTTTGATTCATTTCCTCTTTACTCATTTCCATTCCCACTCCCCGATTTCGCTGCCATCTCGGTGTCCGCCCAACAAAAGACGGCGCGGCGAGGAGTGGCCAATGTTCTCGCAACAATATGCAATGAGGAGGCGGGAATAATAGCGAAATAGGCCGAGTTTAGAGGGAGTTTTTAAAGATTCCTGCACCGCGCATCTCAGCTCGGTGAATGTCCGCGTAGGCGTGCAGGGGTGCGCGGGCGTGTTTAGCGTGTCTTTGTTTTTTGCGAGTGAGCGCGTGTGCGTGCGTGGCTGCGTGTATTTAAAAAGAAGAAAAGAAAGAAAGAAAAAAAAAAAAGTTTCTTCCATACTTTTGAAAGTATTCTGTGTGCTTACGAGTACCGCTCCCTGCGACCCCCTCCCTTCCCCTTCCTCCCCTCCCCTTACCACTCCCCGCCCGAACGCCACCTTCCATGCTACCTTATTAATACATACGAGTCGATACACTCCCGCTCGCCGCCCCCCCCCACCCTCCCCCCTCCCCTCCCTCCCTGGCCCCTCCCTGCCCTTCCCCTACTCTCCTGCCCCCCTACCCGGCTATCGGTTCAAATTACCTTCCCTTTTGATACACACCCGCCTTCCCGCAACCCCCGCGCCGCCGCCGCCCGTGCCATCATGGGCGTGCGGTGGCAACGCCTTATTAAGGGGCGGGTCCCTCGGGGCAAGCCACATCAAGCAGACTGTGGCACGGACGATGCCTCGAGGCTGCCTTCGCCCCTCCTCCCCTCCTCCTGCTAACCTTATTTATTCTTCCTTCCTTTTTTTCAATTTCCTTCCTTCATTCATTCCTCCCTCCCTCCTTTCCTAACTACCTACTTACCACCCTTCCTTCCTTCCTTCCTTCTTTCCTCCCTAACTACCATCCCTCCCTTCCTTCCTTCCTTCATTCAGTCCTCCTCCCCCCCCCCCCAACCCATATACTACCTCTCCCCTTCTCCACTTCCCCTACCTCTCTCCCCCTCCCCCCCCCCCCACCTCAGCGAGGGGCGGTCGAGGTCCCTCCCGCGGGCGCGTGTAGGCGTCCCCCCTCCCCCCTCCCCCGCCGATGATTCGTTTAGGCTCCGTCGCCCCGGCGGCGCAGATCACGTGACCAGATGACTCATGCGGCGCGGCATCGCATCCACGGCCATAATGACTTCGCTCTCCCGCGCGATGGGGTGTTCTCCCATTTGCGAAACCATACTGCACGGCCGCACACGGCGCCGGGCAAACACATTCGGTGCGAAATGAAAACCGCTGCTTGCGGGGCATGTGATTGTGTTTGCAGCACACACTCGCCGCGGCCATTATTTCGCCGACTCCATCGGGAACTCTCATTTCACGGCGCGCCGCGAAGCGATTCCAAAAATAGGCTAATTTCACGGCGAAGCGCCGAACGTGGCTCTCGCAGAAGGCCCGCCCTCACGCGCGTGGCACTCGGGGCAGATGCCACGCACTCAAACCTAACTTCAAGCGAACCGCCAGCCACAAACACGCACGTACACACACACACACACACAATACTACTAGCATCAATTATCATAATGAAGATGATAAGTGATAATGATGATAATAGCAACAACAACAATAGCAATGATAACGATAATCATAATCACAATAATAATAATAAACAAACGAATAAAAAACCCGCGCCCCGCGATCGGAATGGGTTCCACGGCCCGAAAGTCCGCCCGTCCGCACAGCCGTCGCCACCTTCGCGCGCGCAATCCGGGCTCTGGAATCCCCCAAGTAACTAGGCCTATTGGATTGGAGGCAGAGGCGAGTCCGGAGATCTTAAAGGGAAGCCCTCGAGGAGACCGGGCGTGCGCGGGCGGGCGGGCGGGCTGAGCATGCACGCGACGGCCCGCGCTGATTACTTCCCCTCGAACCCCGACGACGGCCAGCAAACGAGACCCCGACGACGACCACGCGGTCCTTCCCTGGCAACAGAGGAACGCGGCGAACGGAGACAGCGAAGGAGAATGCATCAACTCCCGCGAGCCCGGAGAAGGGACTCGGCTCGCGCGCTTCGGAGCCACAGCGCCACCGGAATCACCTCATCCCCCATTCGCACCTTCTCCCTCCCCTCCACCCCCTCTCTCCTCTGCCTTCCACACCCCCTCCTCCTCCCTCCTCCTGCGCGAAGAGAGAGCGACGGCACACGACCCTACACAACGACCACTCCCTCCGCATCCCCTTGGTCCCGGGTTCCTTTGTGGGCGGACACATCTAGTCTCTTACGGTGCATAGAGACGCTAAGGAGTGTGCAAATCTACGGGCGGAAACCCAGAAATAAAATCGGTGACGAAAAATGAGGGGAGGAAATAAGAGAGGGAGAGCGAATAAGGGAGCGAGAGGGAGAGGGAAAGGGGACGCAACAGGATTGAAGGGAGTGGAAGAGGAGGGAAAAGGAGAACCAAAAAGCAAAAAATGGAAGGAGAAGAAGAAGGGGAACAGGAAGAAGCGAAGGAAGAGGAGGGAGGCAGAGAAGAGACAATGAAGAGACGGAAAATGAGAGACCCCATACAATGTTCGTAACCGGGCGGACTCCAGGAATAACCCAACTCCAAGAATAAGAGAAAGATAAAAAAAAAAAAAAAATCTCCAGGACCACAAATTCGCCCAGCAGGAGGTGTTCGAATAGGGGCGGCCGGACTCTTCGTGGAAGGGAGTGGCCCCGCCCCCCTTTGTACAATGCTTGGCCCGGAGGAGGAAAATATAGGAGGAAGGGAGAATGCCTGCGAGAGAGAGGGCGATAAAGAAAAAGAGAAAAGATGGAAGGAGGTCGGGAGGCAGTGGCTGAGAAGCAGGAAGAGGAGGAGAAGAAAGAAGAGAAAAGAAAGAATAGGAGAGAGAGAGAGAGAGAGAGAGAGAGAGAGAGAGAGAGAGAGAGAGAGAAGAGAGAGAGAGAGAGAGAGAGAGAGAGAGAGAGAGAGAGAGAGAGAGAGAGAGGATAGTATGACCCAGCTAACCGACATCCACAGCCGTCCCTCTGTCCCTCCCCACCACTACTCAACCCCCACTTTCACCCCCATACTCCACTCCCCCACCTCCACCCCTCTCCAAACTCCACTCCCCCACCTCCACCCCTCTCCATACCCCACTCCCCCCCATCCCCAACCTCACCCCAGGTACGCCCACCCCCCACTTCTCCCACCCCCCCCCAGGCATTTGCAATCGGTGCGGATGTACCCTTCCCGTACCCTCGCCACCCTATTCTGGTCAGCCCTTTCTCTCCCGCTCTCCTAATTGCCGCTGTCAGCCGTGTCCTCCTGCCATGCACAAGCAGGCACGAGTACAGACTTCCACTACATATACAATCATTTAAGCTCGATTTCGCATGAATATTGAACACTTCGATTTACAGACATGTCCGACAAATGTGTACATACATAATCACATACGCGTTACATAATGCCAAGGAGAATATAAGGTTCGGAGGGTGAATTTGCGCCATCATTTACTCCCATTCATATTTTTGTCCTCACTTAATATCTGTCATGATGAAGACCCTCTCGCGAATACGCGCCCACGCACCCGCACTTTCAAACGCCTCGCAACGTCCAACTCCATTACCATCATCAATCTTCCCTTCCACCTTCGTCGTCGACGTCATTACCTCCACCTCCACCTCCACCTCCACTACAACCACCTCCACCACCACCTCCACCTCCACTCAACCACCTCCACCTCCACGACCACCTCCACTACAACCACCTCCACACCACCCCACCTCCACTACAACCACCTCCACCTCCACGACCACCTCCACTACAACCACCTCCACCTCCACCTCCACTACAACCACCACCTCCACTACAAACCACCTCCATCTCCACTACAACCACCTCCACTACCACTACCTCCACCTCGACTAATCCCTTGACTAATCCCCTCGACCGCCTTCGCCCATCTCTCGAGCGAATTTCGGCCGCCGCTGCAATCGCCGTCGAAGTTATTATTGCCGTGAAAAACAGTAAGGAGAGAAAGTAATTACTTGCCATCAATATTCCGACTCGGGAATCCATTACGTCGGCAAGGAAGTGGGAGGAGGGAGGAGGGGAGGGAGAGAGAGAGGGGAGGGAGAGAGAAAGGGGAGAGGGAGAAGGAGGGAGAGGAGAAGGAAAAGGAGGGAGGAGGAGGAGGGAGAGAGGAGGGAGGAGGGGAGAGAGGGAGGATGAGGAGGGGAGGGAGAGAGAGAAAGGGAAAGGAGGGGAGAGGGAGGGAAGGTAGGGAAGAGAGAGAGATTAAGGTAGGGAGAGGGAGAGAAGAAGAGGAAGAGGGGAAGGAGAGGAGAGCGGAAAGTAAGGAGAGGAAGAGGGGAAGGACAGGAGAACGGAAGGTAAGGAGAGTGGGAAAGGTAGAGTCTGAGATGAGAACTGGGAAGGGCGGAAGCAGCGAAGGAAGGAAGGAGAGGCAAAGGAAGAGAAAGAGAGAGAGGCTGAGAGAAAGGAAGGGAGGGAAGCTTGAAGAAAGGACTGAGAAGGAGGCGAAAGGAAGAACTAATGAACAGGTGAATGAAAGGAGGAAAGGAAGGAGGAAAGGAAGGACGACAGGAAGGAACGGGAGAAGAAAGAATGAGGAAAGGACGAGAAGAGGAGAAAGGGCGGGGAAGCTGGAGGCCAGAGGTTAAAAGGAGATAGAGAGACGAGGAATAATAGCCGGTGAGGGAGATGAAAAAGAAAAGAAGCAAGGTGATGGAGGGAGAAAGTTAAAGGCGGAGGGAGGAAAATTAAGATAAAACGGGAGGAAGAGAAGGCGAGAGGATGAAATGGAATGAAAAGAAAGGAGGAGGAGGAGGAGGATTGGGCGAAGGGTTGGAGGAAGGAGAGGAGGAAGAGAAGAGGAGAAGAGGAAAAAAAGAGAGAGAAGGGAAAGGAAAAAAAATAATGAAGAGCAAGAAGAAGAAACCGTGGAGGAGCAGGGGAGGAGGGAGGGAGGAAGAGGAAGAAGAAGAAGGAAGGAAGGAAGGAGAGAGACGAGTACGAGCCAGAGCATCCTACCCCCCCCCCTCCCACCCCGACGGCCAAATGAGGAAACGAAGGAAGCGCGGCTCTGCTCCCGGCCGCCGCGAGACACGTCCTCCCGCATTAGGGGCTTCCTCGCGCCGTGCCTCGAGGACGTCCTTCAACCCCGAACGCCTCCACAGGAACCTCCGAGGGAACGCCGATGGAGGAGGAGGAGGAGGAGGAGAAAGAGGAGGGAGGAGGAGAAAAGAGAGAGGAGGAGAAGGAGGAGGGATGAGAAGGAGGAGAGGAAGGAAGGAAGGGAGAGGAAGAGGAAAAGAGGGAAGGAAAAGAGGTATGAGGGGAGGAGGAAGAGGAAGAGAAGTGGGAGAAGGAGGGAAGAGTAGAGGAAGAGGGAGGGGATGGGATCTCGCTGCCACGCCGGGGATCTGCTCGCTTACTTTTCATCTCCTCTTCACCTTCCCCCCGTTAATTTTCATCTCGATCTCTTGCCCTTTCCTTGCTCTTTTTCTTTCCTTCTTTCTTTAGCGCATTTTTACCTCTGTCTTCTATACCCACTACCTCCCTCCCTCCTTTCTTCTGCCCACTCTCTCCCTCCCTCCCTCCTTTCTTCTACCTTACCCACTCTCTCCCTCTCTCCCTCTTTCTTCTACCTTACCCCCTCTCCCTCCCTCCCTCCTTCTTCTACCTTACCTACTCTCTCCCTCCCTCCTATCATCCCCTATCGGCCTTCAATATCATTGCCTCTCTCCCTCCCTACCTTTATCTCTCCTCCTGCTTCCTTCCCCCTATCTCGCCCCTACCTTAGTTTATCTTCCTCTCTTTCCTATAATCCCCTCCTTCCCTCCATTCCTTCTACCCCTCCCTCCTCCCTTCCCACTTCTCCCCTCCATGCCTTCTCCTCCCACCTCATCTCCCTTCCTCCCCTCCCCCCTCCCCCTCCTTCCCTACCTCTTCCCACCCTCCTCTCCCCCCCCCCCACCTCCCTCCCTCCCCCCCCTCCCCTCCCCTCCCTCTTCCCCTTCCCTCCCTTCTCCTCCCACCCTCCCTCCCCTCCCCTTCCTCCGCTGCGTGTGTGCTGACCCCCCCCCCCCCTTCGCGACACCGCCGAGCCCCGTAATAACCCGTTCCGATTCGTCGTCTCCCAATTCTCGACGCGGATACTACTTGATGCGCGGCCCAATGGCGTCCTTGCCATCGGTGGAGGAAGGGGGAGGGGAAAAGGGAAGGGAAGGGAAGGGAAGGGAAGGGGAGGAAAGGAAGGGGGGAACGAGGGAAGGGGGGGAGGGGGGGAAAGTAGGTGGGAGGGGAGGGAAGGAGGGAGGAAAGGGAAAGGAGGAGGGAGGGAAGGAAAGGCGGAGGGAAGAAGGGGAAGAGGGAAGAGGGGAAGGGGAGAGGGAGAGGGAAGGAAGAGGAGAAGGAGGAAGGAGGAGGAGGAGGAGGAGGAGGGAGGAGGAGGGGGAGGAGGAGGAGGAGGAGGAGGAGGAGGAGGAGGAGGAGGAGGAGGAGGAGAGGAGTGGGAGTGAGGAGGAGGAGGAGGAGGGAGGACGAGGGAGGAGGAGGTGGTCGCGCGGCCATGTGATCAGGGCGGCTCTCGTGCATGATCTCCCCGACCAGGCCACGACCCGGCACTAAGTCGGCCCAATCACACGCGGGCGGCATGACCCGTCGCCCACGCTTCTCTCTGTTTCTCTCTCTCTGTTTCTTTCTTCTTTCTCTCTCTCTCTCTCTCTCTCTCTCTCTCTCTCTCCTCTCTCTCTCTCTCTCTCTCTCTCTCTCTCTCTCTCTCTCTCTCTCTCTCTCTCTCTCTCTTATTTTTCTTAGTCTTTCCATTCGTATGTCTTTCGTGAAGGTTTTCTTTCCTTTTCTTTCTTGTCTTCTTAACCCCGAACTCATGGCTCTTAAAATTATCTTTTAGATTACTTACTAACTTTTACTTTTTCCCCTTTCTTTCTTTATTCCTTCCTTCTCTCTGTCTCTGTCTGTCTGTCTGTCTGTCTGTGTCTGTCTGTCTGTCTCTGTCTGTCTGTCTGTCTGGTCTGTCTGTCTGTCTGTCTGTCTGTCTGTCTCTGTTTCACACACACACACCTCCCTCCCTCCCTCCCTCTCCCTCTTCCTCTCTCTCTCTTTCTCTCTACCTCTCCCTCTCTCTCTCTCTCTCTCTCGCCGACATAAGTCAACGTCTTAGAGCCTTAATATCTCCCTCCCCCCCTACCCCTTCTGCGCCTCACCCCTCTCCCCCGTCCCCTTCCCCTCTACCTCCACCTCCTCCTCCTTCCCCCTCCTTACCCTTCCCTGGCCCTCCTCATCCACCTCCTCCTTCCCCTTCCCCTTCCCCTTCCCCTTGGAACCAGGCAAGAGGCCCAGTAAACATGCACGCTACATTAAAGGTAATGAACATACAACTACAGCTAGAACCCACGCGACTTAGAGGTGGGGTTGGGGAGGGGGGAGGGAACAGGGGTAGGGGGTAAGGGAAGGAGGAGCGGGAAAGAGAAGGTGGGAGAGTAATTTCTTTACATCGTCTTCCGTAGTTCTGTCTTTCTTTCTTTCTTCTCTCTGTCTCTCTCTTTCCCTTTTCCCTTTTTCTCTCTTGCTTGTCCCCCTTTCGCTTTGCCTCGCCCTCCTTCTCCCTCTTCCTCTTCTCTTATCCCTCCTCCCCCCTCCCTCTCCTCCCCCCTCTCTCTTTCTCTTTCTCTCTCTCTCTTTACTTTTAATGGTTATCGTGATATTGCTCTCCGTCTGTCTTTCTCTCCGACAGCTATTATATTGCGAATTTATCTTCGTAATATTTTTTTCCCCTTTGTCGCTCCAACTCGAAATTCGTTTTTCTTTTCCCCGAAAAAGTCCTCCCCAAATTCAACAGATATAAATCTCCAAGTTTTCTCCTATATTTCTCTCTTTTTTAATAATACTCATCAATATTAAAACAGTCGTTGCTGATTCTCTTGATGTATCGATTCTTTGCTTCCTTCAATCTCTCTCTCGTCTTTACATCAATCTTTCATTTCTTTCCCGTCTTTCTCAGATATATAACTTATCTAGCTGTTAGCCTTCCCGTTTGCTACCTGGGGTCGTCTTTGGGTGTCTGGCTACTTGTCTGTTTATCTGTTGTTGTTTTCTATCTGTGTCTTCCGTCTGTCTGTCTGTCTGTCTGTCTGTCCTGTCTGTCTCTCTCTCTCTGTTTATCGGTTTGTTTGTCTGTTCGTCTGACTCTGTCTCTAAAGTTGTCAGGCAGTCTGCTCTGTGTCTGTCAGCTTGCCTGCCTTCTATTCAAACTTGGTATTTTGCATCGGAACTCTACCCTCTCTCTCTCTCTCTTTTCTCTCTCCCTCTCTCCCCCCCTCTCTCTTCTCTCTCTCTCTCTCTCTCTCTCTCTCTCTCTCTCTCTCTCTCTCTCTCTCTCTCTCTCTCTCTCTCTCTCTCTCTCTCTCTCTCTCTCTCTCTCTCTCTCTCTCTCCAGCCTTTTATTACAAATTGTCTGCTCTGGCCAACTAATTGCCCTCCAGCCTTTACTTATCTTGCGCCGCCCTCTATCATGCACAAACAAAGGCCTCGGGATATCGCCAGTCATGCACTGAGGAGGTGCAGGAAGAAAAAGGAGGATGAGAAGGAGGAAGAAGAAGAAAAAAGGAAGGAAGGAAAGAAAGAAAGAAGAAGAAGAATACGAAAAAGGAAGAAGAAGGTGAAATAGAGGAGGGGAAGGACGGGCGATGCGGAAAACTGGAGATGCGGGCAGAGAAGAAACCAAAGGGTGGGGGACGCAATGGCATGGAAGGAGGAAAGAACAAGGAAAGAAAGAGAGAGAGAGAGAGAGAGAGAGAGAAGAGAGAAGAGAGAGAGAGAGAGAGAGAGAGAGAGAGAGAGAGAGAGAGAGAGAGAGAGAGAGAGAGAGAGAGAGAGAAAGAGATCGTTCCATCCGGGAAGACATCGAGAGGAACACCCAGAGGAAACAGAAGATGGAGTGGAGGGGAGAGAAAGAGAGAGACAAGGAGACGCGATAAGACCAACAAAGGATGACGACGGAGAGCCCGAAGAAGGTCGAAATCGCACTCAAGAAAAGACCCGAAAATAAAACGCGGAAGAGAGGACGGAGAGGAAGGAGAATAAAACGGGAAGAGGGACAAGAAAGGCGAGAACTAAAGAGGCAGTAATCACGGAAAATTATCGTCCGCGTGATATTTACGTCCCTATGCAACATGTATTTGCAAGCAGCCCTACGCGCGGCCTCTGCGGACAGCAAACGCCGGAGAGGGAACTGAAAAAACAGGAGAGAAAGCGGGGAAGAAGAAGGAATGGAAGCACGAGAATGGGAACAAGAAGAAAATTGACAATAAACACACGAGCACGAGAAGGGGAAGAAGAAGAAAACGAAGAGGGAACAGAGGAAGAGGAGAGAAAGGGGATAGAAGGAGAAGGAAAAGAAACACGAGAAGGGGAAAAAAGAAGAGAAAGCGGGCCTCTGCGGACAGCAAACGCCGGAGAGGGGAACTGAAAAAGAGGAAAAAAGGGGGAGAAGAAAGAATGGAAGCACGAGAATGGGAAGAAGAAAATGGACAATAAACACACGAGCACGAGAAGGGGAAGGAGAAGAAAACGAAGAGGCAGAAGAAAACGAAGAAGGAACAGAGGAAGAGGAGAGAAAGGGGATGGAAGGAGAAGGAAAAGAAACACGAGAAGGGGAAAAAAGAAGAAAGCGGGCAAAAAACAACGAAGAAGGAACAGAGGAAGAGGAGAAGGGGGGGGGAAATTAATCAAGAGAACGGGAAGACGAAGGGAGCGAAGGGAGCAGGGGCTGGGGAAGAGAAAGAGAGGATTTGAGAAAGAAAGGAAGTACGAGAGGGGCAAGTGGGAGAAAGCCTGTGCGAAGAGGGAATAAAAATTGGCCAAGTGACAGAAGAGAATGAGAATAGAGAAGAAAAGGGGGGTGACAAAGAGAGGAAGTGCTAGACATGGCGGCCGGGGAATAAGAGAAAAAGGAAGATTAAGATAGGGGCATGGAGGAGGAGGCGGAGGAGGAGAGGAGGAAGGGGGAAGGGAGAAGAGGAGGAGGAGGAGGAAGGGGTGAAGGGGAGAGAGGAGGAGGAGGAGAAAGGGGTGAAAGGAGGAAGAGGGGGAAGAGGAGAGGAGAGGAGAAAGGGGTGAAGGAGGAAGAGGCGAAGAGGAGGAGGAGAGAGGAGAGAGGAAGAAAGAAAAGGAGAAAAAGATTAAAAACAAGAAAGAGGACGAGAGGACAAGAGAAAGAGGAGAACGAGTTAGTAGCAGAAAGTGAGTGAGAAAAATGGAGAAAGAGAAAGCGAAGACGACGAAGGAGGAGACAGAGGAAAACTAACAAGAAGCTAATAAACCAGTCGAGAGACGGAGATGCTAAGAAGCTAAAGACAAGAATCCGCAGCTGTACGAGGACGAGGGCGTGCGCAGGGATCCTTTTCCCCCTCCTTCCCTCTTCCCCTCCTCCTTCCACCCCTTTTCTTCTCCTTCCAACATTTCCCCTTCTCTTCCTTCCTCCTTCCCCTCCTTCCTCCTCCTCCTCCTTCTTCCTTCTTCTCTCTTCTTCTTCTTCTTCTTCTTCTTCTTCTTTCTTCTTCTTCTCTTCTTCTTCCCCTTCTTCTCTTCCTCCTCCTCCTCCTCCTTCCACCCCTTTCTTCTCCTTCCAACATTTCCTCTTCCTCTTCCGCCTCCTCCTTCTCCTTTCTCCTCCTTCCACCCCTTTCTTCTCCTTCCAACATTCCCTCTTCCTCTTCCGCCTCCTCCTTCCACCCCTTCTTCCTCCTTCTCCTCCTCTTCCTCCACCTCCCCCCCTTCCTCCTTTCCCTCCGATCAGGTGTGGAACCCGATGCCTCGACGAAGGAAAAACACCACAGCCGGTAATTATATAATCTACTACTCCGGCTGTACATTGCTGGTCTTCACTCCTTTGAGGCTGAGGGGGGGAGAGGAGGAGAGGAGGAGGAGGAGAGAGGAGGAGAGGAGGAGAGGAGGAAGGAGAGAGAGGAGGAGGAGAGAGAAGAGGAGGGAGAAGAGGAGGATGGGAAAGGGGGAGGAGGAGGAGGAGGAGGAGGAGGAGGAGGAGGAGGAGGAGGAGGAGAGGAGGAGGAGGAGGAGAGAGAAAGGAGGGGGAGAGGAGAGAAGAACAAGAATAAGAATCAGATAATAATAATAATAATAATAATAATTATATAATAATAATAATAATAATAATAATAATAATAATAATAATAATAATAATAATAATAATAATAATAATAATAATAACAAATAATAAGAAGACGAAGGAAGAGAAGAGTAGGGAGTAGGTGGAGAAGGGAGGAGGAGGCGTCCAGGAGGCGGTGGCGGGAGGCGGTGGCGGAGGACTCGGGGACTGCGGCTTGTGTTGGACGAGCTGATGTTTGCGTTGTGGAAAAGCTGCCGGGATATTTGGTGACGCCCGAGACCTGTGGGTTTACGGAGGAGACCGTGTTGGCGCTGGCACGGCGGCCGATGTGCATGTGTGCCTTAGGATTAACCCCCCCCCCTCTCTTCTCTCTCTCTCTCTCTCTCTCTCTCTCTCTCTCTCTCTCTCCTCTCTCTCTCTCTCTCTCTCTCTCTCTCTCTCTCTCTCTCCCTCCTTCCGCCTCATCCTCATCCACTTCTTCTTCTTCTTCTTCGTTCTTCTTCTTCTCCTCCTCTCCCCTTCTCCAACCCCAATTCCAATCCCAACTCCTATCCACCCCCCCTCCCCCTCTCCTTCCCCCTCTCCCCTTCTCCCTCGCCCCTTCTCCTCGCAGGTCCTACCACGGCCCCGACGTCGCGGCCGCCTCCTCCCCAGCGCCTCCGCCTTTCATGCAGATAATAGCGTATCAAGTCGGTGTAAATATTGGCCTCCTGTAAGGCACACTCCACTCCCTGCCCGACGTCACCGTGACAACGTACCCCACCCCATCCCCGGCGTGGACGAGTGCCGGCGACTCGCAACGGAGCTTACTCCTTAGGGTGTGTGCATGTGCATGTGCGTGTGCGTGTGTGTGTGTGCTTGTGCGTGCGTGTACACCGCTAGCCCGCCACCTGACACAGACCTATCAGCGGCCATTGTCTCCAGAAGATGAGCTCATGATTTTTGGTTGGACGATCGCCATCTCGGGACGTCTCGAAGGTATTCCTAAAATCCTTTTTTTTTTAAATACTAATACACAACATTTGCACACTTCCCTCAATTCCAGAGGCCCTTTTCGAGCCTCGCCGGTGTACAACGGTGGATCGACGTCGCTGTTGTTCTTTTGGTCGACTTGGATTATCGACCTCCCCTACCCTCCCCCTCCCTCTCCCTCTCCCTCCTTCCCCGTCCCTTCCACGCCCCTCCACCCTTCCCTTCCTCCCAGACCTTCTCACCTGGTGCCTCTACGGCGTGACGTCACACGCGGCCCCTTAACCCTACCTTACTTCCCTCGCACTACCTCTCCCCCTGGCCCTCTCCTCCCTCCCTCTTACCCTGACCCTCCCCCTGCCCCTCTCACCCTTACCTCTCACCCCTACCCTCCTCCCTTCACTGCAGAGGTGATGACGGCTGTGTCACCCTCGTTTTATTATTCAAGGCGTCCATCTACCGCGACAGAGACAGAGACACACATCCCCTTCCCCTTCCCCTTCCCCTTCCCTGGCCTGGCGCTGTATTCGGGAAAACCGCCTCGAAATGCCATCTGCTCTCTCTCTCTCACAACACACACACACACACACACACACACACACACACACACACACACACACACACGACGAAAAGGATATGTGAAATGGGTTGCACCTTCGTAGACGCGATAATGACCGGAAGACCAGGTTAGAGACCTATGTATGTATGCTTAGAGTGTGTACAAACATGGACATATCCACACTCATACTCATTCATACGTATATACATACATACATACATATGTAC
Organism: Penaeus vannamei; assembly: GCF_003789085.1. NCBI lineage: Eukaryota > Metazoa > Arthropoda > Malacostraca > Decapoda > Penaeidae > Penaeus > Penaeus vannamei. The sequence goes on from NW_020872596.1 coordinate 128,750, forward strand.
ACACAATAATGAGGGAGGGAGAAGCAGTGAATGAGTGGCGGGGGGGGGGGGATAACGAAGAAACTCGAGTAAAAGAGAGAGGGAGAAAATAAGCAAAGGTAATCCGGAGAGGCAAGCCAGCAATGACCACGACCCAAGGATACAGTCCAACGAGGGCATTTTCACATCATCGCCCTGCCTGCCCTGCCCTGCCTTGCCTTGCCCTGCTCTGCCCTGTTCCGCCCTTGCTCATCTTCCTCTACCCCGATTTCTTCCTTTCTCTACCCTTCTTCCCCTTCCCTCCTCCTTTCTCAGGTTCTCCCACTTTCACTCTTTCCCTCTCCCTCTTCTTGTTTTCCACATTCTCCCTTCCTCCCTCTACCCTCTTCCCATATTACTTTTCCACCTTTCTTATCCCTCTGCCTCCCTCTCCCCTCTTTCCTTTCGACCTTCATCCCTTCCCCTTATCCTTATCCTTCCCCTCCATCCCTGCTCCTGTCCCTGCTCTTCCTCTTCCTCTTCCTCCCCTTCTCCCTTCCCCTTTCCCCTCTCCTTCTTCCTCCCCTTCCCTTTTCCTCTCCCTCTTCCCCCCCCTTCTCCTTCTTCCTCCTCCTCCTCCTCTTCTTCTCCCTCCCCTCCTCCTCTTCTTCTCCCACTCCTCTCCCTCTCCCCCCCCTTCTCCTCGACCCCGTGCGTCACGCCTGGCACTCAAGAAAATGCGGTTCTCCCCAAGAGCAAACCGACTCTCGAGGCGCCGGAAGGCTTCCCAGGTGAATGCAGTCGCCCTCCTTTTCCCCTCCCCTTCCTCTACCCCTTGCCATTGCCTACTTCCTTTGCCCCCCCCCCCCCTCCCTATTCTCTATCCCTCTCTATCCCTCTCTCTCCCCTCTCTCTTTCTCTTCTCTTTCTCTCTTTCTCTCTTTCTTTCTTTCTTTCTTTCTTTTCTTTCTTTCTTTCTTTCTTTTCTTTCTTTCTTTCTTTCTTTCTTTCTTCTTTCTTTCTTTCTTTCTTTCTCTCAATTCTCGTCTTCTCCTACTTCCCTGTCCACCACATCTGCTCTCCGTCCCTACGTCCAACTTCCGTTCACGTTCTTCTTGCTCCACTCCTTGATTTCCGTTCTCTTCATCCCTTCATCTTTTTCCCTTCTTTCCCGCCCTCCTCCCCCCCCCTCTCCTCCGCATGGTACCCCCTCTCTCCCCCTCCTCCCCCAGCGAAACACTCGTGCCAGGTAACTCTGAGAAAAAGTAGCCAGCCTTTTCGGCACCCCCCGGCTCCTGTTAAACCCACCCACACCCATCCCCCGCTCCTATCCCCTTCTCCCCCCTCCCCCTCCCCCTCCCCCTCTTGCGTCTCTTTTTTTTCTTTTTCTTTCTTTCATTCGCTCTTTCCGTCTCTCTTTTAATCTGCTACTTTTTTGGTTACATTTTTTTTCATTTTCATATGGACCCTTTTTCCGCTCTCTATCTCTTCTCTCTTCTCTCTCCTCTCTCTCTCTCTCTCTCTCTCTCTCTCTCTCTCTCTCTCTCTCCTCTCTCTCTCTCTCTCTCTCTCTCTCTCTCTCTTCCCTCCCTCCCTCCGCACTCTCCGCTCCCCTCAAACTCGCACCCTCGCTCAATCCTCTTCCTGCCCCCCCCCCCCTTCCCCCATCCAACCACCTTTCCTCCCCTCTATCTATCAAGAAGACCTTCCATCGTCTCCACCCCCCTCCCCCCCTCGCCCTCCTAAAGAATACACAATGGCACTTCCCTCCCCTTTTTGTCCCCCTCTCTTCCAGACACTTTTCATGGCCTCCATCCATTCACTCCCTCCCTCTTACATCTCACACCCTTCCTCCCTTCCACCCCTCCCCTCCCTTCCCCTTCCATTTCCCTCCCCCTCCCTTCCTCTTCCCTCTCCCTCTCACACCCCCTTCCTCCCCTCGTACCCTCCTCACCTCTCCTATCGTACCCTCCCTCACCCTCCCCTCTTACCCTCCCTCATCCCCCCTCCCTCCCTACTAACCCCCTACCCCCTTCAACACCCTTCTCGCTAGCGGACATTAAGATGAAATATTCAAGAGCGTCATGTATAAGCACCCCCGGCCCGCCGTGACAACCCCCCTCCCCTTTTTCATTCCCCTTCCCCTCCCTCCCTCTTCCCTCCCTCTTCCTCCCCCTTCCCTCTCTCTTCCTCCCCTTCCCCTCTCTCTTCCTCCCCCCTTCCCCTCCCTCTTCCTCCCCCTTTCCCTTCCCCCTCCCTAACCCCCCAACACCATGTAATGTTACCCGGATTCGGCAAGGGCTGAGTAGAGGGTGGGTGGAAGGGGGAATGGGGGGGGAGTAGAGGGTGTGTGTGGGGGGAGTGCTTCCGGGGTGGGGTGGGGGGGGATTTACACGTCAGAAATGAAATCAATATATCGGTAAACACTCCAAGAAGAAGAGGAAGCGCGGAGAGTGCGTTTGTAGTGTCCGTTCCGCTTGTGCCGACGCGCGCGAGTGTGAACAGCGCGTGCAAAGGCGCTTCCCTCGTGAACGTACAAGATAAAAGACACAAAATGGAACAAGTAACTCGATAAAAGTGGCTTCTGGATAACACGGATAAGCAAACGAATTAAGGGGAGACTTCAAGTTCTTTTTTTTTTTTTTTTTTTACTTGTGTATTGTTATAGATATGAGAGAAATAGAAAGACGAGAGGGATGAGAAGGATGATCAGGAGTTGAAGGATGAAAAAAGAAGGGGTTATTTTAGAGAGAGAGAGAGAGAGAGAGAGAGAGAGAGAGAGAGAGAGAGAGAGAGAGAGAGAGAGAGAGAGAGAGAGAGAGAGAAACTCAAGATCGTGTAAGAAAGAGAGAGAGAGAGAGAAAACACGAAAGAGAACAGAGACATCGAGAGAGAGACCGAGAGAGAGAGAAAAAAAAATGAACAACCCTTCCATGCAACCCCGTCCATAGATTCCCCCTACATCTCCCCGGGCGTGCAGCAAGCGTCCTTTTACTCAACCGCTGCGCGTGCGAATACCTCCTGTCCGAATGCGGCGAGCGTGTCAAAGAGCGCGTGCTTGCGACGGCCCTCTGCTTGTTGATTCGGACCGGAGCGAGCAGGCACTCGCAACGTCGGGCCCCAGCGAGGAGGAGGAGGAGGAGGACCGATTGGTATTCCGAGCGGATACCCGACAGAGCGGGGGGAAGAGGGGGGAAGAGGGGGAGGAGCCAGTCTTTTCTGCGGAGTATTTGTCAGGGGATATTTCTCCATCCCCGGCAATCTGCGTCGGATCTCGGTCTCGCTTGTGTCTACATCTGAGAGTCTGTATGTCGGGCAGTCGGTCGGTCAGTTATTCTGCTTGTTTGTCTGTTAGTCGTTGGTTGGTCGGTCGGTCGTCGGTCGGTCGGTGGTCGGTTGTTGGTCGGTCGGTCGGTCGGTCGGTCGTTGGTTGGTCGGTCGGTCGGTCGGTCGGTCGGTCGGTTGGTTGGTTGGTTGGCTGGCTGGTGGTTGGTCGGTCGGTCAGTCTGCCTATCTGTTAGCTTGTCTCTACATGACTGTCTGTTTGTGTCTGTCTGTCTGTTCGCTCATATGTAGCTGTCTGTTTGTCTGTCTGACCGTTCGCTCGTCCCTACGTCTGTCTGCCTGTCATCTTCGCATCAATACCATTAATATCTTCTACAGCATAACATTAAATTGCTTTTCAGTGGAGTTAATACTTCAAGTTTTCGTTGCCACTGTTTTTTTCTGTGTCTCTTTTTATTAGTCCTCACTTCCTTTCCCCCCTCCCCTTTGCCTTAATTTCGGCAGAAGTAATTGTGACGTATGGTTTAAACTACATTCATACTTACACACCTAGGAAGGGGACTGCCACGAGGCGCTCCCTCCCTACCTCTCTCCCCCCCTCTCTCTCTCTATCACTCACTCACACAATGAGAGAGAGAGAGAGAGAGAGAGAGCGAGAGAGAGACGAGTAGAGAGGAGAGAGAGAGAGAGAGAGAGAGAGAAAGAGAGAGAGAGAGAGAGAGAGGAGAGAGAAGAGAAAGACAGAGAGAAATAAACAGCAGATTACAAAAAGCGTTCTCAAGAGTGCCCCGAAGAGTAAAAGCACCCCGCCTCTGCTTCCCAAACTGCACGCGCGTCAACGGCGTACCTCCCAGGCTCACACACATCCGGACACCCGCCGATGCGACAAGAAGAAGAATAAAAAAAACATTAAACAAACAAATGAAGGGCTGATTACGGTCTCCGGTTGCGAACACAATACCGATTCTCCTTTCGTGGGCGCACAAGAGAGGAGGCTCGCGAACGTCACATATAAAAAAAAATAAAACGAGAAAAAAAAATGAAAAGAAAAGAAACGTAAAAGAGAAGACAAAGGGAAGAAAAAAGAAATGGTTTCTTCCAATGCGACAAGTAATTAGGCCTTCCAATACCACGAGACAGTACGGTCCTGCAAGAAAACAGATGGTTCGGACGAGCACGCGGTACGAGAATAGGGGGGGAGGAGAGAAGAAGGGAGGGGGCACAGAGAGGGTTCTGACCCGCTGCCCGATCGCATGAACCCACCCTCCAGCCTCCCCGCCCCCTCTCAACCCCTCCCCCCGCGCCCCGCCGAAAACACCGAAGACAAGACAGGCGGGACGACGGCGCCGCGACACAAAACACACACCCGACGCTCACCACGGCCACGACAACACTGAATGGCCGCCGCCGCCGCCACTCAAACCTCGTCCACCAGGACTAAACCGCTCGCCCCCACCCCTCGTCCTAGTACCTCCTCCTCTTCCTCCGTGCCCCCCCCCCACTACTACCGCCCCCTTCGCCTTCCCCTCCAACGACCCCCACCTCCTTCCCCTTCCTTCACCTGCATTCCCGAGCTACACGAATGTACACACTCTCTCTCTATCCCATCTTTATTCAACCATTTCCTTTCCTTTCTCCCTCCCTCCCTCCTCCCTCCCTCCCTCCCTCCCTCCCTCCCTCCCTCCCTCCCTCCCTCTTCTCGTTACCCTGTCTTCGCCCTGCCCTATCCCCCCTTCCCCTCGCTTCCCCTACCCTCTTCCAAAAGAGACTTCATCCTCCAAGCCCACGTCCCTCTACCCTATCCACCCCTTCCTTATCCTATTACTGCCGCCATCTTGACCACCCCCCCTCCTCCTTTCCCCTCCCCCCTTCGTGCCTTATTCTCCCCCTCCTCCTCACAGGTCAGGACTGACACCAGAAGGGTCATTCCTCTCCTACTTTCATCTACTAACACCCTTCCCCTTCTCCCTACTCCCTACTCCCCTAAGAGGGCAGGAAGAGGATGACGAAGGAGGGAGACAACGACGACGACGAGGTGGAGTAGGAATAATAATAATAATAATAATAATAATAATAAGAGGAGGAGGACGAAAAGGAGGAAGAGGAGGAAGAAGAAGTAGAAGAAGTAGTAGGAGAAGAAGAAGAAGAAGAAGAAAAAGAAGAAGAAGAAGAAGAAGAAGAAGAAGACGAAGATGAAAAAGAAGAAGAAGAAGAAGAAGAAGAAGAAGAAGAAGAAGAAGAAAAAGAAGAGGAGGAGGAGGAGAAGGGAGTTCGGAGAGGCAGCTGAGCGCGCGAGGCGAGGGCGCGAGTCGGGGCAGGGCGAGAGGACAGCACTGCAGGGCGGGCCAGCTGACCGTCTCCCTGCCCTGCCCTCCCACCCCTCCCTCCTCCCGCTCCCCGATGAGTCACAACCACCTGGGATTATGTCGGCGCCCCGAGCGTCCTCAGGTGCGTCCCTGGGCCCGCCCCGCCGCCCTCTTCTCGCTCGGAGCCCGAGGGGACCAGCGGCACCACGCCCGCCGCCGCCCCTCCGCCGCGGAAGGAACCGGGCGGCCTTCCTCTCGCGCCATGCATCGCCGCTTCCTAGGCTTGGGCCTCCGAGAGACAGTCAGCGGTCGGCGCCTCGCACCATGCAACCTCCACCCCGCTCTCCTCCTCCTTTTCCCTCTCCCTCCCCTCTTCCCCGTCTTTTTCTTCCTTTTCCCTTCCTCTTCCCCCTCCTCCTCGACATCTGGCACTCTCCAAATCACTCGCATCTCAGCCATTGCGCCGGCGTCCTCTGCTTCCCTCGCCGCCCGCCCGCCGCCCACCCGCCGTCATCGCGCCCGGGCAAGGGGCTGACACGGCCTTCCATCGAGACCAAAGAGTACACGATCCAGGGATACCTCTGAGACAGCCTTCCTTCTTTCCTACTTCGAAGACCTCCATTTACTTTCAATTTTCCCTCGTGTCCTGCTCCTTCCCTCGCCTCCCTCCGCCTACCCCTTCTCCTTCAGGACCCTCACACCCCGCCCCTGGTACTAACGCCTCCGTGTCCCGTTAGGCCTACCTTTCCTGAACTCCTTTAAGCCTTCTGCTTCTTCCTCCTCCTATTCTTCTTCTCCTCCTCCTTCGCCTCCTTCGTCTTCGTCTTCGCCTTCTTCTTTTTCATTGTTTAATCCCTCATTCGAGAAAAAGGAAATGTAAATATCCCATAAATCCAGCTGCTACTGTACAAGCTGTGGCACCTCAACAGAATGCGCACACGTGACCCTCTAAGACCAGAGCCGGCATCTGCGTGAAAACCAAGAAAACGAGAAAAAAAAAAAAACGTTTTCCCGTTACGCATTTTGGCCACGTGTCATACCATGCCCCCCATCCCCAAATGCGGGGTCCCCCCCCCCCCCCCCCCGGGCCATGCGTCCCCAAAACAAGACCGAGGCTGACGTCACACAATACGCTGACCAACAAGCTGCCGCATCGCCTGTGCACGCCGGGCCGCAGTCGGCATGCCTCGCGTGGAACCACAGCAGGTAAAACACCGCTGTTATCCCCGCTGGTCAATACGCACGGACTCTAATGCCGCCCGCCGCACAGGCAAGCACACGCGCTGATGAACTTCGCAGACAACACATGTGCGCCAGGTAAAGACAGAGAGACTAACCCACTTCAAACAAAAAAATACATACCGCATACACACGCACACGCACACGCACTCGCACGCGCGCGCGCGCGCGCACAGGCACGCACACACACACACACACACACACACACACACACACACACACACACACACACACACACGTCAGTAATGGCATGAGGCCGAGACACCCCCGAGACAATGGTACACGGGAAGCCTTTTACGCCTCGGGAATCTCTTGCCACCTGGAGCCGACTCGCCCCCTCCCCCCTCCCACCTGTCTTCCCCATTCCTCCCTAATCCCCCTCCCTTTCCCCTATTCCCCTTCTCTTCCTTCTCTATTTCTCCCCATTCCCTCCTTCCTCCTCTTCAAGCTTCCAACACCTCTCTCTTTCCCTCCTCTTCCCGCAACCTTCTCGTCTCTCTTTCCTTCCCATTCCCTCCCCATCCCACTTTCCTCCTCTCCCCTCTTCCCTCCCACGTCTCTTTCCTTTCTCTCCCCATTCTCCTCCTTCCCTTCCTTCCTCATTCCTCCCCCCTCCTCCCTCCCATCTCTCTTTCCTTTCCCTCCCATTCTCCTCCTTCCCTTCTTCTTTCCCTTTCCTCCCCCCTCCTCTCCCCTCTTCCCTCCCACCTCTCTTTCCTTTCCCATCCCATCCTCCTCCTTCCCTTCCTTCCCCATTCCTCCCCCTCCTCTCCTCTCTTCCTCCCACCTTCCTTTCCCACCCCATTATCCTCCTCCTCCGCACAAGCCTCCCCCTCCTCTCCCCTCTTCCCTCCCACCTCAATTTCCTTTCCATCCTCCTCCTCCTTCCCTTCCTTCCCCATTCCTCTCCCCTCTTCCCTCCCACTCTCTTTCCTTTCCCATCCCCTCCTCCTCCTTCCCTTACTTCCCCATTCCTCTCCCCTCTTCCCTCCCACCTCTCCTTTCCTTTCCCTCCCAATCCTCCCCATTTCGCGGTCGATATGCAACAGAGACGCTCCTCGGCTTAATTTTCCTTCGTCGGAACCTTTGACTTGTTGCAGCATCATTACGGCGTTGCACTGTTGCGCCGGTTCCTGCAACATTCCTAATCCCGTTAAGCCCCAGCATTACACAGTCCCTCGCCAGGCGCATTACCAAACACATTCCTGGACGAAAACAGACTTCCGCGTTAACCCCAATAACGCACACTACCTACATATACTACGTACACACACACACACACACACACAACACACACACACACACACACACACACACACACACACACACACACACACACACATAATTACATCCGCTGCTTGGAAAATACAAAGTGTGATATACAGACAGACAGACAGAAACACATCCACTGCTTACAAAATACACAGTATAAATGAATAAACTGTAACGAAAAAATAAAAAGGAGACGTACAAAAATAGAATAAAGCCGCGTAAAAAGAACTGATAAATAATACCATGCATAAATAAAGAAATGCAAAAAAGGGGCGTAAAGGGTTATTACCAATAAAGTTAATCATCAAATAAATCCAAATGCAACATAATAAACAAATCATCAAATAAATCCAAATAAACATAATAAACAAATCATCAAATAAATCCAAAAGCAACATAATAAACAAATCATCAAATAAATCCAAAAGCAACATAATAAACAATCTCATAACAGAGTAAGCAGATACAAACGAACCGACACGCGGCAAACATACACTATTAATAAACAAATAAACATCCTACTTGCTGCGTATGGAGATGAAGAGCTTCCCCTCCCCCTCCCCCCCCCCTAGATATCGAAAGCACCCCGGTCGTCAGATCAAACGAAGCGTGACAAAACACTTTACCGAGTCGACAACTGATTAAAAAAAAAACTTTATATACAAAGCACAGGGATCACCTTTCAATAAAACTAATTTGTTTGTTCGTCTCTGCCATCCAACTCCATTTACAACTCAAAACCTTCTCCTACCCTCCCGTCCCCCGCACCCCATCCCCTCCCTTACCCTATCAGCCTCAAACCAGGCCAGGCCAGGCCAAGCCCCTCCGCCCCGTCGAACGCAACTCAAGACCCTTCTCCCCCTCCCCCCTTTCCCCCGCTTTAATATCTTTAAAACTAAAAGAAAAAAAGAAGAAACTCGACAGTAACCCGGGCTCGTTTACTTTGCAGTGCCGTGTGAGGGCAGCGAGTGTGTCCACCTGCGTCCATCGACGTCTCCATGCGTCTACTAGCGTCCACCACCGTCCCCCTGCGTTCCTCAGCGCCTACTAGCGTCCCCCTACGTCCCCTGTGTTTACTAGCGTTCAACAACGTCCGCCTGCGTCTACCAGCGTCCACCAACGTCCTCCTGTGTCAATTAGCGACCACCAACGTCCCCCTGCGTTCCCCTACTATTCCCTGCGTCTACTAGCGTCTCCCAGCGTCGACCTACGTCCACCAGCGTCCACCTGCAGTCCCCGCCTGCAGCAGCGCCGGCCCGCCCGTCACCTTACACCGCAACAAGTTGACTCCCTCGCTGACGTCACGGCGCCCTGGCATGACCGCCGCGACAGCCGCTCACTCTCACCCACTCTCCGCTCGCCTCACATGCTCTCTCTCGCACGCGTCCTCGCCCATTGTCCAATACTCGTGACAAAGCCCAAAAACCAGATAATACATACTAAATTAATATATCAAATACAAAACAACAAACATATAAATGAATATACAAATAAATAATCAAGTAAATTAAATACAACCACACAATATAAACATACCATACGAGTGACATAAATATAAAAAACAAATACAAAAACATACAACAGAAGAAACAAGCAACACACACAACACAAGCAACCAATCACACGTGACCCCCCCCCCCCGCCCCCGATCTCACACAGAAAGAAAGAAAAAACAAACAAAATCACGAACCAGAGCCAATCTGCACCCATGTACAAGAGGAGAATAATAATATGATGCAAAAAAGAAAATGAAAGAGAAGAAGAAGCCTAAACCAAAAACAAAACACGAAAGCAAAAAAGACACTAATACACACATCTTGAAAGAGCAACAAGACGGAAGGAAAGAGAACAAGCCCATGCCGCTCTGTGGTCCTTGACGCATCCATCAATGTCAGTTTCACTCGCCGGCCGTCCGTCAAATTTACGTCAACATCGGAAACCGAGATGGCCGGCCGAGGAGGAGGAGGAGGAGGAGGAGGAGGAGGAGGAGGAGGAGGAGGAGGAGGAGGAGGAGGAGGAGGAGGAGGAGGAGGAGGAGGAGGAGGGGAGGAGGAGGAGAGGAGGAGGAGGAGGAGGAGGAGGAGGAGGAGGAGGAGGGGGGCGATAAAGCTCACCTTTTCACTCGCTTTTCTTGCTCTTGTGATCGTTGTCGTTACGGCCATCGCCATTACTGTCTTCACAATATCGCTGTATTACACACATACATGTTACTGGAATCATTCTCAAAGGAAATTCTTTGCTTGACGAATGAACCGAAAGTCTAACTAAAGACAAATGAATATCAATAATGATGATGATGATGATCATATCAATAATAATAATAATAATAATAATAATAATAATGATGTAATAAAAAAACAATAATAATAATAATAATAATATCCATCCAATTCACACATTCCTAATTTCCTTCATACTTCCACACTCCTTCCTCCTCCCTCTCTCCCTCTTTCTTTCTTCCTTCCTTCTTTCCTTCCACTTTTTCCTCCCTTCACCCTCTCCCTCCCTCCCTCCCCTCCCTCCTCTCTCTTCTCCTTCCTTCCTTCCTTCCTTCCTTCCTTCCTTCCTTCCTTCCTTCCTTCCTTCCTTCCTTCCTTCCTCCCTCCTCCCTCCCCTCCCTCCCTTCCCTCCTCCTTCCTTCCTTCCTTCCCTTCCCTCCTCTCCCTCCCTCCCTCCCTCCACCGGCCCGCATTCAGCCCAGCACGGGAGAGAGCTCAACCTCCAGGGACTCCTCTCGCCAAACCGCCGGCACGGGATGCGAAACCGATCGCCGCCAATTGCATTTTGTCTTTCTCAACTTTCTGCATTCCCTTTTTATCTTCCGTCTCTTTTTTAAATTACGCTTACCCCGTCTTTATCGCACACAACCTCATTTTATTTTCGTTCTTAATTTCATACTCTTTAGCACCTACAGCTTCTTCTTGGTAGTTCAGGGACGAATGAAGGGGTAGCCGGCAGGGAGAGGAGTCGAGTCATTTAAAAGATATTTGTCACTCAGCTTCTAATAGGCGGGAGGACAAGGAGGGTCAGGTAACGGGCAAGCTGGGGAGGGGGGGGAGGGGGGAGGAGGGGAGGATAGGGAAGCGAGGAGAGGGAGGGAGGAAAGGGGAAGGAGGAGGGGGAAGGGGAAGGGAGGAGGGGGAAGGAAGGATGAGAGGGAAGGGAGGGAAACAGGGAAAGGAGGGGAGGGGAGGGAGGGGGGGGAGGGGAAGGAGAAAGCAGGTGAGGAGGGAGGAGGGCAAGTGCAAGGAGGGTAAGAGGAGGGAGGAGGGCATGGGAGATAAATAGGGGAAGATGGGGAGAGGGAAGTAGGTAAAAAATGGGAGAGAGTGGGAGAAAGGGGAAGGGGAAGGAATCGGTGGTGGAGGAAAAGGAGGAAGAGGAAGAGGAGTAAAGAAGGAGGAGGAGTAGGAGGAGGTAGGGAGGAGTGTAGGAGGAGGACCAGAAGGAGGAAAACAGGGGGGGGGGGGGTAAGGGTTATAAGGCTGGGCGGGCGGGACCAAGATACTGCATTACAGGATTTGGCGCGGCCAGGTATTTTTACACATCCCGCGAGTGCTGATGTGTGGAGGGAGGGAAGAGAGGGCGGCATGAGCTAACGATCGGGCGGAGCGGGGGAGCGGGGGAGAGGGGAGAGGGAAGCAGGGAGGGAGGGTGGAAACGGAAGGAGGGAAAGGATGGAGGGAGGGTGGAAAGGGAAGGGGAAAGAATGGAGGGAGGGTGGAAAGGGAAGGAGGTGAAGGATGGATAGATGGAATGAGTGAGTGAAGGAAGAAAAGAAGGAAGGGAGGAGGAAACGAAGGAATATGGAAGGAAAGAGGGAGAAAAAAGGGAAGGAAATGAGGAAGAGGGCTGGGGAAGGACAGCGGGAGAAAAGAGCCACTGAAAAGAGAAAGGAAGTGCCACAGAAGACAGGAACATGGAGAAGGAAGGGAGAAGGAGGGAAGGAGATGATGAAGGAGGAAAGGAGAGAGGGAGAAAGAGCGAGGGAATACGAGAGAGCGAATGCATGGCATGGGGAGGCGGAAAGGGGGAGAAGGAGGAGCAGAAGGGGGAGGAAGGAGGGAGGCGGAAGGGAGGAGGAAGGAGGGAGGCGGAAGGGAGGAGAAAGGAGGGAGGTGTCGAGGAGATTAAAACATCAGCCCAAATAGCCCCAAACAAGCAGGGCGTGGCCGAATAATCTGCCTAACAAAATAAAGGCTGCCATCGCGTACGAGCAGTCGGGAATAACGGGCGCGGGCGGGATGGGCGCGGGAAGTTTATGGTGATGAACTCGGCCGAACGCGGGGCACCGGACCGGGGAAAAGGCATCCGAAAAAAAAAAATAATAAATAAAATAAACGAATAAACAGACGAACGAATGAACGAACGAGCGAACGAATGAATCAACAAAATAAAAAGAGGCAGAAAGGAAACCAGGCGAAAGGCAGGCGACAGAGGGAAAGGAAACCAGCGCTCATGGGAGGCCCTCAGGAATAACGGGCGAAGGGGGGGGGGGCGGATTGCGGGCCATGCGGGCGAAGGAGACGGCCGCCTGCAACGCCTTGGGCCGGAGTGAGGGGAGAGGACGTCTCCTTTTCCCCTTCCTCTACCTCGTGTCTTTGCCATGTCGTCTTTCCCGCTTCTTCCCCTTCCCCCTTCCCCTGCCAAATCCTCTTCCCTCCTCCCGCTCTTCCCCAACCCCTGCCCAGTCCTCTCTCCCTTTCCCTTTCCCCTTCCCCTTCCCCTGCCAGTCTCCCCCTTCCGATTCCCCTTCCCTTGCCAGTACCCCCCCCCTTCATTTCCAGCAAGAAAGCCCCGCAACGGTAGCAGATAATCCTCCGTCTGTCCACCTTTCCCTCCGTCGCTCATCTTGTTCCCTCCTCACTGACCTCGCGACCCCTCCAGCTTGCATTTCCTATGGGGATTTTTCTTGACCTGATTGACTGGCGGTCTTGCGCGTTCTGCTATACGTACATTGTTGTTTGTTATTCTTTTTTTTTATTCCAACGTTGCTGACTCTCCGATTTTTTTCGAGTTACAATACGGCTTTGCTCATCCTCCTCTTCGTGTCTTCGTAACATGTATCTTCTGTCCGTGTCTCTCTCATTCCCTTTTTACAACCATTTCCCCTCTGCGGATTCCCTCCCCCCTCTCCTCTCCATTTTCCTTCTTACCTTTTTTTTTCTCTCTCTCCTTCTCCATTTCCATTCTCGGTCCACGCTCATTTCCCTTCTCGTCTTCTCCTCATTCCCTTTTTCCTTCTCCTCCTCTATCCCTTCCTTTCCTCCTTCCTTCCTCACACGTAGCGCCCCTCCCCTTCCGGCCACACACGGCACACGCACCCAAGACGTCTAAACTTAGCCCACAAAGTCGATAGAGGGCGCGCTATTGGCAGCTGGAGGCGCGGCCGGGTACTGGACTGACCTCCGCCACCACCTTCACCTCGCCTCGGCCGCCCACCTGTCGGCCCCCGCGACCCACTCGGCCCACTCACCCCCCTCCACACACACACACACACTCCCGCCTCCAAACCCGCCCAACCTCCTTTCTCCGACCCCCGCCCGTGCTACGCTTCCTGGCGGGGTAACTGCATCCGCCAGATACTTCACCTGTCGCCAACGTCCCCCTGCCGGGCGAGGGAAGGGGCTCTCCGGGACCTACACGCGCGAATATTTAAATACGGGGAAAGACAGAGGGAATGACAGGCAGGGAGGGAGGAAGGGAAGAAGGAGGGAAGAGGGAGGGAGGGAGGGAGAAGGGAGGGAGGGAGGGAGGGAGGAGAAGGGAGGGGGGAGGGAGGGAGGGAGGGAGGAGGGGGAGAGGGAGGAAAGGAAGGAAAGAAGAGAGAAAGAGAGAAGGAGAAGGAAGAGAGAAAGAGAAAGAGAGAAAGAGAGAAAGAGAGAGAGAGAGAGAGAGAAGAGAGAGAGAGAGAGAGAGAGAGAAGAGAGAGAGAGAGAGAGAGAGAGAGAGAGAGAGAGAGTGAGAAAGAGATTAAAACCCACCAAGAATACGGAGACGAGATTCTGACACAGCAAAATCCGACTCTGTACGCCATTCCATTCGTTTCCCCCCCCCCCCCCCTCTCTCTCTCTCTCTCTTCTCTCCTCTCTCTCTCTCTCTCTCTCTCTCTCTCTCTCTCTCTCTCTCTCTCTCTCTCTCTCTCTCTCTCTCTTCTTTTGATTCCACCCCCAAGTTCTTTTTTCTGAACCCGTGCTACCACGCTTGGCTCCCGAATCCCGAGTTCCGAGTCCTGATTCCCAATTCCTGACTCCCGATTCTAAGAGTCTTATCCTTATCCCAGCCCTCTTTCCGCAGAACCACTACTGCTCCCTCCCAATCTCCGCTATCCCACATAACCGCCGCTGAACTCCAGCTACTGCTACTCCTACCCTCCTCCTCCTCCTACTCCTACTCTCCTCCTCCTCCTCCTCCTCCTCCTCCTCCTCCTCCTCCTCCTCCTCCTCCTCCTCCCTCCTCCTCCTCCTCCGAAAGCGAAAGTAAACGAAGCAATTCCTCGCTCGCTCCAAAGCAACAGGTGCGCGGCCTTCGGGTCCGCACA
>NW_020872596.1:148350-170850 GCF_003789085.1 Penaeus vannamei
ACTACAACCACCTCTTCTTTTTCTTCTCCAAAATAACTACTACTACTACTTCTACCTGTTCTTTTTTCTTCTTCCAATAACCACTACTCTTACTACAAAGAATATCTTCCTACTTGAATCCCGTATCTCATCTCTTTTCCTCCTCCTCCTCCTCCTCCTCCTAAAATACCCTTCCCTGGCAGATAAACAAAACCCCACTGGACACAAAATACACTTACCGAAAGACTGATACAATTTTCTGGAGCTTTTTCTTTCTTTTTCTTCTTCCACTCGATCAACCGAGTCGACTTTCTTTCTCTCTCTCTCTCTCTCTCTCTCTCTCTCTCTCTCTCTCTCTCTCTCTCTCTCTCTCTCTCTCTCTCTCTCTCTCTCTCTCTCTCTCTCTCTCTCTCTCTCTCTCACTTAATCCTCTTGGTTTATACTGCGCCATCTCTTTCTTCTTTTCCCGTATTTTATCCCATTTCTCTTAATCCCTCTCTCTTTAATCCTCGATATTCTGTATTCCTTAAATGTTTCTCCCTTATTTTTCGCCTTGCGCCTCTTTCTTATTAAACTCTTTTTTCAATCCTCTTCGCTAACATTACGTTATCTCTCTCTTCTCTCGCCCCTCACCACTTTCTTCTCTATCTCTCTCGCTCTCTGTTTTAAATCGCCTTCGTCTACGCTGCGATCTCTCTACTCTTCTTTTCTCGCCCTCTGCCTCTTTCCTCTTAACCTCTCTCTTATCAATCCTCTTGGTCTACGCTGCGTCTTCTCTGTCTCCCTTTTCTCTCTCTTCTTCCACAGGAAAAACAGAAAGACGAAGAGGAAAAAAATAGAAGAGGAGTAACAGAAAGAAGAAGAAAAAAGTAGGAGTAAGAGGAGGAGGAGGAGGAAGAAGAGAACGCCAACGACGATGAAGAAGAGGACGGAAAAGAAGAAGACGAAGAAGAAGTGTGAACACCGGCCGGATAAGGAGGTTTCCGGATAAAGACATTTCCAGTAAAAGAGGTTTCCGGATAAAGAGGATTCCGGGTAACGAGGAAAGGTTTTTGTTTGTTGACTGGGACCGGCCGTGCATTAATATTTCCGCGGGTTTCACGGCCCGGTGCACTCGAGAGGCGATAATGGGCGCGATAAAATATTGAAAGCCAACCGAGGCTTGTCGACGAAGGATCGGGAAATGGCTGAATTCTAAACATACATACATACTTACACACACACACACACACACACACACACACACACGCACACACACACACACACACACACACACACAACTCGTTTATCCTTCATATATACAAAATTTAACGGAATCTTTTTCACAAAAATGACCAATTCATTCATCCTCCAAAATTTCCCTTAATGAGAGATTTCATTAAATCATTCAGATTTTAGTGAAAAATAAAAAAGTTCGCTTATCTCGTGAACTCGTCTGAAAACACAAATAGAAGGAGACACACAAAGGTAACAATAATAATGGTCTAGAATAGAAATACATCAAACAGCACTCACCATCTGTCCTCCTCTATTCTCTATTCGAAGGAAACCTTTGCAGGACTTACCTGAAAAGGAAAAAGGGACCTTAGTACAATGCATTCCAAGAAAAAATACATATATATACATAAACGGAGTAATGTTAGTGAAATTTGTATACTTAATATGGGAGACGAACAGACAGACAGACACATACAATATACATACATACAAACAAGCAAACAAATACACAAAATGTAGAGCAGAACAATTCAATTCTATTAACCAGATACACAGTCACATTTAAAAGAATAAAACTCGTAATGCAAACAATATCAACATTAATACAACGAATTCTATCTATATCGATGGAAAAATGCCTTCAACCAAAAAAAAAAAAAAAAAAAAAAAAAAAAAAAAAAAAAAAAAAAAAAAAAGAGAGAGAGAAAAAGATAGAGGAAAGCGAAATGGGGGAAAAAACGGGAAAGTAAAACTGGGGTAAACTGGAGGGATTCCCCTACTTCCCCACAAGAGTACACATGTACTGAACTCGCCCCCCCCCCCCGCCTCTCCCAATTGCACTCCACCTGCTCTATACAAACACGCAAACAACCAGGTAATATATATAAACCAAAAAGTGAAGTGAATAACACTGTTCAATTTCTTCTCTGGGAAAAAGTAACGAGAGAGGGGGGAGGGGAGGGGAGAGGGACAGAGGGAGGCGAGGGAGAGAGAGGGAGATGGAGGGAGGGCGAGGGAGAAGAGGGAGGGGGAGGAGAGAGAGGAGGGCGAGGGGAGAGAGAGGGAGGGCGAGGGAGAGAGAGGGAGGGGAAGAGAGAGGGAGGAGAGGAAGAGGGGAGATAGAGAGAGATTTAGGAGAGAGAGGGAGAGAGAGAGAGAGAGAGAGAAGAGAGAGAGAGAGAGAGAGAGAGAGAGAGAGAGAGAGAGGAGAGAGAGAGAGAGAGAGAGAGAGAGAGAGAGAGAGAGAGAGAACACAGAAAAAACAGTAGCATAAAAAGGAGGAGGTTAGACAAACACAACAGGCCTCCCCCTCTCCCCCCTCTCCTCTCCTGCCCCACTCCTACTCCTCTACTTTTACCTTCACCAACTCAATTTCCATTTTCTCCTATTTCTCATCTCCCTCTTCCTACTACCACCACTACCATTACCGCACCTCGTCCTCTTCCTCTCCTCTCCTCTCCTCTATCCCTACTCACTTTTCTTCTCTCCATCTTCCTCCTCTTCCTTCGTACCTTCCCTACCTACAGCCCCCCTCCCTTGCCTCATAACCAACCAGGTAAAATCTATCGCCATCTCCTTTCCCATCCTCCCACAAACCCCTTTACACATAAAAAAAAAGAGAAAAAAAAGACAAAGAGAGAGAGAGAGAAGAGAAGAGAGAGAGAGAGAGAAGAGAGAGAGAGAGAGGAGAGAGAGAGAGAGAGAGAGAGAGAGAGAGAGAGAGAGAGAAGGAAACCCCCCTCAAAAAAGACAAATCCGGGAAAAAATACACCAAAAAAAAATCCAGGAAAAAAAACAATATACAAAATAAACAAATAATAAAATACAAAATAAAAACCCTCCCCTTCCCCGCCCCTGGACCCTGAGAGCGAGAAAGGGAAAGGGCCGACGGCGATCGCGGCCTTTGAAAGTCAAAAGGCCGGGGCTCGTGCGGGAGAGCGAAGGTAGGAAAGAAGGGGAGTAGAGGAAGCAGGGAAGGGAAGGGAAGGGAAGGGAAAGGGAAGGGAGGGAAGGAAGGGAAGGAAGGGGAAGGGAAGGGAAGGGAAGGGAAGGGAAAGGGAAGGAAGGAAGGGAGGGAAAGGGAAGGGAGGAAGGAAAGGGAAGGGATAGGGTAAGGGATAGGATGAATGCGAGGAGAAAGGGGGAAGGGAAAGGCCGACGGCGAGAGCCTTGAAAGTCAAAAGGCCGGGGGCTCGTGCGGCGAGCGAAGGTAGGAAGAAGGGGAGTAGAGGAAGCAGGAGGAAGGGAAGGGAAGGGAAGGGAAGGAAGGAAGCGAGAAGGAAAGGGAAGGGAAGCGGAATACGAAGGGAAGGGAGTAGGGTAGGATAGATGAGATAGCGAGAAAGGAGGGAAAGGGAAAGGGCCGACGTGCGATCGCGGCTTTGAAAGTCAAAAGGCCGGGCTCGTGCGGGAGAGTGAAGGTAGGAAAGTAGGAAAGAGAAGAAGGGATAGGAAGGGAGGGAGGGGAAGGGCAAGGAAGGAAGGGAAGCAGGGAAGGAAGGGAAGGGAAAGGAAAGGGAAGGGCAGGGAAGGGAAGGGAAGGGATGGAAGGGGAAGGGAAGGGAAGGGATAGGGTAGGATAGGATGAGATAGCGAGGAAAGGAGGGGAAAGGAAAGGGCCGACGGCGTCGATCGCGGCCTTTGAAAGTCAAAAGGCCGGGGCTCGTGCGGGAGAGCGAAGGTAGAAAAGAAGGGGAGTAGAGGAAGCAGGAAGGGAAGGGAGGAAGGGAAGGGAAGGAAGGGAAGGAAGGGAAGGGAAGGGAAGGGATAGGGTAGGATAGGATGAGATAGCGAGGAAAGGAGGGAAAGGAAAGGGCCGACGGCGATCGCGGCCTTTGAAAGTCAAAAGGCCGGGCTCGTGCGGGAGAGCGAAGGTAGGAAAGAAGGGGAGTGGAGGAAAGGGAAGGGAAGTGGATAGGGAAGGGAAGGAAGGGAAGGGAAGGAAGGGAAGGAAGGGAAGGAAGGGAAGGGATAGGGTAGGGGATAGGATGAGATAGGACGAAAGGGGAGGAAAGGAAAGGAAAGAGGAGAGAGAGAGAGAGAGAGAGAGAAGAGAGAGAGAGGGAGAGAGAAGAGAGAGAGAGGGAGAGAGAAGAGAGAGAGAGAGAGAGAGAAGAGAGAGGAGAAGAGAGAGAGACGCTTAAAAAGAAAGAGTAAGGAAAAAAAAACTAAGTAAATCTAATGCCTTAATAAAGGGTAAAAAAAAAAGGAATGAAAACACAGCCGATCCACCTCGAAGACGCCTTGAACTTCACACCACGATATGCAGCACCCCTCCCCCTCCTCCTTCCCCCTTCCCCCTTTTTCGCTGGCTCACCAGGACCCCCCGCCCCAATCATGTCACTGCCCTCCTCCGTCCCTTAGTCCCTGTCTTCCTACCCAACCATCCAGCCCCCTCACCCTCCCTACCTTCCTTACCCCTCCCTTCCCTTAACCCAACCATTCCCATCTCACCCATTGCGAGTGTCGGAGTACCCATTCTCTTCCCCTATCGCACTCCTCCCTTTCCCCTCTATCTCCTTGCACTCTCCTCCCCGAGGCTTGTAACGCCGCTTCAATTCACGACCTCACTCCATCTTCCTCTCTTCACCTCCCTCCCCATTGCTCCTCACGTACCTTCCACACTGCGGGGAAAGGCTAACACTCCATTCGATCCACTACCCTTTTGCCTCTCAGATCCTTCCTCGCCCTTTCCTCCCTCTGCCCACCCATCGTTCGCCATTGTAATCCATGGCCCTGTCCTTCAAGAGATTTTCTTCTTCCCATCCCCCACTCAATCCTCGCCTTTCTAGCTGACATTCCCTGCAAGCGGACGTCCAAATTCCTGCTTTATTACCCTGTTTCCTTTCCAGATTGGTGACACTGAGCCTTTTTATCCCCCACCGCGTGCCCAGCCTCCTCCCGCCCAGTACCAATCCCATGTCAAGTCAGGCATACGGTCTGCCCACTCTCTACAGACCGCGCAGTCCCGCTCCTCTCCCTTACCCCACAGTTCCCGTCTTTCACATATTAAAGGCTCCCAGAAGGATACTTTAATGTTTAGCGCAAATAATTTCAGGGGCTGTGACGTCTAATCAAAGCAGCTGCCAGAACAATTCAATATCTTCTAGGACGTACGCGAGCAGCGAACTGGTACTGGAATAGGGGGGGGTAAGAGGGCGGGATCCGGGAGAAGAGCGCGGAAAGAAAAAAAGAGGAGAGGAGAGAAGAGGAGGAAAGGGGGAGAAAGGTGGAACGGATGGAAGGAGAAGGGGTGGACCCAGGAGGGGAGAAAGCCGGAGTACGAGAAGGAAAAGGGAGGTAGAGGGGATGGAAAGGAGACATAAAGAAGCAGAGTTACAGTAGGGGGGAAGGGGGAGAAGTAGTAACAAAGCGTTATGAGGTGAGGGGAGGGGAGGAAGAAGGGGACGACTAATACGGGAAGTTGAAAATAGGGAAAAGAACACAAGGGGAAATGGAAGGGCAGAGGGAAGAGGAAAGAGAAAAGAGAGGCGGATAAAATAGAAAAACGAAAAACGTGGCAACGACCAAAATTTGGTAACACATAATTGATCGCTAGGTAATAAGAGATAATGCTCTGACAGATGGGGCGTCCTGTTCGAGGTTCATGGAGAAAGGAGACAAAAAAGCAAGAACAGGGAGTAGCGAGCAACGAAAGCAAGTAGACGAGTGAACGCGAGCGACGGAATACGAGATACGAGGGAGAAGAGTTAGGAGAGACTGGAGCCAGGAGAGGAGGCAGGGAGACGAGAGAAGAGAAAGAGAAGAAGAAGAAGAGGCGAGAGAGGATAGTAAGAGAGAGAGAGAGAGAGAGAGAGAGCACAAGAGCAGAAGCAGAAGAGAAGAGAGAGAGAGAGAGAGAGAGAGAGAGGAGAGAAGAGAGAGAGAGAGCGGAATCAACCGCCCCCTCCCCTGCATCGCCCCCATGCGCGCCGAGCGTCCAGTCCCGTCCATGCGGTACTGCATTCCCGTGGTTTCCCGGGCGGGCGGAGCGGCGGCGGCGTTCGGCCCCGCGAGGTAGTCTGGGGCTTCTTGATAAGCCTGACTCGTGCAGTTTCATTTTCTTGTCGGCAAATTGCCAATTGCTCTCGCCTCCCGCACTGCGCTCTCTCTCTCTCTCTCTCGCTCCTGCTACGAGCTCGCTGCCGCCCCTCTGTCCTCTTCTCTCTCGTGGGTTTGTTCTGGTTCTGTTGCTGCTGCTTCTTTTTCTCTTTTTTCTTTTTTCTTCTTCGTTCAGGCAAGCATCAAATTTATTTATTAATTCATCGTCAGCTAATTAATTACACCAATTTTTACCTTTCCCTTCAGCTTTAGCAAACACTTCCTGCCATTCCAGACATCCACGTGCAAGCCATCGTCCCCCCCCCCCCGCGCCATGAAAAGAAGCCGGGCGGAATGGCACCATGGCACCCACTTCACGCTTCGACCTCCGACGCGTTGGAGCCATCTGACCCGACCTCCTGACCCGACCACCCACGGCCCGAACACTCCTACACTTGCCCTTCCCGGCGGGTGTTCAATTACCACCCGACGAGACCACCATTCGTCCCCCCGACCAATCTACCATCCCAATTCTCCATCATTCCGCCGCCCAATTACTCCATCTCTGACGAGTCCAGCGTCCGCCCCCTCCAACGATCAACCACACGGCCACCTGAATATCCCACCGTCCAACCACGCCACCACTCCGCCGCGCCGCTCCTCTGCCTCCTCCCATCCCCTCCCACGCCCTCTTGAGCCGGCAGGAGCAAACTAACGTTCCTAACGCCGGTGTTCGAGGGTCTCTCGCCCACGTCCTTCCCAACCAACGTTTCCCTCCACGCTGCCAGCCAAGGCCTTCCCCGACCAACGTTTTCGTTCACCTTCCCCGACCAACGTTTTCTTCCACCTTCCCCGACCAACGTTTTCTTCCACCTTCCCGACCAACGTTTTCTTCCACCTTCCCCGACCAACGTTTCTCTCCCCGTCCACATCTCTCCTTCCTAAAACATGCCGTACTTCTGTAGACAACGCACTGAAAAAAGGTGGAGATCTAAAGCACAAGCACGCTCACTCGCACATTAACGTTCTAGAAAAACTTACTTCTTAGAGCTTATACACACACACACACAACACACACACACACACACACACACAAACAACAACAACGACCTTCCACCCAATGCCCTCCCTCGCCCATCACAATGCCCGACCCGCCACGCACAAGGCATAAAGGGAGCATACAAAACAGAATACAACAGACAGAAGGACGTCTGCATGGCGGAAATGGCCTTGTCCAAGTCGCTGTTGATAGCAAGTCGGTGTCATTCCCTTAATTGCTGTCTTCCCTTCGCGTCAGATAAAGAAAACTAAAAGGGGCAGAAAGTTCAACTATATACAAGTTTTTCAATTGTAAACGCAACAGCAAAACCAAGGCCCATTGCATTTGACCTGAAATTTGGAAGAAGGGAGACAGACGGGGAGAGGGAGAAAGGGAGAAAGGGGGGTGAGGAGGGGGAAAGGGGGGAGGGGGGATGAGGAGGGGAAAAGGGGGAGCGAGCGAGGGGAATGAGAGGGGGAGAGAGGGGGGAAAGGGGGGGAGGGAGAGAGAGGGAAATGGGGGGGCTAAGGAGAAAACAGACAGACATAGAACCAGAGAGAGAGAGAGAGTGAAAGGGCAAGAGATAATGACAGTAAATCAATCCCTCCCAAGAGGACTTTCCCATTCTGAAGCCAATTATAAAGGAAAAAATAAACTAGAAAAAAAAAATAAGAGAAAAAAGGTAAAACGTAAAAAAGGGTAAACCGTAAAAAAAGAGAAAAGAAAAACAAACACCGCCGTCAAGACAAGAGTACGCCACAGAAACTCTACTCAACACACACAAGAGACCAATTTAAAAGCGACTCGTGACGTGTGCTGGTCTGGCGAGGTGGGAAGGGATGAGGGTGGAGTAGGAAGAACGGGAGGGGGAGGAAAGAGAGTGGGAGGGAGGAAAGAGAGTGGGAAAGAGTGGGAGGGAAGGAAAGAGAGTGGGAAAGAGTGGGAGAGAAAGGGACGGAGAGGTAGGGAGAGGAGAGGAAAAGGAAGGAAGGGGGAGGAGAGGGAATGGTAGAAAAGGAGGAGAGACAGGCAGGGGGAGAGGGGAGCAAAGGGCCGAAAAGTGGCTAGGAAAAGGGCTGGAGCGGGGGAGGGAGAGAAGGAGGGGGAGGGGGAAGGGTAGTGGGATAGGGGAGGGGGAGGGAGTAAGGGGACGGAAACGGAGAGGGAAAGTGAGAGGTGAAAAGGTGAGGGTGGGAACAGACAGAGATAGAAAGAGAAAGACAAAGAGCGAAAAAGAAAAAGAGAGGGTGAGGAAGAAAGGAGAGGGGGAGGGTAAGAAGAAGAGGAAGAGGAAGGAAGAGGAGAGGAGAGGGGGAGGGTAAGGAAGAGGGAAGAGGAGAGGGGAGATGGAGAGGGGGAGGGAAAAAATCGAGAGAGAGAGGAGATGGAGAAGAAGAGCGAGCCAGATAGGGAGAAGGAGCGAGGAGAGAGGGTGGAGGAGGGTATGGGGGGAAGGCATAGGTGACAATAGTTCCCCGGTCCTTTTGTAGGCTGCCCGGTCTAAGACCCCCTCTGACGAGTCCTTCCGCTCTCTCATAATATATCAGGGACTCGCGACTCGCCCAACGCGTTTTGTTTTCGCTTCGCCTCAAAGAAAAGCGAAGAATCTAAATTTTCCGGAATTGAAGTTCATTTTTTTTCTGAGTCTGTTGCTGTATTATTATTCTTTTCTTTTAGTATTTGCATAATCCTGGAGGTGTTTTTTTTATGAATGCAGTTTCTACTCTTCACTTGACAAGCGCGGATACTTTCAAATTCTTGCACTTGTCCAATCTAAACTTTCTTGGCAAACTCTTCCCATGCAACACACGACGGAAAATTATGCATTTTTGGTTGCTAAAATATATTTTTACATGCATCTGTATATAGAGGTGTGTGTGTGTGTGTGTGTGTGTGTGTGTGTGTGTGTGTGTGTGTGTGTGTGTGTGTGTGTGTGTGTGTGTGTGTGTGTGTGTGTGTGTGTGTGTGTGTGTACGTGCGCGCGCGTATAAGAGAGTTTGGATAAGCATGCAAACCTGCATCTACATGCAAACACACACCTCCCCCGCGCAGGCACACAAACGCTTCGGGAAATCACCGGAAATGCTCGCTCACAAGGCAGGCAGCGGGGACACAAGTCGGCACTCGCGGCCTGCCTTTGGCCTTCCGAGAGAGAGAGAGAGAGAGAGAGAGAGAGAGAGAGAGAGAGAGAGAGAGAGAGAGAGAGAGAGAGAGAGAGAGAGAGAGAGAGAGAGAGAGAGAGAGAGAGAGAGAGAGAAAGAGAGAGAGAAGAGAGAGAGAGAGTGAAAGAGCGAGTGAGAGAGAGAGAGAGAGAGAGAGAGAGAGAGAGAGAGAGAGAGAGAGAGAGAGAGAGAGAGAGAGAGAGAGAGAGAGAGAGAGAGAGAGAGAGAGAGAGAGAGAGAGAGAGAAGAGAGAAAGAGAGAACGAAGAGAGAGAAAGAGAGAGAAAGAGAGAGAGAAAGAGAGAGAGGAGAGAGAGAGAGAGAGAGAGAGAGAGAGAGAGAGAGAGAGAGAGAGAGAGAGAAGAGAGAGAGAGGAGAGAGAGAGAGAGAGAGAGAGAGAGGAGAGAGAGAGAGAGAGAGAGAGAGAGAGAGAGAGAGAGAGAGAGAGAGAGAGAGAGAGAGAGAGAGAGAGAGAGAGAGAGAGAGAGAGAGAGAGAGAGAGAGAGAGAGAGACAGAGAGAGAGAGAAGAGAGAGAGAGAAAGAAAGAGAGAGAGAAGAGAAAGAGAGAGAAAGAAAGAAAAAGAGAGAGAAAGAAAGAGAGAAAGAGAGAAGAGAGAGAAAGAGAAAAAGAAAAGAAAGAGAGAAACATGCCCTCCAGAAAACTTTCCAAGCAAGACTATGAATGCAGCAAGAAGTAAACCACCCGCGAGCCGAAACACGAAAAGCACATAAAGCTGGACCCATAATGGCTGCCAACTGTCTCCCTCGTCGTGTCTGGCGAAACAACAATAGCCAAATGTCGTTCGCTAATTCCCCACCAAAAAGCTGTCGATTTTTTTTTTTTTTTTTTTTTTTTTTTAATTCCTCACTGCAACCCCTACCCCCTACCCTCCCCCCGGCTCCCAGCACATGGGGAGTCCCGGGCAGCAGCCACTTCACAACAAAGGGGGAGGGGGGGAGGGGGGGTAATAATGGTGGGGCAAGTTTATGCATGCATCGCGCCCGCTTGTGGTATATGTCAGTGTCTGGTGCCCGGCGAGGGGGCCGTCCGCCCGCCCCTCGGCCGTCCATCTCGCACCCGAACGAGCGACACGCCATCCAGGCCTCCATCCATCAAGGCCATCGGGACGTAGGCCAGACGGGGCAGACAGGCAGGCAGACGGCGAGGCAGACGGCACTGAACTATCACTCGCACACGCCCCCCCCCCCTCCCGGCAACTCCTGTCACCCCCCCCCCCCCTTCCGCCGCGAGACCTCCAACAATTCCTGGCCCGACATCGCCAGTGGCACTTTGACAAAGCACAAACAATGCCAGCGGCCAGCAGCAGCACCCGCGGGACCTGCGAACAAGCACCTCACCCCCAGCCGACTATGCTTGTCACTCTGCAAGCAAGCGAGACGCCTTGCAAAACCCCGCCTCTTCCCCTCCCTCCCTCCCTCCCTGCCCCGTCCCCAGCAGGCACAACACACGCACGCAGCGGAGCGACGGCGAGCGAGCGGGCGAGCAAGCAAGCAAGCACCGAGCGACGTCCGCCCCCGCGCTTCGGAGCACTCGCCCTCGCCCTCGCCCTCGCAGCCGAAGTCACGTACTTGCCCCAGCGCAGCACAGGACCGGCGAGAAGAAGTGCAGGGAGGCGTGGGCGGCGAGGTGGCGGCGCGGGCGGGACATGGCCTCAGCTCCGTGCTTTAATGACTCACTCCGCAGCGGCTTTCCGTCACGAGCGAACGCCCGCAAAAACTAGCTTCTTTGAATGGCAAGCCTTAGTAACTCCTTCCCCTCCCCCCACTTACCCTCCTCCCTCTGCGCCCCCAGCCCATCCCCACCCCATCCCCACTCCACGCCCCACCCTCTCAGCCACTCCTCACTCATCTCCCTCGCCCGCCGCCGCCCTCCTGCGGCCGCCGGGGATACGCTCGTCCGCCGCCTTCAATCTGAGTCACAGTGACTCATTCGCTCCAACATGCATGCACGCGCGCACACGCGGAAACAT
The DNA here is from genome assembly GCF_003789085.1 of Penaeus vannamei. Taxonomy (NCBI): domain Eukaryota; kingdom Metazoa; phylum Arthropoda; class Malacostraca; order Decapoda; family Penaeidae; genus Penaeus; species Penaeus vannamei. Next base: position 159,780 of record NW_020872596.1, read on the forward strand.
AAAGAAACGCATACATACATAGACGCAGAAAGGCATAAACCACAGGTACGTACACACACGCGGAACAAAGACAGAGACTAATAAGCACATACAAACACTAACCTTGCATTATTCCTCTCCAAAGTATTTCCAGACGTCCGCACCGTCTCCATCCCTCCCCTCGGTACTTCCTCCTCTCCCAATTCCTTTCTTTCCTCTTCTACTACTTTCTCTTTCATTCATTCTTTCTTTCTTTCTTTCTTTATCTCTCTTTGTTGACTTTCCTCGTTGCCCTTCCTTCGTTTCGTTCTTATTACCCTTCTCCTTTCTCCTCTCTCTCTCCCTTCGACTTACTCTTTATTCTCTTTCCGCCCCTATCCCACTCCATTTACTCATCTTTCTTTCGCCTTTTACCACTTCTTCCCCCTTCTCCCATTTCCTCTTTTCGTCCTCCCCCCTCTCCACTTCTTCCATGCTTCCTCCCTTTACCATCTTCCTTCCTCCATCCTCTCCTCCCTACTCCTCCCCCAATTACTCTTTCATCCTTCTTCATCTTTCTATGCCTCTCTCCCTCTTTCACCTCCCTTCCTCTCCCCAATATCCCTCCATCCTTCCTCTTCTCCCCAATATTTATCTATCCACCTTTCGCCTTCTCCCCGATATTCCCCCACATTTCTTCCTGTTTCCACCCCTCTTCCCCCACTTCTCCACCTATCCTCCTTCCTTCCCTCCTCCATCCCCTCTCCCCCACCCACACACTCCTCCCTCGAAATGTTCTCGCCCCTCCCCTCCCCTCCCCCCCCGCCCACGCCCATGACCCCACTCGCCTCGCCGCCCAAATTGCTAATCCCCCGAGGTCACGTGATCGAGCACCGTACCGTGACGTATGGTTCCCGGAGGTGAGCGAAGCCATTTTAACGAAAAGATGGTTCCCCGACGTCGTTTCTTGAAAATAACATAATAAATATTCAATAAAAAATAAAATAATAAAATTCCGACGAAATTTCACTCTCTCTCTCTCTCACACACACTCACACGCACACACACACACTCGCACGCGCGCGCAAGCACGCACACACGCACACGCACAAACAAAGATAAAAATGCATATGTACTGGTAGACACACACACACACACACACACACACACACACACACACACACACACACACACACACACACACACACACACACACACACACACACACACACACACACACACACAAAGCAAAAAAACGCATATGTACAGGTATACACAAACACACACACACCAAAAAAAAATCACACAAACAAACACACAGGCACCTCATAAAGTAAAAGCGAGACCAGCACCCTTGAGAGCAAAGCAACAGGATTAGAGAAGAAGCCAGGCAGTCATGCAGCAGCACAAAAGAGGAAGGTCATGAGCGACGTCCCTCAGTCATGCACAACAGGTAGAGAGACAGCTCGGGCGGGGGCAGGAAGCGACGGCCGCGGGGGGGGGGGGGGAGGGAGGGAGGGAGGAGGATGCTCACGCGCCCTGGGAACGGGGCGAGGAGCTGGGGACAATAAAGTGAAAAATAAAAAAAAAAACAGGAAAAGGAAAGGGGGGAAGAAGACGAGAGGGGGGGGGGAGCGGGAGAAGGGGAAGGGAGGGGATTGAAAAAGAGAAGAAAGGCGAGGAAGAAGAAAGAAGATAGAGGAAGGGAGGGGAGTGAAGGAGAGAAGAGAGAGGAAGGGAGGGGAGTGAAGGAGAGAAGAGATGAGAGCAGAGAAGATATGAACAGAGAGAGAGAGAAGAGATTAAGAAGAGAAGAGAGATCGCAAAGTAGACGAAAGCGATTTAAAACAGAGAGCGAGAGAGATTAAGGAGAAAGTGGTGAGAAGAGAGAAGAGAGAGAAAACGTAATGTTAGCGAAGAGGATTGAAAAAGGAAGAGATTAATAAGAAAGAGCCACATGGTGAAAAAATAAGGGAGAAACATTTAAAGAATACAAAATATCGAGGATTAAAGAGAGATGGATTAAAAGAAAAGAGATAAAGTACGGGAGAGAGCAGAAAGAAAAGAGGAGAATAGAGGACGAGCCGAGAAGACTGTCGACGGCGGCGCGGGCGGCACAACGTGATGCCTGGCGCCGGCCGGAGCTTCCGCGCCCCGCCCGCCCCACGCGCCCCAATTAGGACGGACCCCGGGCGCCGCGGCACAAAGTGGCTTCTGTGCAGGCGGCGCGGCCGGAGAGCAGGAACCAGGCCGTCCAAGTGTGCCCGCCCTGAGTGAACGAGTGTGGGCGCGGGCGAACGAGCACATGAGGGAAGGAAAAAAATAAGAAAAGAGCGTGGAGAGAGGAATAGAGCGAGAGCGAGGGGAAAGAGGTGGAAGGTGATGGAGAAAAATATGAAGAGGAGCCCCGCGTGATCTACTCACGTGTCCACAGCTGGGAGAGTCGCAGCCTCGCCAAGCTCACAACAGCCGCCTTGCCCGCCGCCTGCGGCTGCGGCTGCGCCCGATGGTTCCTCGAGTTGCACCAGGCCGCAGCCCCTCCGCTCACGCCCGCCATGCTCGCCCTCGTGGCACTGGCACTCCGCACCCAGCGGGCACGCGGCCGGCAATTCGTACCCACAGTCCGGGGCCGCCCCTTGCTATGGGCGCGAGGGTGACTCACTCCTTCCGGACGGGGCTGCCACGGTCTACGGTGCCCACCGCCCTCGCCCTTCCGTCCACGTGCGGGCTCCCGGGGCATGCATCAGCCGGCCCTCCTCATCCTCAGCGAATCGCAGATCATCGCGGCCGGGCGGGGCAGGAGACGGCGGCCCGGGGCTCCAGGCGCTTGCGAACCGCGGCCCGGGTATCCAATGGCCATCCGTCACTCTATCCTGCGGTCCTTGGGGCGGGCGCCGGGGACATGGCCCGCGCCGCTCGCTCGGCCCTGCCACTCCGCCGAACGCTCCAAGCAGCTACTCCATTCACTGCATCGATCCCGACTGTCCGTCACGGAAATCCCACGGCGGTGCACATACGCCCACAGTCATGTACGGCACGAACACTTTGGTATCTCTCTTTCCAATTCCAAGCGCTCGAAATTTAATACAAGTCAGCTCTTCCAAACATTGCGCCCCGGATAGCACGCGGAATTCCACTGGCCACCTGAAATCCCGAAGGCACTGCTGGCATCACGGAGGGAATAACCCAGCGATAATAAAACCTGACCATCAGCTGACCGTCAGAATAATCAGTTTATCCCATGACCTGACGACATCCACGCGCGAATCTCTCACGGCGAGGCGCTAAACCTGGCCACCGGGCTGAGCACTGCGATCCCGGCACAGGTTGTTGGCTTTCAACTTTCCGAGAGATTGGCCGGCGCCGCGCGAAAGGACTCGTTCTCGATGAAATAGGATACCGCAACTAAATAAAGACCTTTCTAAATGGCGGGCGTCCTTTCCAGAGCGCTCCATCGATAGCAACGAAGGAAAACTGATGGGGAAATCATCCCGCTCAGCGAACTACGGGAACACCAATTTTCTCTGAACACAAAATCCATCACTTCAGTAAGAGAGCGAACAGCGCTTTTCCGGGGGGACTGAGATATTGCTAGCGCGCAACCTATGACACGTGCTTAGCATACTCAGCATAACTTGCGAGGATCGTGCGGGTGAAAATACATGATACACAATAAATCGAAAAAAAACAACAACAAAAACGGATAAACAAACACACCGAGAACAAATGAGGCGTAATTATTCATGCTTGACAGAAAGCACACGCTGGGCCAAGCAAATCCCATCGGACATGCCGAAGAGCGCGCCGGACATACCTCGGACACGCCAAACTTTTCGGACCTGAAAAGCGCGTGCCGCTGTCTTTATTGCCTTTGCAACCGGCCTTGCAACAAACACGGCTCACACCCAGATCCCGTTTACTACGGCACAAAACTCTCCACTCTTACTATCAACATCGAACCGCTCAATCTTCCACGAGGCGTTCACGCTCCAGGTAAGAGCAACATCGCCAACGCGTTTCCCTGCCTCGAGTCCCCGACAAGCACGCACAGGCCACAAGAACTCACGCACGGCAACAGGCACGCCTCACACCAACCGTTAATCGAACAAAAAAAGAACAAAAACAGGATGAACGCGACCATCCACGACACGCACAAACACACCAACTGACTTGTCGTCCCAACAATTCACTCGCTCGCTCACTCTCTCTCTGCACCCCTCCACCCCTCCACCCCAACCCCCCCCCCCCGCCCTGCCACCTCCTTCAAGGCTGCACCTGTCTCTCGCACCTGCCCTCGCGCAACCTTAACGGAGAGGGCGGGCGAGGGAGGGGAGGGGGGAGGCGGGAGGGAGGGGAAAGGGAAGGTAGGGGGGGAGGAGAGGAGGGGAAAAGGATGAACATAGGAGAGGGAGGAGGAGGAGATGAGACAGGGATGGAGGAGGGAGAAAGGGAGAGGAGAGGGAGAGGGGGAGAAGAGGAGAGGGGAGGGAGGGGGTGATAAGACATGAGGAGAAGAGGAGGAGACAGGGGAAGAGGGTAGAGGTATGAAGACAGGAGGGGGAAGGAATGGAGGAAGGGACAGGCAAGGTGAGGGAGGACGAGGGGGTGGAGTAGGATAGAAGGAAGACCCAGGATAGAGGACGACGAGGAGGAGGAGGAGGAGGGAGGAGGAGGGGGAGGAGAAGGAGAAGGAGGGGGGAGAAGGGAGAAGGTGAAGAGAAGGGAGAGGGAGGAGGAGGGAGGAGGAGAAGGAGGGAGGAGGAGGGAGGAGGGAGAAGGGGAGGGGAGGGAGAGGAGGGAGAAGGAAGGGAGGAGAAGGGGAGAAGGGAGAAGGAGGGAGGAGGAAGAAGGAAGGGAGGAGGAGGAGGGGAGAAGGAAGGGAGGAGGGAGGAGGGAGAAGGGGAGGGAGGGGGGGAGGAACGGGGGAGGGGAGGACGAGGGGATGGAGTTGGATAGGAGGAAGAGCAGAGTAGGGGAGGGAGGGAGGAGGAAGAGAAGACAGAGACGAGGAGGCAAGCGCCGAGTAGGCAAACAAGGTTAGGCTATGCAGCTGCTGAACAAACACTCTGCAATAATGGCTTGATGCTTAAAATAAAAAAAAAATGCGGACCCAGCGGGAAGCGCCGAGATCTTCAGAAATATGAAATCAATACCACGATAATTGTAGAGCGACCACGTGCAGCCCCTCCCTGCTGCACGTCTGAAAATGTTGCCTGTGCCCGCCCGCCCGCCCGCTCTCGCTCGCTCTCCTCTCTCTCTCTCTCTCTCTCTCTCTCTCCTCTCTCCTCTCTCTCTCTTCCTCTCTCTCTCTCTCTCTCTCTCACTCTCTCTCTCTCTCCTCTCCTCTCTCTCTTTTCTGTCTGTCTGTCTATCTGTCTGTCTCACTTTCTGTCTGTCTGGCTGTCTCTTTCTCTGCCTCGGTCTTTTTCTGTCTCTCTCTCTTTTGTCAGTGTCAACCATGAAATTCACGAGAAAAAATAGTAAATTTTAAAACTGATACCTCGTGGTTTAAAGTTATTTAGATAAAAGAACCCAATCGGTAAGATCAAAGCAACTAGTACCTTTTGGTGTTGCGCTAGGATCTACTTTAGGTCCAATCCTGTTTACAATTTCCATAAATGATATATCAACCACAGCTCATAACTGCCATCTAGTACAGTACGCCGATGATTCACAGTTTCTTCATAGTGACTCAGTAAACAATTTAAACCAACATACTCTTACACAAGTAAAATTATATTTTGACACTAATGGCCTTATACTAAATCCACATAATACTAAATGTATATTCATTGGTAGTCGGCAGAAATAGCTAAAATTTCCAATGACACAACCATAGAATTTGAAGACTGCTCTACCAAACGTTGACAAAATACACAGGAAAGTAGGGGGGCATATTCGTATATCTTAATCACATAAGAAATCAAATCACTACTGAAACTAGAATCACGGTTGTGCAAGTTCTAGCTCTAAGCATAAGTAACTTTTGTTCAAATATTTGGGGTTTGACCAACAAAACCCAGATTCAAAAAGCTGAAAAATTACAAAAACTTGGCTGCAAGAGTTGCATTAGGTAATATTATTTAACTTGATCACATCACCCCGCATATCCAAAAATTAATATGATTAAAATACATTCTAAATGCAGTTATGATATATGTTTTCATTTACAAACGAATTCATGGGAATTATCCACAATGGTTATGTCCTTGCAAACTGTAGGGAACACACATCAGGTGTCCTGACACGTCAAGTAAATTCTCTTTTGTTAAGAGATCGAATACCGATACAGGGGCACGACAAATGGAAATACGTGGACCCACGTTATGGAACATGCTACCAGATAATATGAGACACATTAACAGCTTCCGTAATTTCAAAACGATATGAAAAGAACCTCTTAAATAATCTACTGTAAATATAAATGCATTTATGTAAATAATAACCATTGTAATTATTGAAACAAAGTATCTACCTGCATGCCTGCCTACCAGTCTGTCTACCTGCCTGCCAACCTGTCTGCTCGTCTTCGTATCAATCTATCTGTCTGTCTGTGTCTACCTACCTGCCTATTTACTGCCTGCCTGCTGTCTACCTGTCTGCCTAGCCTGCTCGAAATCCCCTGTCTGTCTGTCTGTCTGTGTCTGTCTGTGTCTGTCTGTCTGTCTGTCTGTCTGCCTGTCTGTCTGTCTGTCTGTCTGTCTGCCTGTCTGTCTGTCTGTCTGCTCGTGTTTGTCTGCCTGCTTGCCTTCCTTTCCTTCCTGCCTGCCTGCCTCTTCCCATCCTCCCTCCCTCCCGCAAAGGCTACACCGGTGCGCGTCAGCCTTGTGCAACGTCGCCCGCCCAAAACACTTTCTCCAGATGCAAAAATAGCGCCCAAATTACATCCCCGCAAAGTGAGGCGAGAGGGGGAATTTTCGCGCGCTGGCACTGCGAAAGATGGTGTAAAGTCGATGGGGGATTGGATGAAACGCACTGTGTGTGTGTGTGTGTGTGTGTGTGTGTGTGGTGTGTGTGTGTGTGTGTGTGTGTGTGTGTGTGTGTGTGTGCTGTGTGCGCGCGCGCGCGCACGTGTTTGCGCAACTGTTTGGCAGTAAAGCATATTAGGCACATATTCAAATTACGACGAGCAGAACAAACAGGGGAATAAGGAGGGGGGAGAGAGGGAGAGAGGAGAGAGAGAGAGAGAGAGAGAGAGAGAGAGAGAGAGAGAGAGAGAGAGAGAGAGAGAGAGAGAGAGAGAGAGGAGAGAGAGAGAGAGAGAGAGAGAGAGAGAGAGAGAGAGAGAGGATGATGGATCAAGTTTACACAGACAAGAGGAAATCGGCAAATCAGTTTAAGATCTCATTGCAATTTCATTACGTATTTTTCCACTTTGAGGATGGTTGAAGGACGGATGGGAGGGGAGGGGAGAGAAGATAGGAGAGGAGGGGAGAGGTGAAGATAAGAGAAAGGAGGGGAAAGGTGGGAGAGAGGGAGGGTGGATCGAAGGAAGAGAAGGAAAGAGAGAGAGAGAGAGAGAGAGAGAGAGAGAGAGAGAGAGAGAGAGAGAGAGAGAGAGAGAGAGAGAGAGAGAGAGAGAGAGAGAGAGAGAGAGAGAGAGAGAGAGAGAGAGAGAGAGACGAGAGAGAGAGAGAGAAGAGAGAGAGAGAAAAAAGAGAGAGAAAGAGAGAAAAAGAGAGTGCGTGAGAGAGTCAAACAGCCAGACTCAGACACGCGTAAAAAGAGGAATCGAGCAACAAGCGACAAACAAAGCAAAGGAACTAATTTCCAGGCAAGTGCATCCTGCGAACCTTCCGTCACCAGCTGTTCAGGGAAGAGGAGGGGGGAGGGGAGGGGGGAGGGGGGAGACGCCACTCGGGAGACGAGGTGTAGACACGGTGATAGAGACTCGGGTAGGAGCAGGGGCAGAGGGGGATGGGAACAGGGGATGAGGACTGGGAACGGGGCTGGGAAATGAATGAGGAACGGGGTGAGTGAATGGAACGCGGGACAGGAATGAGGGGAAAGGAACGGGGGGATCGGGGTGAGGGGGGGGGCATGGGGCGGGGATAGGGAATAGAAAGAGGAGGGGGAAGGAGGACCGAGCCGAGAGACGAGAGCAGGCCCAGGGACAGAGACTAGGGCGGGGATAGGGACACACACGGGGGTAGGACGGGGCACGGGCGATGGTAGGAGCGCGGATAGGGGCAGGGGGGCCAGACACACGAGTACAGGGCTGAGCTAGTAGGCAAAGGCAAGAAATGGGACGGTCGTAAGGCGAGAAGTAGACACGGGGATAGGCGTAGGGGTAGACACAGGAATACGACTGGGGGGGGATAGGCCTGGGGGATAAGGGCGGGGGGAGGAACAGGGCGGTAGTAGAGGCAGGTAAGGGGGGACAGGGGTGTCATAAGAGGCCCAGGGACGGGGTGCATGGGCGAGAACAGGGGGAGAAAGAAGAGAGGAGCTCATTCCCATTCTCGGAAGAGTGTGAAATCTTTAGCCTCTATTCATCTCCGCCGCGATGCAAATCACGCCCCAATAACAGTCTGGGAGCCCGCCTCAAATAGAAACAGAATGGGAGGGGGGGAGGGGAGATAGGAGGCGGAGGGAGAGAGGGAATGGGAGGGAGAGATGGGAGGGGGGTCGGAGGAATAGATGGAAGGGGGAGGGGAATGGCGGTGGAGGGAGAGGAGAGAATGGGAAGGGATGGGGGGTATTGGGGGAGGGTGGAAGGGGTAAGAGCTGGAAGGAAAGGGGAGGAGAGGGAAGGGGAGGGGAGAGAAGAGAGAGAGAGAAAGAGACAGCGAACGCAAGAAAAACATACTATCCCGTACACCTAAATTTGTGAAAGAGAAAGAGGGAAAGAGAGATGGAGGGTTGGAGGGAGGGAGGGACAAAGTGGAGGGAAAGACGCCCCCTGCCCTTGTCCCCGCCCCCAAACCCGTTAAAGTTCAACTGGCCATCAGAAGCTCCGCCCCAACGCACAGGTAGGCCATTCACGCCCCTCATCCATAACCGAGAGAGAGAAAAAGAAAAAAAATATATATATAGCACAATCATCTCCTTTATCTATCTTCACAAAATAATTACGGCACCATAGTCCCCTTCATCTGTTTTTTTTTCCATCCTTCACTTCTCTTTCGTTTTCTTATTTTTTTCGTCCTACCTTACGCCGAACTTTCCCAAGTTCTTGGAAATCGTATTGGCATTCCTTACGCGTTTCCTAGCTCTCTCCTCTTCCAAATTCTTTTCTACTTTCTTCCTCAACTTCTTTTTCCTCCTCCCTCTTTTTGTATCGCAAACTTCTATTTCATTTTTCATCTCTCCCTCCTCCTGCTCCTCCTCTTCTTTCTTTTTCTTTCCTTCTTCTTTCTTTCTTTCTTTCTTTCTTTTCTTTCTTACACTTCACCATTCTCATTAGTCCCCCCTCCGCCTCCGAAAGAAATTCCTGCCACTTCGACTGAGCACTTTGTATCTGCAACCAACTAATCGTCTAAATTCATCTAAATAATAATAATAATAATAATAATAATAATAATAATAATAATAATAATAATAATAATAATAATAATAATAATAATAATAATAATAATAATAATAATAATAATAATAATAATAATAATAATAATAATAATATATAATAATATATTAATAATAATATAATAATAATAATAATAATAATAATTTTAAAAAACAAATAAATTAATAAAATAAATGAAAGTTCGTAACCAACTTAAGATTATCTTCTTCATGGGATATTCAGCATCAATATATATGACCGCTTAATGCCATATCTGATTCGACAGAAAATGTGCTGAACCAAACAACGCAAATTCTCGGATTATTGAGAGATGAGAGAGAGAGGGAGAGGAGAGAGGAGAGGGAGAGGGGAGAGGATAGAGAAACGAGAGAAAAGGAGTACAGGATAGAGCAGAGAGAGGAGGGAAGAGGGAGTTTGGAGGGGGAGGGGAGGGGGAGGGGGAGGGGAGAGGGGAAGAGGGGAGAGAGGATAGGGATAGGGGAGGAGAGAAGAACAAAAAAGAGGGCGAAAAGAGAGTGGAAATGGAGAAAAGGGAATAGTGAGAAAGGAGAGAGGATAGCGGCGTGAGGAGAGAGAGAACAAACGGCACAGCAGAGGGTGGAAGTAGAGAGAGAGAGAAGGGGGAAAGGAAGGAGGGAGGGAGAGAAAGAAAAGAGTAAGGATAGAAGGGAAGGAATAAGGGGAGGGGAGGAGGAGGAAGAATGGATGAAGGAAGGAGGGAGGAGGAAGAATGGATGAGAAAGGAGGAAGGAGGGAGGCTGGAGAAGGGAGGGAGAGAGACGACGATATCAAGCTCGCACGTAACGCACGGGCACCAACCTTTTAACTCGCCAGAACGCCCACCACGTCACTGCCACGTTCCTCTACGCCCCCCCCCCCCGTGTCACTGTCCCCCCCAACCCACCCCCCACAGGCCGCTACCCCCGCACGGCGCCCCTCCCTTTCACGGATGTCCTCGCCACATCCTGCACCGAGAGTCCAGCCCCGCCCCCCTCTGCGCCGCAAGTCCGGTGCCCAATACGGGTCCGAGTGGCACTAAAAACACACACCGCGGGCACGTCACCGCCTCTGCCACACTGTCTCCACCACGCCACGCCGACGGGCACGGGCAACGGGCGCAACACGAAGCCGCAGGAACCGCCCGCCGATGTTCCAACGGACCTCGGCGAATTCGGAGCACGCGGACCTGCCCATACAGAGTGCCCCTCGCGCGCGGCTCCGTCCGGCACTGGCTGCCACTGACACTCGCCCCGGGCCACGCCGCCTCCTGCCCGGCTCCGCTTACTCTGTGCGTTTGTTGTGTGTGTGTGTGTGTGTGTGTGTGTTTTGTGTGTGTGCGTGTGCGTGTGTGTGTGTACGTGTGTGTGTGTACCTGTGTATGTGTGTGTACCTGTGTATGTGTGTGTACATGTATGTGTGTGTACATGCCGTGTGTACGTGTGTGTGTGTGTGTTGTGTGTGTGTGTGTGTGTGTTGTGTGTGTGTGTGTGTGTGTGTGTGTGTGTGTGTGTGTGTTTGTTCGAGTGTGTTTGTGTGTGTGTGTGTGTGTGTGTGTGTACGAGTGTGTGTGTGTGTACGTGTGTGTGT